>JAQPZY010001287.1:1175000-1605000 GCA_029931535.1 Margaritifera margaritifera | reverse complement strand
CAATTTTGTGATATTATAATTTGTATTATGGGCATGTGACCTGTTTTACTAATAAACTTTTGTCTGTCTGTATGTCTGTCAAAGTAAGCTTGAAGAGCAACAATCAGGATCAACTTGTAAACGCATTTATTTATGCAAAAAAGGGGGCCTGAATCGTAATGAATCCATATTGTTTTCATTGCTTTGCATAGGGGAGTTCGCGAGTGCACAATAGGAGACCAATACGGGGAAATAACATGGACCATTATTTTATTACATATACACATCGTGGACGGCTAAATATATATATACGCATTTAAGAATTAAATGTGCAATAAACTATGCGTAGCAATTGCATTTATGCCATGGTTAACGTCGACTTAATGTTATTCTGACATTCACCTCTTTGGGGGAAAATTTGGTCAGCCACTGATGCAAGTTGCGATGTCGTTTCTATATCAACCGTTCATCTTGAAACGAATATCACTATGGGCATATTAGGTATAAAAATGTAAAAGGAAATGCACTTACTTAACTAATCCAAATCACTCAAGCAGATATATTTTATGGCGTCGTTAAGGTGGCTGACGAGAAATGATTCCGAAGAACGAGGACCCTCTGACCCAATCAGGCTGTTTCTGGACACTGCCTGCACGGCAAGCTGACCTCACATGAAAACAAAGGATTCGCGAAATAACGGTGTAGGGCCTAGGAGGTAGTTTTTTGTAGATAAAGAAGTAAACCAATTTTAACGTTATCCTACCTCCTGTTTTTCCTGAATTTCTTCCTGGATTTCACCTACCAATTCTTCTGTCAACCATTTGCCTTCTTTTCCAAATCGTTGTTCCATAAAATGCTCTATGATTTTTATAGTAAAGCGTCCGGCTACTGCTGAAAGCATTGCAAGTATTAAGAGCTTATTTAATGGCGTCAAATTATTGTTTTCGGTTTCAGCTAGTTTTCTGTCCAACGATGATATTTTTTCTTCCACATCATTGAATCCAGCCATCGCTGACTGAATATTATCAATTTTTAACTGCAGATCTTTCTTGTCCATACCAGATGTTTTATCACTAGGCAATATTTGAGAACATACTATATCTGATATAATTTGCTCGAGCTGATTCCATATTGTTCTTGGTCTGCTTGTTTTGGGGGGCTTTTTCTGCATTTTATATACTTTTCAACGTTTTGAAAGAAAAGTACTCCGTTGGTGACCGTTTAACCTCATCGAGAACTCCGTCACTGCCAGTTTTCCAAATATCATTGGACTTTCCAGTTGGTTGCCCAGATTGTCCTTGGTTTGATCTGGTGTGCTGACACCTTGTTGTGTACTTGTTTGCCATGAGAATTCTCCTCGAACTTTGCTTTGCACACCGAGTCTCTGATCATTGTGATGAATGAAATCGTAGATGTTCCGCCAGACTCTATAAATGATGTCAAACGTGCTTCTGTAGCCAGTGATGAACTCACTGGGGCATCCAAAGCGTAATTATGGATACCACAACTTTGCTATCAACTGCGGCAGGACCATGCCAAACAGCATCGTTGTCGTTGACCTTACGGGTTAACACGACTGTCTTTGGTTCCAAAAATAACCCTACGAACGTCTCTGCAAACCAAATATGTCTGTGAGTGTAATCGTGCAGGAAAAATCCCTGTTGACGTTAATTTGGGTTCGTCGCGCTGGAAAACCAACGCTGAAATTGTCATTGTCTCTGCTAACATTACCGCCGAAAATGTTGTATTTCGTATGATCAGCGTGTTCGTTTGTGATCTCGATAAACATCATACACTGGCCAGTGGACCTCGCATAATCGTCGCTGTAGCTGGGAAGTCCCAATTTCGTCGTGGCAACGTCGACGTTTTCCAAACAAGCTTCGATTTCCTTTCCGTCGATGAGATAACGTGCGCTGTTGAAGAACGCCATCATGCCGCTGTTAACAAATCGTTGGTGCCATTTCCATCATTGTTGTCGGCGCGTACAAACTTTCCTTGGACTTCTAAGAATGCTTCACACGGAAGAAAATACCGAGATATGTCATGAACCTGAAGTTATTTTCGCCCACGCTCGTCTGGCATCCTAGCCTCGTACGCGTAATATTGGTAATCTCGAACGCTTCTATCTCGCAACCCAGGCGCATCCATGTCCCACGCGAAATCGGATACATCTTTGAATCAGGCCATGGTGAAACTTTATACATAATCGGTTTCGTCTAATACCTTTTGCGAGACGATTTTGGCGTCCACAGCCGTTATCCGCTTACCATTGCCAGATTTGCAACAACTGAATCGGTACTGGCTTGTGCCAACTCAGGCAGACGTCGTTGAGCAGCTTCGTTGATGATTTTACCAACCGGCGCTGGCATTGTTGCCGCAGGCGGAAGCGCAACTGGAACCTTTGGTACCCGAGTCACTAATCGTCGTAGTCGATCTGAAATTGATTCAACCGCCTGCGATCCCATATTTTTCACCGATCCGCAGTCGTGTTTTTGATGCTATCAATCACTCGCATTACAACTGGTTTAGCTACTGGCGCAGCTCGCGAGGCCAGGCCCACGACAACCTTTGGCGCTCCAGTGAACAATCCCCGGACGACATCACCAAGATCATTTCCATAATATGTCGCATAAACGGGTTTTCTCGCATTGATCACAGGAATGGGTGTTAAACGTGCGCGTACTACCGTCATTGTATACATTAGTCTCCCCGCAGAGGTCTCACGCGTGCCCGTCCTGGTTCACATGGTAAAAACGAACGCGTGTCAATCGGGGATTGTTGCATGAAAGATACACGAGCGCTGTTGTTGTAATCAAAAGCAGATCACCCGGGGGCGCATTCGGGGAACATCCAGACAATATGTAACCCTGGACGGCTACGCTTCCCGCAACTGAACGGTAATTGCCGCTAAAGCGTCACAGGCTAGATTAACCTGAACAGTCGAGCTGATCCTAACAATGTCTGGCGCGTTATTTCAACTGGTACCGGTGGGTCCTGCACACAGAATTCGTTCGCGTTAGGGAATCTCGGAAATATATTCGAGCCATCCAAGAACCGTTCTCAGCGACTACTGTGCGATGTCAGCCGCGTACTGTAGAGATTCGATCGAGATGGCAAAGCTGAGTGTGGGCTCGTGTACGCGTATGTAGATTTTGGGATCTTTGCCGGTCACCAACGAAATCCTCCGTCGAATCCCTTCATTGATCGATTCAATATCGTACTCGCCTGTGGCAAGTCCAACAACGTTCCATGTCACGCCTGAGTCCGACGAGAACACGAGCGATTAATTCGTGTCAAGGCGCCCGAAAGGCTGCGATCGGATAATAGGCCAACTGTAATAAACGCGCAACGACACAAATGCGATCTCGAGTGTGAGGCCTTCCCCATCGGTAATTGTTGTCGGAAAAACCACGTGAAATTCTGGCTTCGTTGACTAGATAGTGATTATTTGGGTGACACTTGGGGTTGTATTTGCTACAACAAGCTGCACCGCGGCATTGATTTTGCGGAGCACACAAAACGTTTCTTCAGAACTCATCATCGGTGTTCTACTCATTATTAACGTCTTCAATGAGTTCGTTCAACGCGCAGAACGTCCCCGGGTCCACGATGTTGTCGGTGAGCAACCGCTGACAAATCGACGTGGCCTCATTGACGACTTCTGACGGGTTGTTGCCGGCGTGAATCTACCACACGAGTGGTTCCAACCTGTCTACAATGTCGTGAACCTGTTGCGGGTCTACAGACACGCATTTAAACTCCATTTCCTTATAAGTTCCTTTTCCAGTGGAAGCTAAAGTGCCTTTCCCGTGTTTGGGCGAACTTGGCGGGGAATAATATTCTAAGGGTCCTCGTTGGAGGTGTTTATCAGCATAACCTTTCCACATTTTAACGCCACGATGAGTCTTTCGGGAGTTAAAATCTTTGACGACATCTTCAAAAACTTTCCTCTTATTTGCCGGCGGCTTTTAGCTTCCCCGTGAACTCCCCGAATACCAATTTGGGCCATTGAGCGTCGATGTTCGCTTGAATTTTCCGCAACAGTTGGAGGGTCTTAAAACAGCGGTATGCATATTATTATTAAAAATTGCCTCTCGAACTTCGTCGGTAAAACATTCAGGCAGCGGACTCTCATACTCGGGATCGGGGCCGGGCTCTTCCTTTACTGTTTCAAGACATTCTGATTGTTTCGTACGCGCTGCCTGGTTCAAGCGCACTGGATGCTTCAAGGGCGTGTTCTTTTTATCTCAGATCTTTTTCTTTTGGTTCTTAGTTTGACAGCAGGCTGTTTTTGACTACTCGTATGATACGTGGGGTTGGTCTATTTCGTATTACTGAAATGTCTTCCGCGGCAGACATGGTAGCGGCTGCGGGAAGTTTCAATGACGAAAACTTTCTCGTCCATGACACGTTAAATACCAATTGTTGTATGCAACATCAAGATGCCTTCATATTTAGTGCGATAGCACCAGAAAACTTATACCGCAAATCCAACTCGGGTTCTAACACGTAATGGCAAAACCGGAATCGCTGGAACTTGTTCACGGTGTGGACCAAAGATAAATTACATTCGCGGCGGGCAAGTCTGCTCGCGGACCTTTCAGGTCAATCGGATGCAGGTCTACAAAAAACTTGACGGTGATGTCGTTGCTACGTTAATGAACCTCCCCGGAATACCGTGGAGTAAATATCCTGGTGAAAAGCATGTCCTTGGATACATTATTGCGGGTCTGGAACACGGCTAGATATACGATTCGATTCCAATAACCGACCAACGCCCGGACAAGATCCTGTAAATCGCATCGATGCTACATTTTACCGACATGATCTCGCGTATAAGGCATTGAACGATATCCGTGCGTGTCAAAGAGTTGACGTGGATCTCATCCATGACTTGAATGGGATCAATCCTATACTCGGAGAAAGAATCGCCAGATGGATTGTTAAGGGAGGCATGAAGGCGACGATTACACTTTGAGGCAAAGTCTCGATATAACAAAAATGGCTTCCGAGAAGACCATGTCCGAGTTGTACTACAGTCCGCGCGGTTATTGGAAGGGCGAAGCAGCCATTGGAAAGTTAGCGAGCGCGGCAAAATTTACCCACGGCGTTGCTAGAACGTAGCTGGCCAAACAAGCGTTGTGGACATTTATTTACCCGCGTCGAGAAGAATTTCCGTGGATGGTTTGATGTTTCAACACCCAACGAAGTTCACCAGGCTGGCATCTTGTTTCTCCCACATGATCGGGTATGCGGACGCGGTCGTGGTAGTCTGCGTACATAAAAATATGCACTAATCGTCGTAGATGTTGCCAGCAGATACAGGAAGCAGAACCACTGACGTCTAAAGATTCAACAAGTGTGGCAGACTCGTTGAAACGTATCAACTCACGTGGACCGCTAACACTGCCACGGCTTCTGCAGGTGGACTCGTGCAAAGAATTTGAGGGAGCTGTTGCTGCGTTGTTGGCGAAACACCATGTGCGGGTTCGTCGGATACCTGCCGGCGTTCATCACGATAAGGCCATTGTGGAACGATTCAAGCGTTCACTTGCGGAACGATTATTTGGGCATCAGTACGTGCAGGAATTGTTGATCCACGAGTGGTCTCGCGAGTGGGTCACGCGGCTTCCCTCGATCATAGCAGAGTTGAACAATGATATTACACGCACTACTGGGTTGAGAGCCGCTGATGCGATTCAGCAGAAAACTGTCGCGGCCCACAAAGCGGCTTTGCCGGCGCAGCCACCCTCGTTCGACTTGGTCGAAGACATTCTGGTTCAGTATGTGTATGCTCCAGGGGTGCTGGAAGGCGGACAACGTCGTGCTACTGACCCGGTACGATCTCAGACCGAATCGACATTCCGGGGCAGCCAACACGCTACCGTCATTCCCGCGAATACACAATTACCACCAAGGTATATTTTGGGATCTACGCGTGCCCGATGTTTCTTCTACCGAATAAGATTTGCTGCATGCATGAATTCACGTCGTTGCCGAAGACACTACACGTACATGTTGTGCTCGAGATCTTTTGCGAACACAACCAGAGAAACTCCTTTAGCTTTCTTAATATTCTTACCAGAGTCATCCATGATCGAGTACATTTTGGGGCGCAGTCCCACAAATTCCTCGATGGGTTTTCCCGCACCTTCGTCTTTAAATTTCCCCAAGACTTTCTTGTTGGCGTTGCTGAACAGCGGATGGACCTCGCTGTGTCAAACTTGCACCCGAGTGATGTCGCATCCATGTCTGCGTAGACGTCATTGGTGTCGTAATGTTGTCACCTTTGACAGATCCAACACGGACGCGTCAATGCAAATGGGTTTTGTCAACTTCAGCTTGGATTTCTTGCTCTGCATGGCAATGAGTCCGCCATCAAATATCTTACGTGACTCGAATGCCGGGTCAACAATCAACCTGTGAAGTTTTCGTTGGTCACTGTCCCGGACAAGGTCGACGCATATTCATTTTTGCAGATTCTCCATGGTTTGCCCGAACACGGCATTGTTCATCAGCTTGAAAATGTACTTTTCAAATTGGTTTGACACGGCCCTTTGCAGAACCGTATTCATCTGAATGTAAGGGCAATCCACGCGTGCTGAGGAAACCGCAACATCCGATGGATTCGCGACACACGCAGTCTCAACCGCAAATATAACTGCTGATTTCGTACATGGACGACATAGTTGAGCTTCGGGCGCAGATTCGGAGTCAGCTTGGTGCATTCGACAAACTTGCCCCGGAATCGTCCTCGAGCGCACATTGGTACGGTGACAACCACCCGCAGGAACCGACAGCGCTTCGGGGGTCAGTGGATAATCGTAGTGTGCGTGGTGACGCTCGTCCGGGTATTCCAGGTCTACTTCGAAGAAATATCCATGGTTGCTGATGTAGTCTTACTCGCGTATGTTTTTGTGTATGTCCACATCCGCGGGAGCAACCCACGCAAACTCGCCTATGAGCATCGGTTGCATCATGACCCCCCCCCCCCTACAGGTTGTTTGTTTAAAGGTACATGATGTAACTGTTCGGGAGAGTTGGATCATATTCGTCCACGCGAAGGTTGTTCGCGCTAGCGTAACGGTGATTCACCATGGAAATCCCATCGCAGATACCACGTTCGACAAACAGATGTTAATTGATGTCGGTGAGCAGTTCCAACTCGACGTGGGTTTTCGACAGTGCATCCCAGGACTTTCCCGGTGATGAGAAGTAGTACGTGGGGTCCAGCTTGTACACGCTCATAGCGGTATCGCGGACAGCTTCAAAAAGATCCACGAGCAGCAATACATCTGTCCGCAGGTACAGATCGTGGTAGTCACGGAGATTTCGACAATCAAATGAGAACTGTACGTTGTTCGCGTGCGCGTAGTCGTGGGCGGAAATGCCTTCTCGGGACATCGACGAATAGAAGGCCTCAATCGGTGGCGAACAAATGTTTCAGAAAACGTCTCCCAATCGCTCATGAATTCGTAAGTATAGATTCCTTTGCACGTGAGCAAGTCGAACCTGGAACTTTCAGTTCCATCGCCATCGGGCAAAGCGCCATCTTATCGACAATTGATCGTAAAGCGATCGTTGCCTCCGTACGCAATGTTGTTGACGAGTTTATCCAGGCTGGAATTGACAAACTGCAGCGAGTCAATGAACCGACCCAGTTGGAAAGTCATGTATTTTCCATGTTGTTGGGAAGGGTACTTATTGTCGCGTCCGATGCCGTTGCAGTTCCTTGCATGATCAAGAGACCAGCATCCCGCACAGGTTATAAAGCACAATCCGAATTCTTGTTTTGTTGGGATAAATTCGCAACTGTAGGTTGCATGCGTTGTGTGCGGTTCTTCTGTACGAAACAGTGATGTGACAGTGATCACGCACTTTAGAAGCTTTGCCTCCAGTTTCATAGGTGGAGCTGACATCTCCATCACAGATCCTAAATGAGTCGTCGTGGAAAACTCACAAACGTCATCGCGGGTCATGATCATGTCTGCGGGCGAAGAAAGCTGTTGTCAAATCCATTTCCCTGTAACCTCGAGAGATTTAATAAACATCTCAACCGTGCCTTTGCCGCAGTATAAGATTGGCGGATCAGTTGCTCCGTCGCATCTGGCAACAATGTAGCAAAACCCGCATGGGACTTCAGCAACGTGCGTCGTATTTGATGGAACCGCGGGAGCATCGGTAAACGAAGCTTCCACGGGAGCGTTTAAGCACTCAAAGTCCGCGTAAATAACATATGGGACTCTTCCATTGCACCCCGGTGAATTTCAGAATGTTCTTGCCGAGATGCGGCATAATCGTACGTTACGGCTTTTCGCTGACTCTCCCCCCCCCCCAGCAGTAAAAGTCATGGTCATCAAGCAGTTGTTGCATGCTAAATACATGCATGCAGCGTTGACACGGAAACTCTCTCTGTTTCTCCTTGCTGTGCCGGAAAGTATTCGGGGAAAATATTTTATCCACACGTAATGGTGCCGCGCCGCTGGACCATCTATGTTGCTTCAAAACAACAGATCAACCTCAGTCCGCCCTCTTGAATCTTTGCTTTGTACATGTGGAGATAGTTCAATCGCCTGAATGCCGCTTTTCTAAGCAAACACATTAACAGTGATATCAGGGTTGAGTTCTTCAGACTTTTTGAGTAAGGTCTTAGAAACCTGTACCGGAAATTATATCTTGTCCAACTTGAGTTCACTCTGTTACTGTTGGTATTTTCGATGCTGATCTGTATTGTCACGCGATGGATACAACACGGACAAGATCACCCATTCGGAACACCTGTTGTCATTGTTTTTCACGTTTATCACTGCTGGCCGGGGAATACACGCTGGCGTTGTGATATAACTCAACCCGCGGAAAGGCTTGTACGGAGAAACCTTAACATGAATTTCTGTGCATCTGGAAAGAGTCCCAACTGAACTTTCTCTCAGGTTTAATCGTCAAACTTCCCGAGGATTGTTGCAAAACCTTTGTAGATTATATCATTGATGGTCTCAGTGTCTCATCGGTTCAAGATTACACGGGCACTACTGTGAAACCATCCGATTGAGCTTTTAACCCCGTCGTTGGAACCTTTGGTTGGGGAAGCGTGCGGCATATTGATGTCTGCACCGAGAACAATATTCACCTTAAACCCGGACGTGAGTGGCGTTACGCCCGCGCGCTTCAATATTGGTATGAATCCCGGACGCATGTTTGAAAGAAGTTTCTCAGAGTCTCTACTTGTCGTGTATGCTTTCGGAATGATTGCCCAGTAATCTTCGAAATCATCAATGTGCTTGTGCAACTTAAACTCTGGAACTTGGATTCGTTGATGAGCATACGCGACAGCCTCAGAGGCAATAATAGCTGCGATACGTTGGCGGTTTTTTTTCATTAGCGACTCCACGTGCGATTTCGGCCCGTTAAGGAATTTTAATATGCAACCACGCTGACGTTGCAGGTAGCTGCCTCAGAGATGGACGGGGCTCACCTGGAAGAAGTCCAAATATTGCAAGTATATCTGCCTTTCTTGCACCTCTTCGTATTATTATTCCACGATCTCGTTTGAGTTGATTTACAGTCGGCATGGCCGTATATAATAAAAAGCATTATCTAATTGCTTATTCGGCAATATATTTTTGTAATATCATTTTTTCTTTACTACAATCCTGGATATTATTTCGTTGACTTCGTTGTCTTTTTCCTTAACAGCGTTGACGACCTCGACGACATGGTGGCTTCGCCGGCGCGCGCTATAATACTCAGCTATGGATCCGCTTGGTCGGCAAAGCTGATTACGCGATTTGACTCCGATGCCGCTTTTAAGTCATGGTCGAGTGCCGGTACCAACACGTAACGCGAGCAAGTGGGATTTATAGTATTCATAATGGCTGTTCTGTAGCAAAGTTCACGTCTTCCAAGACAAAGGCCCTTGCATCTACTGCGTCCCAACGCCATCAGACTTGTTATATATGCACGAGACTATCTAATAGGATTTTTGGTTGCTTCTTCGTGTTCTTTTTTAAGCCGCCTTCGTTTTATCTCCTCGCGTACATACGCTGGTATCTGAACCAGGATGAGATAATCCAGATAATATCTTGGAATTTTACGGAGTCCATCAAGCGACGTACAATATTTTTGTGTTTTGTAAATTTAAATTTGTGAATCAGACTTTTGCAAATAAACAGGCTTATTCTTTCTAGAATCATTGTAAAATTTGCTTGCAGAATTTCTCTCAAATCTGTCTCGGCCCAAATGAGCTCAAATGATTAATCACGGAGTGTTGCACCAGTTCGAATACGGTCAGATTTTGTACGTTCGTATATCCAACAATATCAAACGTCCTGGAGTTCTTGTATATCTCAGCCATGATGTTTGCTTCATTGGAATTGGAAACGGATATGGAGAATTTCCCCCATTGGCTGCGCTGCTTCGTTTCTGCCATGTTGTATATCAGTTCGTATACCACACGAAATTCGGGTTGGAATGTCACTGCTATATTATATTGCCAAAGCATTATCTAATTGATTTGCCCTTGGTGGTGATCTTCGCTGAACGTGTCACTGTCTTCATCCACCGGCGACTCAGCTAACGTCAGACACTTAAAGTTTTCTTGCATGACATCATACAATGACTTTTCTGGCACTTTGTTATATTCTTCGCTGAGTTTTCGTCGTGCTCGCTATAACGCGATCCCTAACTCAATGAATTTATGAAGATGCTCCAGATAAGTATCTGAAAAAGTCTACAGCATTTTTTGGGCCTCTTTGACGAATCGATATGATGCATTCACGCTGAACAGCTATTTGATCTTTTCTGTGACGTTACAAACGCACCATTGGTCGAGTAATTCCCGCATTAGCGACGCTCATGAATTCTGTCAAAATACTGCATGTATCAAACGGTGGTACCTTCGATAATATTATTTATCACTGGCTGTAATTATTTAATATAAAATTTTCTTTGAGAATTTAAGGCACGCTGCTATATTAAGCTGTTGTACATAATTTCTTACAGTCAACAGACGTGCTCTGGGCAGTGTCAATTATGCTGGTGTGAATTTGCAACCCCAAATGAGCCCCTAGGGTGTCAAGCGACATCCAAGAAAGCTCAGAGTTTGCTTCAGACCGGACTACCAAGCAAAGAATTATGCGTCACCTTGCAGTGTAATCAATACCGACAGTTCATCGGCAGATTTGACTTTTATATTTTAAGAATAACTCAACCTGTGCTCGATGTTTCCTCAATTAATAAAGACAAATATAATTTTCCTCGAGCGTGATTCTTACCTGAAATGTCTCGATCAAGTACAACGCCTTAACTGATTAGGCCACGAAGAACTCTTATATAAACTTAACAGCATCAGCGAAAAAACCTAATGCACCCCCACCCCTTGTGCCGATGTAAAAAAGAATTAGCGTTATTATTTGACACGTCCACCAACAATAATTCGATTCGTTTTTACATCAGCGGTAAAAAAGTGTGACTTTTGGGGACCTTACTCTAAAAAATTTCGATTCCTCTGAGAAGTACAGGCGCGCAGAATCTGCATTTGTTAAATTGAACTGCCCCGTATAACCTGCGCCAAACTTATGAACCAGAAATTATTATCCATGCTACAGGCAGACTCGCGATCGATATAGCAGCACTAGGTTCCCGCGGGAGGCTTGAGGGGGGGGGGGGGTCTCGCGGGAGACGCTCGCACTAGTTACTTATAACCCACGGGGATTCATACGCGCTGCATCCGCGTCGGCCGCGGGGGCAAAGTAATGGGCGATTGAAGGGGTGAACCCTGATTAGTAACTAGAATCTCAAACCAACTGTAATTGCTCGCGTCGCGGTCTCGGACCCCTGTTTCAGAACCCACGCGGATTCAACATATATGTATGGGCGTCTGCAAAAATGGAAAAATCAAGGGGTATAGAAGGAGTTGACCCTGATTTGTCACCAAAATATAAAAATTTTTTTTAACTACTTCTTATCTGAACAATACCATGTGCACCACTTGACCAAAAACACGAAATAACGATCATCACGACATTCCTTAACTAATAATAATTTATGGTCATATATGTCTTCCATAAAATAATTCTCAAGCGCAATTACTAAATAGTCCCGATGTGTATTATTAGTACAACAGCAAATAAGTGAATTAGATGAAATATTTGCATTTCTGTTGTAATTAGTAACAGCTAGGTAGCAGTAGGACTATTTATTAATATTTCTCTCGACCTATTACTCTATCTTCTTAGTTGCCTGTATATCTGGCTATCAAACAATACTATCTGTCTATTTATCTATCTATCATATAAGCTGGGTGCTGAACGCAGAACCCTGATTTCAAGACCACACCGGAACTACATACAAGTGTTGTCAGGAGTTTTATTGCAGCTTTGTTTATATGATGTTACTGTGGTATATACCTGTGGGATATCCTTGATCGAGTCTTCGCATACCGTTGATTGTAGCTTTGGTGTGTGTTTCTCTGCAGTTACTTTGATTGGTTCACCGGACACCAGGGATTGTGGTGTTAGGGCCAAGGTAATTGTGTAGATGGATTCATCTGATTGTATTGTATCTCCTACTACTTCAGTAAATATCACTTGATCTGTCACAAAATAATATAATCACATATATATATATATATATATATATATATATATATATATATATATATATATATATATATATATATATATAAACACACACACACACACATATATATATATACATATATATATATACACAAACACACACATATATATATATACACACATATATAAACACACACACGTGTGTGTGTGTGTGTGTGTGTGTGTGTGTGTGTGTGTGTGTGTGTGTGTGTGTGTGTGTGTGTAATATTGGGCCTAATAACAGAGGCTGAAGATGGTTCCATTCAAAGTATTTACATTGGGTGAATAAGAATGGAAAGAACGGAAAAAGTGTTGCCATTCTCATTTATTAATGACTAATTCTTACAGTGAAAGCAAATGGTACATATTGAAACTAGTTTTGGAAACTTTAATATTTTTTAGAACAAGAATTGAAATGCAAATAAAAATTATATCGATAGAAAGGTGTAATAATGTAGCATAAAATAGAGTAGCAGCAATGTCTGGGTCGAACAAATGCCATGGTAGTTTAGTAATCATAAATTCAATGATATAGAAACTATTATCTGTATTTGACCCCAGTTTTATGAGCGCGACCATTAGCCAATCACGTGATGTGTCAGCCATGACGATAGTGAAATGAACATTAGATACCGCACGTACCGCGATCAAAACAACATCAGTCTTTTTTATTACATGTTATCTTTACTCGCTTTCTCTTAAAACGTTGGCATGAATAGCAATGGAAAATATAAGAAAGGTGGTGGTAGTTCATGTTTTGTCAATGGATGTTCAAATAATCGTCGCAAACGCAATTTATGGAAGAAATCAATGTGTGAAAACACACGGACAAGTGCATAAAGACTCTACGTGTCTGGTACCATTTACATTTCAGTCCATGGGCATGCAAGATTTTAAATTCTTGAATTCCAATTTTAGCAGATAAGTTTATAAATGACTGATAATATGACTTTGAAGAGAAATAACTAGAGACTGACGCCAGAAATCTTTCAGAGAAAACTACTCCGTATTACATTTATTATTGATTGTGCAGAAACCTTATTCAAAGGACAACTAGTCTCAAATCTCAAAAGTAGAGGTGAGACTTACGGCGATTGTAAATCGCACAACACTGCCAAATATATGGTACCAAATATATGGCAGGATTATCTCCATATGAGCAAATTATGTTTATTTCAAAGGCATTTGGTGGACGGGCAAGTGATAAATTCATAGTTGAAAGAAGAAAAAAAAAACGATTTTTAAATTACCTTCTCCCTGGAGTGTTGTTAATCTAGATATTTAGGACTAGTGAAGAATCAGCAGGACTAGTAAATTTCTCATCCTACTAGTCCTTCTTGCTACAGGAAATTTATGTTGTATTCTAGGCCTGAAGAAACTCTCATATTTTTTTTCTTATGAGTTAAAGTTTTTTCACTTGACTAAAGGTGAAACATGAACTGACACATAAAATTACTAAATTTTATTTTCCCAAATCTGTAATAAAAAATAAATGCCACATTCATTAACATCATAACATGATATATATATAAAATCAGGGCCAACACAAAAGTATAATTCTATAAATGTAGTGTCACAGACGCATACATGTTTTGAAAGTCTACTGAACAATAAGCGATCTGCTTCAATTTTATAAACTATGCGTGACATCAACTTCTCTGCATAAAATGTACGTAGTCTTGTAACATGGTCATTTACATAATTTTCATCATACTTTACATTCACAAACTTGTGGCCATCTGCACTAAGCCATACAAGAAGTTTACATTTCCTAAGACCAGTGCAAAACATTGTCATCTGTTCTCTTTCTTATTAATAATCAGACTGTCATTGCCACTCTTTCGGATATCATATTTTTTGTTTGAAACAAAATGCATCCTGTGTGGTCCAGTTAGTAGGCATTGGACTTTAAATTTCAAGCAGCGTGTCTTCATTTAAAATTCTATCTGGGGTCGCTGACAACCAATTTTCCTGCACAGAAACATGCATAACTGTTTTCAATAACAGAAATATTCATTAGAATTAAAATAGTTTTGCTGCCACTTCACTTTGAAGTCCTTCGTTTGTGAATTTATTTCCTACCAATTTGGAATGTAAATGTTCTCTTATAAAATTTGTGCAATCAGTGGAATCCTTTATCGGTATTTTTACGTACCGATTCGCTTTGTTTACAATCTATTTCACTAGTACATATGGCGGACACTACTGCTACGCACCTAGCGAGCGATATTAGTACAACGGGCGATCATTAGAAAACCGTGTCTATACTTACAGTGAAAGCAGATTGCACACGCTGATTGTCATCTTTTTTAAACATATTTTGAAAGAACAAAATTAAAAATAAAGAGGGCTTTTCGTATGTTGGACCGTGGGGGGGGGGGGGAGGGGTAAAAATGTATCCAGAACAAATTTACTTAAACTGACAGTATCACAGCCTGAAGTGTTTCACTTATCTATTGGTGGAAAACAAAGGCATTGCTACTATCATTGATTGGCTACCCTGTCGTTAATTGACGAAATAGCTGATCCGCACGCGATGATGACGTAGTTACTACCTCTTTGATGAAGCCGAAACTGCGATACTGAATTTTGATTGGTTAGTCACCTAATAACACACACCATTCCGTGAACACTTTCTGGTGCATACGCTGTAGGACACGCGTGATAATTGTTGACTCGTCGTGACCAGCCCCTAACGACAAAGAGCAAAGAGTAATAAAATGATTTCTCTAATGACACAATTGTCGTACTCGTTAAAATTGTACAACTTAATGTTTTATTCTTGCAGTAAATGTCATTTATGTAAGCCTGGGCTAAAGGGATAGAGGCTGAAGCTTGTGTGGATTTATCTCAAAGATGTAACAGTGATAAACTTTGACACATTTTACTTGGTGGGGAGTTTTATACGGATGGTTGTTGTGGGCGGATTGGAATAACAAGTGCATGCTACTTGAATATTCTATACAACAACAACAAACACAAAAGGATAACAGCAACAAAATCACACTAATTTTGACATTAACTACGAAAAAGGGAAAATAAACATCAACGATCCAGTGTTTTAACGAGCTTCTGCACGAGTGAAAAACATCCTTGACATTTGAGTTGGTACCCTGTTCAGATGCACAATATTAGTGTAAGCTGTTTATAAATGTATATATATATATATACACATACCCTGTGAATTTTTACAAATCGCTGCGATCGCCTGTTGATAATGGCCGAGTTACACGTGCATCACATGTACGAAGTTTATTGTTTAGATTTGTATTTGGCTTTGTCTGGATTTCTCCAGATGTCGGCGATACTAAAACTTTTCATGCATTTTTTTTCAGAGAAGAAAAGATTGTATGTATCAGTAGATATGTTTTATTTGCATTTAGTTCCTGATGTTCTTCTGTAATATTTGATCGTATTAAAGTTCCCTAAAATGGCAACTTTCGTATCATTAAGGCCAAGAATTACCCATAACTGTGAATTGACATGAACTATTACACTAGACTGAATGATTGGGGTCAGTTGAAAGGTGTTTTGTGTATAAAATTATAGTATTTTATTTTTTAGTACAGAACAGTAGAGGTGAAGAAAAAAGTAAAGGTTAAAATATTATGTTCACACAAAAAAAGAAGTTACATACGCATAGAAGAGAGAGATAGAGAAGAAGAAATAAAGTCTTTATAAACCTTTCTACTGACTTAGCATCATGAGTTAATAAAGCTGCTTGGTTAAAATTGCTTTGCTAAGAACCATTTGCTGTTATATTTTTATTGCACACTCTAAATGACATTTGTATATTATCTTAAACGGGCAATACCTTCTTCACGATTGAATGTAATGCGCATTTTCCTCAACCACTGGCCAAACTCAAGCAGATATTCTGGATCCATTTCCCGAACAATGCTCCTGACCCGGGCTTTGGCATTTGCCAAAGGTGATCCTGTTTTCTCATCCTTAACAGACTGTCCTGAAAGAATCCAAGGCAGAGATACCCCTCTTTACATACATACATACATACATACATACATACATACATACATACATACATACATACATACATACATACATACATACATACATACATACATACATACATACATACATACATACATACATACATTCATACATACATACATACATAGATTATGTGCGTCAGTATGTATGTAGGCATGTACGTTCTAATGTAAGAAGGTTTAATTTAGTTATTAATTCATATTTTGCAGCTAAATTAGACCAATAATATATATTACGCTTCTATGAGATTTTTTAAAATATGGTACATAAAAAATCAGGAATTTATAAATGAGAATCGCATGAATAAGTCCATAAAGAACTGTAACATCCATATTTGCATTTTGCATATATAGTCTCTATTCCAGTTGCTTTTAATTTCTCGTGAGAGCATTGATGAAAACCTTTGGGAAAAAGAAAAAAAAAAAAAAAAAAAACGGGTAACATAGTGATATTCTGAAGATTTTTTAATGTAGTGACATCTGAAAAAGCTATCCAGGTCTAATTGATAGCAGACGGAAATAAGTTTTCCAGGACTAAGCGACACTAAAACCCCAAAATAAAAGAAGAAAACGAGAAACAAAAAGTTGCAATGTCACTCCACAGTGAAATAAAATCCGCGGACAACCGTCATACAAGTTAAGTGAGACATTCTAATTCAAACTAGGCCTGAAAATCATGAAAACACATGGCTTATATTTAAGACTGAGTTTCCACGCTACATCAATCACATCAATCACATTAATCACATCAATCACGAGCGACTTCAGAAAAAGCGCTTTGTGATTGGTAGACAAAAAATCTTAAGGTACAAGAATGGGTACCATAAACCGACGACCAGTTTTGCAACATTGACAAATCAGAAAAGTAGTTTTAACCCTTAAGTTGTTGACATAAAATAATTACACATAGAAACAAATAACTAAAGTAAATATGTACCTCTATTAAAGGTGATTCTAAGTTAATCTGGCCATTTTACGAAATACCGTTAAACAGTGCATATGACTGTAGCTTTCAGACTAACGTGTCATTTTGGAACAAAAATCTGTCTCTCTGCATTCGGATTTGGGCAGGTTGTAAATTTATTTACTAAAGGTGAATCATTTTCAAAACACAATCAATCATCGGGTCACAAATACTATGATAAAGCAAGCAAATACCCTGAATGTGCCTTGATAGCATCATTCATTTCAATGTCATTAATTCGCGTTCTGCATGAGAAATGTTGGTGTAGATTTATATCAAGTACGCTTACCTATGAATTTTATTTCGGTTTTCAAAATTTGGCACCATTCAAGATATCTGTGAAATTGTTGATAAAATAGAATTGAAGGGGTCGTTTGACAATAACGCCTATAGTGACAAAACTAGTTTCGTTCCCTATCCCGACCACACACACACACACACACACACACACACACACACACACACACACACAAGGCCACTCTGTGTTATTCATTTTGACGAACTTATTACAATCTAATCTTCAATTTATTTCAGTATGAACGATTTCTGGAAGAAAATAATTTTGAGTAGTTTTACACCTTAAGTTCAAGCTGAAACCAAACAATTTTATAATCTCTGAGACTTATCGTCAAATTTGCTCGCTTAGTATATACTGCCTTTGCGCATGCTGAAGTGACCAGTCAGTGAAGGAAACAAGTTCAAAGATATAATTTCAATAAAATTGAAACTCTGCTTGTTTTGAGCACGTCAAGTGGCCAAATACATCAAGCGGCATATCTCTGTCCTCCAACAATTTGACGAGCTTAATATCGGCTGCCTGCAAGGACGAGGGCCAGTTTCAATCAGATTGAAAATCGGCTGGACTTGCACACTCCACGTGCCAAATACGGCATGCGCCATACCTCTGTCCTCCACCAATTCGAACAGATTAAAATTGGTTGCCTTCAAACAAGAGGGCCATTTTTTTTTTATAAATTACTTTTTTTTATTTTGTGTGTGTGTGAGTGAGTGTATGTGTTAAATGTACATGCGTTTAAGTAGATAATGTACATGTATACGGGTATAATGTGCACATCCTACTGGATGTAAGCCAGTATGCCTATATATCGAAGCCTGGAAAGTAAACGTATGAAAACGATTTCTTCCAGTGCAAGATTGATAAATCACAATCGTGGGTGTACTGTTATTAGTAGAGACAATATAAGGTGCTAGTGATAGCATCTCGACTATCCTTTATCTTGAAATGGAAGGGTCACTGTTCAGGCAACCCCGTATCACACAGCTTTCATTATTCCCATGATATCGACGATAAGCCACGGCAATGATACAAAATTTCGGTAATCATAAATGAATCCAGGACAAGGGTCATCCATGTTAGTGCTCACGTTTTATATGTTGAAATATAGCGGTAGAAGGCAAAAGAAAAAACACAGACTTACCTCTGTCTGTGCGTGTGAGCGTATGTAAAATAGCGACGAGACTGTTGTAATACCTTTGTGTGTCGGTCCGTCTGTACGTCCGTCCGTTTGCTGTAAATCTATAGGGTCTACATCAGTTGCCACACATAACCAATTACCGCACAACTGTGCAGTATATTTTGAACTAACAGAAGAAAATACTAATACCTAATGCAAGATACATTTTATGCCTGCAACTGACACAAATACTGCATATAATTTAGAACAGTTAACGATGATGGAGATTCACTAAACTTGGTATTTATGTAGTCCATATAAGGACATCTATCAGGATTGTATTAGTTTGTCTCCCTCCTTTGGATTCCCCGGGATGAGGTTAATGTTGGGTCCTGCCTTTGATTCTTTATGATGGGGTCAGTTGTAAAATGTACAAAATCTGTAATTACAGTGACATTTCAAGTATTTTTAAACACACTTCATACATGCAGTAATAGTAAGAAGACAAAATATGTCTAATGAACTGTGGGTTTTAACCCCTTGATCACTGTCCAGATACGCGGAGGGGCGGGGTTTGGTGGGAGGGTGGATGTGATCAAAAACTCAATTGCAAGTCATCAAAGTTGCTTTAGTTTTCATTTACCAAGACTCGAAAGACAGCTATCATAGATATTAAAATCGGTCCTTATTAGTTACCTTTATTATTTGTTTTCTTTATGAATAGCCCAAATTGGTAAATAACAATGCTTACGTATTTTCAAATAAATTATTTTTTCTGCATTTTCCAATATTCTGAAAATTAAACGTACATGATATGTCACCGATCTCTCACGTCTATGTGTGCATATATATATATATATATATATATATATATATATATATATATATATATATATATATATATATATTGAAAATAAAACTCTAATAATTTAATCAAATTTCAAATGTTACGGTAAAATTATCATTAAAAAAGCTATCACAAGTATTATTTGCGGTATTAGGATGAAACTATTCAATACAGAGGCATTTAGGCAAAAGCCAAGATCTCCTAAGTTAGACTCCCAGTCAAATCAGGAAATGTTTGTTAATCACCGATTTCCTCAGGAATATTCTCTTTGTTATACATTAATAAATGAATATCATAACTGGCGTATTTTTTTATATATATTATTTTACCAGGAAATAGACTTCCACAATTATACTTGTGAGAATGAACAAAAAAGAATAATGTGACATATTTGAAATAAATGCAAGAATTTATAATCAGATGGATCAGTGTTCAAACATTTATTACTTGCGTACGCGGCCGGCAAATGAGAAAAACTGTAAGACTTCTAAAAGTGGCAAATGAGAAAAACTGTAAGACTTCTAGAAGTGGCTAATGAGAAAAACTGTAAGACTTCTAGAAGTGGCAAATAAGAAAAACTGTAAGACTTCTAAAAGAGGCAGTGCTAAAGGTATCATATAATTTTTGCAACAATAATAACAACTTCAAAAAAGACTTTTAAACCGGTAATAGATGAATTTCTTCGAGCGATACCAGATATTCGAGTTATCGATGTTAGAGGTGTTGTGATTTTACTATGCATTAAAAAACAATTGCTTCTCATTTGGATAATTCGTCTCCTAAAAAAAGCATAAAAAGAGGGAAGAATAAATGCTGCCTCTTTGGATATGCGCTAGTTTTCCTCTATGTAAAATGTAACAACTAATTTTTATCTGGCAAATTCATTTCTGAAAAGAAAAGTAAAAAAAAAACAAACAAATTTTGCATCTTTGCATATGCGCTTAGCTGAATGAGCGGCAGATGCAGTCGTGCCTTTGAAATTTGTCAGATTTGCTGCTGGCAGTATAGGCAAACAAACCCCCATCATCCAGAAGCAAACCTTAATTAGAGGCTGCTCAGACCTGCAGGTTTTTCTGTATAAAGAGTGCGGGATTTATTGCAATTACAGCGGTCCCTCACGATAACACTTTTCAGGGGATGCATAAAAATGTACCGCAGTGTAAGCGAGGTCGCTCTATGCAGAGGCAGGCTCAATATTAAAACTGCCTTCATCATACAAATTGGATCCATGGACTCATAGTGTTATAAAAGAGACCGAGTTTTACTGAGGCATTTCATAGTGACGGTACACTGAACTTCTATGCACTCTTGGTGAAAATGCCAATCAAGTGGATATCTCAGAAAAGTGCCCAAAATGGACCCCAAATATTGTGCTTTTTTCTTCTTTCGATGCACACTTACATACCAAGATTCATTCCGTCACGATGGATATTTTTCGTTCCATTTTTTAAAACCAAACAAGCTAGTGTTGTTTAATTGTCTACTATATTGTGAAAATATCTTTTAAAATAAATCATCAAACTTTGGGTGTCTATATAAATTTGTCTGATACACACTTTCCCGCTCATTCAACATATTTCCTTTCTTTCGCTTTCTATCTATGTCCCTTTGTGTTTGCAAAACTTCTTAACACATTTCCTTTCTCTCTGTTTGTTCTAAGATTCGTATCTATTTTCTATCTGTTACACACACATCACACACACACACACACACACACACACACACACACACACACACACACACACTATCTTCTTCTTTATATTATCTTTTTATTAAATCTTGTATACCGAGGTTTTTCTTTCCATCCTAGTTATTCTTAATTTCTCCTTACCTTAATTTCAGTTTCTTATACATTTATATACATGCATCGCGAAATGTAGGAATTCACCTGAGGCAACCACAAAGGTCCAGTATCCAATATTGTTTATTCGGCACCCGCTTTTAGCCAACACATTTACAGGAAATCGTTTGTGTCTGTAATTGGCGTCCATACTGTGTGCAGATAGAGAGATAGACATCGATTAGCGGATTTCCCCATTAGGCAGACAAGGCAGCTGCATAGGGCGGGAAAATTCAGGGGGCGGCAGATTTAATAATATGAAATTCTGGCTTTGTTTAAAAAATGTATTTATTATGTTAAGGCGTAATGGTCGTTAAAGGCTCTGGTTTTAAGGCTTTGTTATGGGCGGGTGGGCGGGGGGGGGGGGGGGGGGGGCAACTGTGACCGTGCCTAGGGGCGGAAAAATCATAAATCCGTCACTGTAGAAATTATACAAAATCGAAACAATTTACTTAATATGTGTTGTTTGTTTTGTTTTTAAATTCCCTGTACTCGATTTCAAGACAGCTTGGATTAATTCTGAGTTCGTGCATTTAGCTCCACTTTACTGTGGTCATGTTGCATTTACGTCACGGAAGTTGACTTTACAGGACAAGAAAAAAAAATGAATATTAACATGGGTCTAATATTTATAGAGACATATTAATGGCCTTATATTATTACCTTGACCCTTGCTTGAGGGAGACTGGTCAAACCTTCTCTCAATGGTTATATTGTGGCGCTGTAACGTTTGTTGTACCGTTGACTTCGGCGAAAGTTGATGCCCATCATTGGATACATGGTGGCGCTGCGACCCTTCCTTATTTGACAAATTCGGCGATAAATGAATCTCCTCAATGGTTACATCGCAACGCTGCGACCCTTCCCTAACTGACGAGTTCGACGAAAAAATAAGGCCTTCGGATTCATTGTCGTCTGATGAGACTACATCATCCTTAGTAGACCCTTCTGAGGCAACAGACCATGAATTGAAATTAAGTTGTGGCGTCGCGCTCGACGAAGATAGAAGGCTGGCGTGACTTTGAAAAGGGTGTTCAGAAATATTGGCATCACTGTTTGTGATACTGCCATCTGAAAAATGCGTTTCTGAGCAAGTTGACGTCAGTAGTACTCGTGGAAGGCTGGTGATATCTCGAACCATGCGGACTAAATCGTTCAGTTTGTTTACCCCCATGGTCGTGGCTCGGTACCAAGCTTGGTTCGGGAGTGGGTGAAGCGTGGTTATGCCAAGATAGAACGGTTCCTCGCTGCTCATCATTGGACTTGGACGTTTCGTGGCGTATAGTTTATAAATGGCAACCGGGTCTCGTTCCAGACACTCAGCATAGGACCAAATCTTTAACGTGTCTCTAGTGTCTCCTCCGATCTTTCCAGTGCGGGGGCAATAAGAGAGATATTCTTTTGAACCCTGTGTTTTCAGTTGAATGTCTCCCCACAACAGTTGTTTGTGGTCCACAGCTTTTCTCATTCTAAAGTGTATAACGAAAGCAAAGCACAGGGAATTCAACACCGACATAGGATTATAGGGACCCAATTCCTTTGCAATATATAGCTGATTAAGTCTGTCTCTTGTGTCATTACTTAGCTGATCATTAGTTTTCTTCGCACCTTTGCCACAGGCCCTTAATCTGATCTGCTTACCTCTTAAAGCGTTCCTAGTGCGAGAAAAAGCAGTATCCCTTGTCACAGAAGAGGGATAACCACGGGACCGTAGATACCTCTCAAGACTGCAAAGCATTCCCCTTAGGCTGGTGGGTTCATAATCATTCCCGTCATGCTTCTTGATCACAGTAAAATACATACTTAGATAGTGATCGAGTTCGTTCGGTGATATATTTTCCGGATTTCTTATTTCATTCAGCGACAGTAAATAGGATGTTAAAAGCCTGATATCGGTCTCAGTTTTTCTTTTAGTGTTTTTGTTTTCGTCCGTGACTATATCTCGTTCACTGCAATTGTCCTTATAAGATCTTCCGTGAAGTGTTTTCCCGTATTTCATCTGGTTCCCTTTCACATCTGTATCAATCAGCATGTCGCTGTCTGAATCTGAATCCTCTGTCATCTCAACTTCACCAGGAAGTAATATTGGCCTATTTCCGGATCCGGTGTGCTGTTTATTATCGGCGCTATATTTGGAAAATGTTGTGCAGTTATTTTGATACTCTGATTTACCAGTAGCGTCGTCTTGTGATAAACCATTTTCTGAAATGTTCATATTTTTGCGATCGAGTTTTTCGTCTTCATGTTCATCACTACTTTTCCCACATCGCCTTGGATTTATTGCGTGGACTGCCTCTTTGAAAGAGTATATTCTGCTGTCTGCCATGTTAGAATATCAGCAAGATATTGCATGCAAAGAAAGATAATATCAGTGGCTTTTATATCTGAGTTCTGGAATCAGAACAGGAGATAAGACAGGGTGGACAGGGAGGGTGAGAGTTTATCAAATAGACCATCTGAGTACCTATGAGCCTTGATGCACAGTGAGACCTAAATATTGCTTGATAAATACGGACTTTCTATTAAACAAATCAATGGAATACTTTTAAACAAGGAAAAGTCAGTCTTCTGTGAGCAAATATCACATAATACCGAGTCTCTGAGATGATGCAGATGACAACAGAATCTAAGACAGCTCCATACAGGTTTGATCCTAAGGCATGATACTGAATGAAACTCTGGCTATAATAAGATACAGACATTTTGATACGAGATAACGATCTACGCTAACATTACGTCTGTTAACAATATTTTCCCACTGTAATGATAGTCACCTATATACAGATATGTTCTTTACAATATGATTTAAAACTCATAAAATATACTTTTCCTGACATACTCCTTAACAAAGATTATTAATTTTATTATTATTATTAGTAGTAGTAGTTGTAATAATAAAAATTAATAATAATAATAGCGTACAACCAGTGCCATATGCATTCTATCTTAGATGCGTTTATCCTCTAGTCTACACGTTTATCCTCTAGTCTACGCGTTTATCCTCTTGTCTACACATGTTCACTACAATCATGGTTCAACCGTATTAAACTGAATGCTCGTGACATTTTTCATGAAGCGTTATTATTATTATTATGCAAAAAAGGTCATGCACATACATTGTATGATGCGTTTATACTTGCTGAAGTATGTATGTATGTCTCACATCTAACCTCTAAAATCAGGACAGGGGTTGTAACATGGTGGACAAGAGAGGGAGACAGTTCATCAGGGAAACAATCAAGACTGCCAGAAACTCTTGTGTTCTAAATTATGGATCAGAAGCATAGGGATTTATCAAAGAAATTGCTGTTAAAAGGTTGCACTTAAATGTTTATCAAAGACTTCATGGCGATACAAAAATATACTCAATTTTGCATATGGAGAATTAGGGGGAACACCCTTAAAGATCAAGAGATATTACCGTATATCTGAAATATTGGACAAAGTTCATCTCCTCTGATAACTGAAAACATATATAACCTAATGCTTATTGATAGTCATAATGGAAAGAAAAACTGGGCATCGTACGTTTGGGATTTATTAAAAAGTCTTGGTTTGGGGGGAGCTGGGATAAATCAAGATGTTGGGAACGCAGCCGTTTTCTTATCTTCAACGTCTGTCCAACTCGTTTGTTTAAAATTGGCGATCTTGAATCGGGGAATCTATAAGTGCTAGATTGTATAGACATTTGTCCATAATGATGACTATAAGAATTTCAATACAGTAACAGTCACAAAATTTAGAAAAGCCCTTTCAAAAACTAAGTCCGTATTTACATATTGAATCGGGAAGATGGAAGTCGACATAATTTATCCCACTAGATCAAAGGACCTGTAGTTTTGGCAACGCATTGGAGGACAAATATCACTTTGTATTAGACTGCCAATGATATTTGCCGCAGAGAATAAAGTATATCAGTTCTTATTATTGCAAAGGTCCGAGTATGTTCAAATGTATCAAATTACTAAATTTCACAAAATCTGCCACGGTTGTAAATTTGGGAAATTATATCTCTAAGGTTCTAACTGAATGCAGGAATATGATGAATGCTACTTAAAATTAGACGATTTTATTTATATTTATCTTTTACTATTATTTTTTCTTACGTTCGCTGTAACTTTCTGTCCCGTTTCATCTTCATTTCGTGTTTTAATACATGCAATATTATCTATCATATTTCGTGTATAATGTATTTTTTACATTACTTGGAATAGCATTTTGAATACTGATTATATATTTATTAGACTTTTTATGTCCTCTCCCAGAAGAGTCATAAACTAGCATGTGTTGTTTACTTATTCTGTCTCACGGTATCATACTCAATACATGCATGTAAGTATTGATTGAATGCATGTACACGTGATAGATGTGATTGTATTGAGTGTATCAAATGTGCTACCATAAATTTGTGTAAGAGACGTAAATGTATACATGCTGATGGCCAATCGGCTGAGTGCAAATTAAAGATCTATATAAAAAGAAGTAGTACTTTACGGTACCCAAACTTAAAGAAAAGTAGAGTCCTCCGAATTGTATTAAAGAAAGTACTCTATGAACATGAAAGTTATGCTTAATGATTATAGGAGCATTTGCACGTTATGCATTGCATAGTATGAATGATTGATGAACTTGTGCAATAAATGAAATTAAACCATTGATGGGAACATCTCTGACCTAATTTCGGATAATACGAGATAATGGTGTCAGCCGATAACGGATTGATAATGATACACTCTCTCAATGAAATGGCACTGGGCGTTTAATTATATCAAACATACAGTCACACACACACACACACACACACACACATATATATATATATATATATATATATATATATATATATATATAGAGAGAGAGAGAGAGAGAGAGAGAGAGAGAGAGAGAGAGAGAGAGGAAGGGATAGGAGTATGGGGAATATAGCCTAAATAATAAAGTCATATCTTCCCAATGCTAGCTTATCAACATTTCAGACATCAGTTTATGACCCGTACGCAAATCTTTTGCGACAATATTTACCCAAGTAAATGTTCATAACTCGTTACATGATTATTATTATTATCTTTTTTTCTGTATTCATTCTCAGACGCATTTTATTTACCACTTCCTCCACGCATAAGTTTCAAGAGATAAATCATCTTTTTTGTATATATTGTAGTATCTGGTCTTAGATGGCGTTGATTTTTTTAAATACGAATTGTTTACGACCTTTGGCCCAGCCTGCACTTATTCCAAAATAGTTTGGTTCTCCTTTTGATAAACAAGGAATTACACCAATCAAAGTAATCTCTGATTAATTTTATAAATTTTTTTTCTTCTATTCTGACAGCGACACAAAATATGTTTCAACTCATTTTAAGACAGTTTTTAATGGGTCTTTTTTCGTTTTAATTTTTCCATTTATTTTTTTAAAAAAATGGTAAATGTCATGTTTCAATCAAAACAATTCAATACTTCAGGTTTAATCTCGGCTTTCTCTATTATGTGTTTGTTTTGTTGATGTGTGTCGTTTCTTCCCCTGACGAAGAGCTTGATTAGATCGAAACATTAAAAAACTGTTTTATAACTGCGCCGTTACCAACTTTGATTGTCTGTCTGTCTGTCTCTCTCTCTCTCTCTCTCTATATATATATATATATATATATATAGAGAGAGAGAGAGAGAGAGAGAGAGAAGTACTACGAAAAGACGAACAGTAGTCGTATTTCCGAGGTCTTAATATCAACGTTCCCATTTCCGCATGAATGTATCTATGCGCGCGCGCGCTGAGAGAGAGAGAGAGAGAGAGAATTTTATTAGATAACCATGCATACATTTAATCAGAGCGTTAGGTTAATTGGTCGAGAGAAATATTTATAAAAGGACATACTACAAATAAAATTTGACTAATTAAACAGACATGTATTAATTTCATACAATTAATTCACTAAATAGTTACTGTTGCATACACAATCGATTGTAGTTTGCTTCGTAATTGTACGAGATTAAATAATTCTAGCTTGTGGCATATTAGAAGACCCAAAATGACCGCCGAGGCTTAAAGCAATAAATTATATTTAACTGTTGAATGGAGTGGGTAATTGCTTTCATGTGCTCCCGGTCAGTTGAGCGCGTGGTGTTGTGGATGCACGACATCCCACATCGACTGAGTGGCATTCGTGGTCGCCCTTGAGGGATAGAAAATCCATTGAAATCTTCGAAATAGACAAAGTGTAAAGACATTGTCTGACAGCAGTATGACGCAAAGGTCACGGCAAAACATTTGTGTTGCTCTTATATATCAAACTTGAACGATAATCCATTTAGTTCATTTAGGCTTTTTTTTCTTTTCAAGTGAAATTTTATTTAAATGAAGGATATTCAATTAGTATATATACCATATATTTAACTTGGCTCATTAATATGCATATGATCACACTGTACAGCAGTCAATCAAAGGGGGGAGTGCGTCCGCATCCGGGCCTATGTTGCCTGTCACAAAGACGATGGTCGCTGTATATTCCTCATTTTGCCTTTCAAACAATTTTATTGTTTTATCTCTTCTTTATTTCACACTATTTGATATATACTTTTCTTTAAAGAACTGATTTATTCTAAACATCCGTTTCTGGCAACAAAGACCATTAAATTTTCTTTAATAATTTTCTCATGTTTTCACTATTAATAATTCAAACAGCTAATTAAAGTTATATTGAGGAAATAATTTACAGTGATTGTCTAATGTAATTTTCAACTTAGAAAGGTAATTACAGGGAACTTAATTTTGTAAAATCCATCTGGTGTGCTCCTTTGCTTTGATACATTTCACACTCGGTCGAGTTGTTGGCATCGAAGATGGTATCAAGAGTATAATATCTAGTTTTTAGAATGTATTTATCCTCAGATACTTTTTGTAAATTATTTTTATTTCTCATCCGATTTTCAAGGCACTCTCTCATACTTGGACAATTAATGTCCAATAATAGAGATAACACGGCTGATTGGCTACAATAGTCCATTGTTGTCCTTAATACCCACATACACCCTAAGCCTCGCTTTCGATTAGCAAGCTAATGCGATGACCCGCGTTACCTCTGATTATCGGCGAAGGTGAAATTCGTCAATTACTGGTTGCATTTCGTAAAAGCAGGATAGTCTTAAGTTAAGGGTTGTAAAACATAGAGTACTGAAGAAAGAAAAAATTGTGCTAGAGATTTGACTCAAAATAGTGGGACGCTGGGCAAGGTCTTCCTCAGAGGACAATAAAGAACATATGCAGAACACGCACACACAGTGATATTTTGGCACAGAGAAGCAGAACTATCCAGAAAAATGACGAGGTCATAAGCAACCATCCTACACATCCAGTCAGCCTTACACAAACTTGTTTTTAATCCTGCACTGTACTAGAAAGTTGAAGATGAAGACATCTGAGTGGTCTTTGATTGTAAAACATATGACAACTTTTTAAGTTAAAAATACTTCTGACATGTTGTCAAAACAGGCAATATATTTGTAAGTAATATTTTAAAGGTAGCTATTTTTTATATTTATGGCTGCCAAATTGGAAGGTAAATTAAGCTTAATTGTACAAAAGGCTTGACTCCCATCATTATTTCCCGAGATTCTTGCCACATACCTGTATACATTTATGTCACAAAATCTTCTTTCATTTGTAAATTTCTTGGAAAACTTGTATGGAACTATACAAAGTGTTATCACAACTGCTATGTAACGCTGCTTTAAATTTTTCTATCTTTTTTAACAATGAAAACACTAATTTGAGTATTTTCGTAATATATCAGCCTTTTGATGTACAAGTTTTTAATGGTAAATGTGTACATGCTTTTGTTTTCATGTATAACCTTTATATGTTTGCTTTAGACTGTTCCTACTAATTTAATACTATAATTAGCTAAATGAATTTCTTTTTACATTTAGGTTGTCTTAGGTGTTTATCTAGGTCTAATAAAGTACCTGTTAAACATCTTGTAAACTATTGTCTTATGATTGCATACTGTGCTGATCTTAATTTTACATGTTTAGTTGGAGTCGACACAAATGCTGAGTTGAGCTTGTGTAAATAAACTAGACTTTAAAAATAATTTACATGATTTGAAGATGGATGTTAAGGCTAACCAAGTATTAATACATGTAATTTGCTTACATAAATGAACATAAGCCCTTGAAAACTTCTGTCATTAAAAGCAATGTAAAATTTCGTACTTCTCTGCATATCATTTACATGCACCAGGATCTGTCTTAGAAATTTATAGCAACAGCCAAACAATAAAAAGCTCGGTCTAGAGTTGCATGGCTTTATTACAGATGTCACAGTACAGCCATAGTATCTAGAATAATGATATACCGTATATACTTGCGTATAAGTTGATACCGACTGCAAACTGCATAGACCCAGATCTGCCGTCGCATAATGCGCAGGCAGATCTGGGTCTATGAAGTTTGTAAGGACTAATCAGCAGCACATACAAGATAGACCCTGATCTGCCGGTGCATTATTCAATGGCAGATCAGGGTCTATATTGTTTGCATTTGGAACCGGTTTATATGCGAGTATATACCGTATGTTGCGATACAAAATATCTCTATCCCATTATCATAGTACACACAATACAACATGACAACTCAGTGTAGTTGTGTCATTTTTGGATAAGATGGCAATACTCATGATGGCAGTCAAGCTTGAAATTAGTTATGCAGAAATTACTACTAAGGTAATGTATTTATCTGTAGTCTACTGTATATACTCACTTATAAAATAGAGTCCAACTTGCAAACTGCACAGACCCAGATCAGGATCTATGTTGTTTACAGTTGGTCTTGACTTATATGTGAGTATATACGGTAATATGTACAGCATTGTGACACATGTGGCAATGTGGAGATGTAAACATTACAAATGCTAACATGAGCAGTATCAAAGACTAGTGCCTGTATGCATGGATAAGAAAAGAGGGAACTGTTTCCCTGTGCTTGGTCTAAAAATTGTAAGACAAATAATTATATACTGAGACACACTTTTATTTTTTTGACAGTCATAAATGTATTTGACATATGCACACTGTGCAAATGGAGTAATCATTCCTTTCCAGCACTCGGTGTAATAAACACCAATGCACACTGTGCAAATGAAGTAATCATTCCTTTTCAGCACTCGGTGTAATAAACACCAATGCACACTGTGCAAATGGAGTAATCATTCCTTTCCAGCACTCGGTGTAATAAACACCAATGCACACTGTGCAAATGGAGTAATCATTCCTTTCCAGCACTGGGTGTAATAAACACAAATGCACACAGTGCAAATGGAGTAATCATTCCTTTCCAGCACTCAGTGTAATGAACACCAATGCACACTGTGCAAATGGATTAATCATTCCTTTCCAGCACTCAGTGTAATACAGTGTAATAAACACAAATGCACACTGTACAAATGGAGTAATCATTCCTTTCCAGCACTCGGTGTAATAAACACCAATGCACACAGTGCAAATGGATTAATCATTTCTTTCCAGCACTCAGTGTAATGAACACCAATGCACACTGTGCAAATGGATTAATTATTCCTTTCCAGCACTCGGTGTAATAAACACCAATGCACACTGTGCAAATGGATTAATTATTCCTTTCCAGCACTCGGTGTAATAAATACCAATGCACACTGTGCAAATAGATTAATTATTCTTTTCCAGCACTCAGCGTAATAAACACAAATGCACACTGTGCAAATGGATTAATTATTCCTTTCCAGCACTCGGTGTAATGAACACAATGCAGTTGAACATTACTGATTAATGCTCCTTACACATGAGTAGTACTTCATTTGAAATACTGTCAGTAAATATTTCAGAACATATACCAATCAATTTTAAGTAACAGTTTATCTACATATAAATAGTGTAAATATTAAAAACAAGTGTTATGTGAAACCAGATGTCTCACATGTATTCATATATACTTGTCATTATAATTCCCATACATGTATCTATATGACTTTCATAAACTTTCACACAAAACTGTAACACCATTGGTCCTGATGCAACAAGTATGTTTCTGCTTCAGTAGATGAGAGAGGCAAGTCAGAAACTCCTTGCATATCAATGTATAAACTTTATACCAAAAGCTAAAGTTTATACATTTGACCTATAGTAATAATGACCAATAGAAATATCCCCATTTTAACTGAATATACCAACTGACACTGAAGATATGTGGCTTTCAAAAATGTGAACACAAAACTTTAACATTGCTTATCATGAAACAAGCTTTCTATTTAAGCAGGCAAGACAGAACTCCTAGAATATCAGTATATGGTAATATATCATATAAACTTTAGACCTTTGGTAATATATCATATAAACTTTAGACCAATGGTATATCATATAAACTTTAGACCTATGGTAATATATCATATAAACTTTAGACCAATGGTATATCATATAAACTTCAGACCAATGGTATATCATATAAACTTTAGACCCATGGTATATCATATAAACTTTAAACCTATGGTATATCATATAAACTTTAGACCCATGGTATATCATATAAACTTTAGACCAATGGTAATATATCATATAAACTTTAGAGCTATGGTAATATATCATATAAACTTTAGAGCTATGGTAATATATCATATAAACTTTAGACCTATGGTAATATATGATATAAACTTTAGAGCTATGGTAATATATCATATAAACTTTAGACCTATGGTAATATATGATATAAACTTTAGAGCTATGGTAATATATCATATAAACTTTAGACCTATGGTAATATATCATATAAACTTTAGACCAATGGTAATATATCATATAAACTTTAGACCTTTGGTAATATATCATGCCAATGTTTAGACCTATGGTAATATATCATGCCAATGTTTAGACCTATGGTAATATATCATATAAACTTTAGACCAATGGTAATATATCATATAAATTTTGGCCTATGGTAATATATCATATAAACTTTGGCCTATGGTAATATATCATATAAAATTTAGACCCACAGTAATATATCATATAAACTTTAGACCAATGGTATATCATATAAACTTTAGAGCTATGGTAATATATCATATAAACTTTAGACCTATGGTAATATATCATATAAACTTTAGATCCATGGTAATATATCATGCCAAAGTTTCAGCTGAATGAAGAAACAAATGTAGACGATACAGGAGTTTCAAAATTCATTTATACAAAGCTTTCACATTGTTTACAATGATGAAGCTAGCTTTCTGCTTAACCAGGCAAGACAAGACTGAAAATCCTAGCATATCAACATATAAAATTTAGACCTATAGTAATATCATCCTAAAGTTTCAGCTGAATGCAATCAATGATGTAGAAGATATGCAACTTTAAAAACCATAATGCAAAACTTTAACATTGTTCACCATGAGGCAAAAGCTTTCTGCTTAAGCAGGTGAGATATGCAAGACAGGAACACAGAGAAACTGAACATAACACTATATTGATGTCTGTTAGTTTCGCTATCCAGATTCACATGTGGTTCCATGAGATCTCCGCCATACAAGGGTCTGGTACATTGCTTCATCATTTGCTGTTACCAATAGAAGGTGCTTCAATCAAACTTTGCAGAAGTAAAACTACAAAGAAATTTTTTGCTACCAATAAATTTATTTAGACATACAGTCTGCAATCATTTAATACAAAATTCTATAAATTTATTTAGACATAGTCTGCAATCATTTAATCCAAAATTCTATAAATTTATCGAGACACAGTCTGCAATCATTTAATCCAAAATTGTATAAATTTATCTAGACAGAGTCTGCAATCATTTAATCCAAAATTGTATAAATTTATCTAGACATAGTCTGCAATCATTTAATCCAAAATTCTATAAATTTATCTAGACATAGTCTGCAATCATTTAATCCAAAATTCTATAAATTTATCTAGACAGAGTCTGCAATCATTTAATCCAAAATTGTATAAATTTATCTAGACATAGTCTGCAATCATTTAATCCAAAATTCTATAAATTTATCTAGACATAGTCTGCAATCATTTAATCCAAAATTCTATAAATTTATCTAGACATAGTCTGCAATCATTTGATCCAAAATTGTATAAATTTATCTAGACAGAGTCTGCAATCATTTAATCCAAAATTGTATAAATTTATCTAGATATAGTCTGTAATCATTCAATCCAAAATTCTACCTATAAATTTATCTTGACATACAGTCTGCAATCATTCAGTCCAAAATTCTACCTATAAATTTATCTAGACATAGTCTGCAATCATTAAATCCAAAATTCTACCTATAAATTTATCTAGACATACAGTCTGCAACCATTCAATCCAAAATTTTAAAAATTTATCTATACATACAGTCTGCAATCATTCAATCCAAAATTCTACCTATAAATTTATCTAGACATACAGTCTGCAATCATTCAATCTGAAATTCTATAAATTTATCTAGGTATAGTCTGCAATCATTTAATCCGAAATTCTACCTATAAATGTATCTAGACATACAGTCTGCTATCATTAAATCCAAAATTCTAATTATAAATTTATCTTGACATACAGTCTGCAATCATTCAGTCCAAAATTCTACCTATAAATTTATCTAGACATAGTCTGCAATCATTAAATCCAAAATTCTACCAATAAATTGATCTAGACATACAGTCTGCAATCATTAAATCCAAAATTCTACCTATAAATTTATCTATGCAGTCTGCAATCATTCAATCCAAAATTTTACCTATAAATATATCTAGACATACAGTCTGTACTCATTCAATCCAAAATTCTATTGTAGGCTTAAAAGAAATCATTAAAACATCACTCTGTAAATGGACACTGATGATAGCGGCAAGTTTGTATCAGGCACTGAAACTGTCCAAGTTTAAATGGAACATATCACCTCATCATCACAAGAACATATTACATCACATCTCATCAGCCAATCAAATCATTTTTCCAGGTTTGGGAAAGCCTCATTCTGGTATTATAAGTAAACTCAGTTTTTAGCCAGACCTTCATATGGTGGAGATCACAAAGAGCCACACAAGAGGTATTGTTTAACTAGACTAGTGTCCATCAGATCCCATTTATGTCAGAGATTTCAATTTTAACCAGACTGGATATAATTCAATTTTTTATGCTATTTTTATTTGTATATACTGTGCAGCTAACTGCCAACAGTAAGGACCCAGATCTGCAGTCACATAATGTGCTAGCAGATGGGGGTCTAAACTATTCATTATAAATCCTCAAGTTGAAGTAACAATGCATACTCTGATCTACCAGCTTGCCATACATTAGCACAACACTGAATTTTAAAACACAGCAAAAGCTGTTGGAGAGGTCACCTTAACATAAGCAATCTTTGTAATACACAACAAGGTGTTAACTTTTAAACATCAATCCCCTTGCCAAACAAAGCACATTTAAAGTAACTGACAATATATATAGCGGTATGGAGCCAAAGCAATGGAGTTACATGCCTTACATATAGACAAGCCATGACAGCTGACCCAGGTTGGTCTGGACAGGATTCAATGCTGTTATGAACTAGCTGTCATTCTAAGCAAACAACTGTGCTGATATGTGGTGAAAGGAAATATTACTGCAATACTCTCTTAATTTATATGTATCAACATACCAAGTGTCAGAAGCATAAGGTTGAAAAAAAGTATGATTTGTCAAGATGTAACAGGGTTAAAGATCAGACAATATAACAAACAAATGAATGAAAATACAATAGTCATTCAAGCAAGAAAATTAGGCCACAATGACCTATTTTTAGTATGGTTGAGTTATTCAACTTGAAATGTGTCCACATACCAACTTTCACAAGTGTAGATGATATGGGGTCCAAGATACTTGAGGGTGTAATGAACAAATAGCTAAAAATACAAATGTCAGTCTAGCTCGAAATTAGGTCACAGTGACTTCAGTTTGGTGTGGTTGGTTGAGTTACTTTCCTTGCGATACATTTACATACTTATTTCCATGAGTGTAAGTGAAAAGGGTTCAAGACATTGCAGGTCAAATAAACAGAAAGCTGAAAACACAAAAGCCACCTGTGTATGAAAAATACGTAACAAAGATCTAGTCTTGGTATGGCTGAGTTACTCTCCTTTCATCCACCCAATTTTCATGAGTGTAGGTCAAATAGGATAAAAGATAAAGTACTCACGCTCATACTCATACTATGTAACAGAAAAATACTCCATACTCCAAAGTACATTTTGGAGTACAACTGAAATTTAGGCAATTAAAGTTGTGAACCCCCCTGCCACAACAATTGAAGTTAAAATCTAGAATTTATAAATGTACTAAATTAATCTTAGAGAAAATAGAAAATGTAAGCATTGCTTAATTTTTGAAGATGATTATCTTCTCTTTATTTGTGAAGCTAGAAATAAACATGTTTCCAGGATCTACTGGAAATGACCAAGAATACTTAATCCCTTGTACCTTAGGAAAACCAAGAATGTGTACATATTGTGTGGACCCAGTATAACTTGGGTAGTAAAAATGATAACCATATATACTCGTGTATAAGCCGATACCAACTACAAATTGCATAGACCCAGATCTGATGTCGCATAATGCACCGGCAGATCTGGGTCTATGCAGTTTGTAAGGACTAATCAGTGCAACAAACAACACAGACCATGACCCGCCGGTGCATTATGCGACAGCAGATCATGGTCTATGTTGTTTGCATTTGGACCCAGTTTATACATGAGTATATACGGGTAAACAAATATTTAACACCATGTAAACAATACAAAAATTACTGTAATTACCTTAAAATTTAATCAGGTTATATACATATAAATGCAAATATGCCTATTCTATTTCATTTGTCTACATTAAGTGGTTTTTGCTGAATCATGCTAACATGTTAAATTTCTTTAAAAACATCAAAGTAAAAAATCAGTAAAAAATGTGACAAAAGACAAATGTTTGGAGTGGCCTGAAATCCAAATAAGGTCATCTACATGCGCATACAAATATGCCTGCATAATTTTATTTGTCTATTTGTGTGGTTTTTATGCAATTGTGCAAACAAGTTTCTTCTTAATGGATTTACAGATGTAGGGATGTACATACTGCTGGACCTGATCAAAACAACATGACCCAACTGAAAGCAATAGAGGCATAAACAATAACTTGTTGTTTTTTTTTAATACTCAGAATAAAGGAATCTGGTATGCACTGAAACATGATGTAATTCTTTTATTTTTATCCAAACAGTACTTTCTAAAAAGTACTTTTACTTGTAATTAGGAAAACCAGAAGTACTTGTACTCATATTCTAACAAAAGTACTTGTAGTCAATCATACTTCAGTACTTCAAAAAGTACTTTGTCCCATGTCTGCAATAACTCCTATGCTTTTTAAACAGTATGGGAATAACAAGTTGAATATACATTGTTTTCAGATGCCTTTTAACATGCTTATTTCCTTTTAGGTCATAAGACTGGCCAAACATAGAATTAATGGGATCATACAAGTTTTTATATTTGTTACCATTAGCTAGAGCATAAGAATAGTTGGAGTGTCAATGCAAAGTCTGAGGGTTCAAGTGCTCATCACAAAGCAAACTGCATGATCATTAAATTACGATTTTTTTAAATGAATTACCATTAAAAATATATGTTTAGAAACAGTAAAAAAAGCTTGCAGTCAAGTGTGACTAGCAAAATGTTCTAAGTGCAGTTGTTGTTACAAAATAAAATATGTGAAACCAGCTGGAACTGACCTGATCATTGTGCAAATATGAGGTAGATATATGTATGTAGGCACTTGCTCTATTCAAAGAAGGACAAGAAAATTAATTTGTTTAGTATGAAGGAAAATGACTAACCAGGACATTTACAGAGTCTTAGTAAATATCTTACAATTTATATCCAATGCTTTGATCCATTTAGCTACAGTCATTATCTGGATTACATAATCCCATGTAGTCTCCTTCAACAAGTTCTCTCACATGGTTCTGTGAGATCTTTGCCAAATGCGGGTCTAGTAAAAACCCAGAGTTTTCCTTGTAATCCCAAAATGAGGCTTTCCCAAAATTTAGAAAAGTGATTTTGATTGGCTGATGAGATAAAGTGATATAATACATTTTTGTCAGAATGATGATGATGTCTTGTTCAACGTAAACATTGACAGTTTAATTGGCTAACTGAGACACAGCTCTGGTGTATGCTTAAAAATTGATACCCTTTTATGCTTACAATTGAATTTGGCTTGAATGATTGCAGTAAGTATGTTGAAATAGTTTTGAGATAGCAAAAAATGGTCCCTATAGTTTCACTTGTACAAATTTAACCCGAACGCTTTAAACAGAGATTACTTAAGCATTTTACTAGACCCTCATATGATGGAGATCTCATGGATGTGAGAGTCTCTTTGAATGAGACTAGGCCCAAGAAGTGACAAAAATTACACATATATGGATTGCAGTATATAAGCTACCATACCATGTGAAAATAAGACAATGATCTTAACAAAATGTTGAATGGCTATAGCTCTGCTGATTGCAAGCAACATTCCAAGCTTCCATGTGAAGACAAAAATTTGCTGCTCAAGGGTCAGAACTTTGTAAAAAAGAGAGCAGACTAGACAAAACACAGAGGGAACATCTAGGTCCATGAAACAATGTTTGCATCAAATTGCTTCAGAATATGTTGAATGGTTCTTGAGCTATGCTGATTGCAAGCAACATTACATATCAATATATGAAATTCAGTGACAAGGGCCATAACTCTATCCAAAATTGAGTTGACAAGACAAAACCCATTAAAGACATGTCTTCTAAGAAAATGTACAAACCAACTGTGTCAGAATGTATTCAGTGGTTCCAATGCTATGCTGGTGACATGGATCTGCAAAAATTTAAAATTGATTAAATTTTTTTTAATAATCCATCAAAATTGGACCTGAAAATACACAACCTTTAAAAGGCATATCTGCATGTAATAGGCAATTCACCTATGAAATGGCATCCAATTATGTGTAAAGGTTGCAGAGCTGTGGAGGTACAATAAGTGTGAATGGAAGCAGACGGAAAGGTGATTACTATTGGTTTCCTGCATCTCGATGCAGGGTCATAAATAATTGTATTCCATGAAGTCTTTAAAATGTCTCAGAGTGCTAAAAAAATTCACGAGGTATGGGATGACTGAAGGAAAGAGAATTGACATGGGCTGTTGTTTGCCTCCTGCACAGAATATGGCTGGGGTACCAAATTTGATTTTGATCCATGGATTCTTATCAAAATTATCGACCAGAAATGAAGTTCATGAAATGCAGGCATGATGGACAGATGTACAGACACTGACAACACAAAATGCTCTCTCCATGGAATATGGCTGCAGCATATCAACTTGACAAATTAACTTAAGCATGAAAAGGTAGCGCAGAATAATGCATGTAGACATTCTGATGAATTAATTTGCAAATTTTTATAATTCTATACAACACAGTTTTCAAAAATGGAAATAAAAGCATAAAACATTAACAGTGTAGATGACAACATGGATAATGACAATGCTGTCAGAAAATTAATATCTATGCTTCCAAGCTGTGCTGACAAGATAAAACCCAAAGTATACAAAGTCTTCAACTATTATCATTACATGATTGATATCTGCTGTAATTTAAAGTATATCAGGGACAGAGAAAATTAAACTGGGATTATTTAAATACCAATTTACTATTAATTCACATTTATTTGTGGAGTATCATTTTTCGTAGATTCTGTGGTTGCTTTGAAGAAAAGACATCTTTTTTGTTGAAAACCTATTACCCTATGTACTCGCTTATAAACTGGGTCAAACTGCAAAAAATAACATAGACCCCGATCTTCAGTCACATAATGCACCAGAAGATCCGAGTCCATGTTGTTTGTTCTACTGATAACTCCTAACAAACTGCATCAACCCAGATCTGACAGTGCATTATGTGATGGCAGATCTGGGTCTGTGCAGTTTGCAGTTGGATCCAACTTGCAAGCGAGTATAGACAGTATCCAAAAAGTAAAAAACTTTTACATTGAGCATAATATAAAATACTTTAACATTGACATTAATCTTGGGTGTGGACAGATATATGGATAGATGCATACATGGATGCCAAAGTGATTGATATGTCAAGGTTCCACCATGGCTGATTCGACAACAAATTCCAAAACCCAACAGGAATACATCTATGAAGACAATAGGACCCCTTTTCTCAATTCCCAGATTTAAGTTCTGATGAAAATGTCCAGTTTGCTGAACCACAATAATAAATCTGCATGAAAATATATGTAAATAAATTCACTGTATTTATATGCTTGTCATTTTGCTATACAGTTCACTTACGCTACATTCACAAAACCAGAGTTTAGCCACATCTTGTTATTTTTCATACATAAGTATTGTTAAACACAAAATATACTCGTCAATATTTTTGTCACTGTAATATATTGATCACTGACAGAATAAGGCAAAGACATAATAATTTGGTAACACCAGATACTAATTTGGTAACAGCAAGTTTAAGGAAAATTTTGTAACACCAGGTTTAATGAAATGCTTAAAAATCTAAAACCAGCATCCCCCCCCCCCCACACACACACACACTTATCTTAATTTCTTTTATATCATGGCCAATCTTGGCCTAGGCTTCCTACAGATTCTGTTTTTTGCATTCCATCTGTGGCAATAAAAATCCATGAACTTCAAATTTTTTTACTTGTACTTTATCATATTTTTCTGCAGGCTTGTTTAAATGGCACACTGGTTGTGTCTTGTTTTCTCTGCAGGTCCCCCCCCCCCCTGTTTTGACATAAAAACCCAGCAAGCTGGGATGAATAAAAAAAGCAGAATTCTGCTGAAGCACAGAAGAAAAATGCCCCTGGTGTAAACTTCATCTTTCATTGGTAATATCTAAAGGTTAAGCTGATGTTAGGAGGGTTCCCTGGCATCAGCTACACCTGACGGGATCTCAACCTCTAAACCATCCATATCTTTTGTCACAATTATCTGACAGCCTAATCGTGATCTGGAATAAAATAAAATCAATATGTGAATAAATAAATATAACCAATTAGCATATACATGTATATGGCATGTGTCAAAATGTTAAGATCTTTCATATGTCTGATCAACAGAAGTGGAAAATGTGTACATTAAATCTGGTCTGGAAAATGTAAAATAAAATCAACAAATCAATAAATCAATAAATAAATAAATGTAACCAATTAGGATATACCTACTGTATTTTTCTCATGATAAAACCAGGGACCAGATAAATAAATTTGTCAAAAAGACAGGTTGGAGACTTATTGTCAGACAAAGATGTCCTTAATAAGAATTTGCCAAAATTGTTCTAAAAATAGAGGAGGGTTTATCATCAAGTATGGCCTCATCATCAGATTAACACAGCATAAGGTATGTGTGCCAAAATTGTAACATCTTTCAGATGCCTGATCTAGAGAAGTAGGAAATATATGTATGAAACTTGACCTGGATAATTTATTCCACAAAACGAGATGTTTTTAAGTGCCTGGATAAAGCAAGGGTTTCCGCAGAACAAGCCGTCTTGCTCCACATGACGTTTCAAACGTGCGCTGTACTATATTGTACCCCCATTGTATATTACTTGCATGAGCACTGTGCTATATTGTACCCCACTGTATATTACTTGCACGAGTGCTGTGCTATATTGTACCCCATTGTATATTACTTGCATGAGTGCTGTGCTATATTGTACCCCCATTGTATATTACTTGCATGAGTGCTGTGCTATATTGTACCCCATTGTATATTACTTGAATGAGTGCTGTGCTATATTGTACCCCATTGTATATTACTTGCATGAGTGCTGTGCTATATTGTACCCCCATTGTATATTACTTGCACGAGTGCTGTGCTTTATCGTACCCCATTGTATATTACTTGCATGAGTGCTGTGCTATATTGTACCCCATTGTATATTACTTGCATGAGTGCTGTGCTATATTGTACCCCATTGTATATTACTTGCATGAGTGCTGTGCTATATTGTACCCCATTGTATATTACTTGCATGAGTGCTGTGCTATATTGTACCCCCACTGTATACAACATGCACGAGTGCTGTGTTATATTGTACCCCCACTGTATACTACATGCAGGAGTGCTATGCTATATTGCCAACTGTATATTACTTGCAAAAGATCTTTGTCAACAACAGTCACTGCTGCCAGTGGAAATGAACAGATACAGGATAGGTACTCCGTATGTTATTTGTCAACCTGCTGGAGAGTACAACACCTATTGATAATGTTGGATAGGTATTCCATCTACTATCTGTCAATCAGATTTAGAGTGCATCACCTAATGAATACTGGATAGGTACTCCATATACTATCTGTTAATCTAATTGAGAGGTCATCACCTAATGAATAATGGATAGGTACTCAATCTACTATATGTCAATCAGATTTAGAGTGCATCACCTAATAAATACTGGATAAGTACTCCATATACTATCATCAATCTGATAGAGTACATCAGCAAAGGAATACTGGATATATACTCCATATAATGTTCTCAACAGGGCCTTTCACCATAGTGGCCCTGATATGCTATCTTTACAGCCTGCAATGATATGCACTAAATGCCAATACACTTTAATATTTTCTGTTCCTGATATCCTTTAAAAACTGATCTGTTAAATAAACATCCTGTCACCTAATTCAAAGCCCTGTTACTCAAATGACACATGTTCTTATCTCTACTTGGGTACTGAATTAAGATAATCCAGGATAATTACTCACTCATATAGCTGTTATCTTTTGTACCTGCCTTGGCCCAACTGCCCATGTGTAACCTTTGATGCTGGTTTTGTCTTTGCACTAACATAGTCACATAATTAGCCAACAATGATGGAGTCTACTGACAGTGTGTGTTGTATGTTTGAACCATTTCCACTACCAGCTCAAAATGTGTGACACATATTACTTTTCAAGTTAAACAAATCCTTAACAATCATTCTGAAAAACAGACACACCACCTTCAAAAAATGTAAAATTACTCAGCGCCTGGCTAACCCCATGTTGGCCTAGCTATGAAGATGATAGACTGGCTATTCCAATTCAGATTGCGGGATTTCCCCAAAGAAAGACAATAAGAAACAAGACGAGTTTCAACAGTGAGTGAAAGATTTTATAAACCTGAATGGATATCAGTGAATCAGGTAGTAAATCTTCCATATTGCTAAATTTTGCTTTGGATATACTTAGTTATCAATGGGTTAGATTGGGGTGGGGGGGGGGGGGCATTGTGTACAATTCCTAGGGCGCTAGCACAATCTATTATTTTTATTGTAGTAGCAGTAGTAGTAGTTGTGACTGTTGTCATTCTTGTTTTTTTTTTCCAGAACATGTGACAAGGAAAATTTTGTCAATGAAAATTGCATCTTACCCATGGGTTGCTCTTATATTTACAAAGTATACTCTCAGCAAGAAAAAATGGTTTGATCAATATACCTCAACTTAAGTGGGTGCTAACCTGTGAATTTCTCTTTTCTGTCTATCCAAGTAAGCATAAATGAGCAATTTTATCTGTCTTGAAAACATGTAAATAAAAAGTGTTGGATTACTCCATTTACATTTGAAATATTTCTCCAACAATAAACAACTAGTTTATAGTTGGAATGAATTACATTGTAAACGGCTAAAACACGGTATTGGTGCTGATAAAGGAATTTTCATGTTATATGCATGAAATAGAAAAATTAAACAAGATATGAACCAATTTTAAAGATTGGTAAGCCTGGCATATACCTCTCTTACTTTCCTGAAAATTTCAAGAGGTTAGTGTAACCCATTGTTGAGATATGCATGGAAACAAGCTCTAAAAATGGCCATTTTTGAGCGTTATGTAGTCTCACTCGAAAAAAGCTTGAATATAAAATAGAGAATTCTCTAAATATCATACTGAAATTATGCATTTATTGGTCTGGTTTTATGCGGAATTCTATCCTGCAAATATTGCTTCTTGAATTAAAGAAATCGGTAAAATATTATGGATTTTATAAGCAAAATACCGTCAGTAGAAGTTTTGTTTCAACACTGAAATTCAAACACTAATCTGTTGTTATATGCCAACATTTTGTACAAAATAACATTCATTATAACTTTTATTGACATCTAGAACTCGACTTTATATTATAATAAGTAGTAAAACCATTTAAATCACATGGCTAGCCAAGATATTCGATTGAGAGCTTGTTCTTTGTCAAACTTTCCAGTTCTAAATTTTGTAGTGTCTGTAACCTTTACAAGTTTATATGGCAATAATTTTGTTGTTTCATTATGGAAAAGTATAAATCCTACAAAGGCTCATGTGTATCCATGTGATGTCCAAGTTGGCCAAAATTGGTGGTGCTGTATTGTACCATTAAAAAACAGCAACTCAATAAAAAAAGTTACAGACACTACACAAACAGGTATAAAAATGAAAGATAAAAGTATTGTTCTACTTGTCATTAAAACATTGTTTTTCTCAATAGAAAGTTCCATCTTATGTGATGTAATGTTGCATCATCTATTTACCTCTGCAGCCAAGAGCAAAAAAGTGATGCAATAACTCTCTTGATTGAATATTGCATCATTCTTGCAGCACTGTCTGTTTGAGTAATTTACTACAAGACAATGTAACCTGAATTTCTTATCCTAGAAGAAGCTGCCTAATTACTTTTTCTGTTCTTTACCATGGTACATCCCTAAGACATGGGAAGACGACAAAAGCAAACCTCTGGGAACAACTCTGGTAAGTTTGTATTGAATGGTAAACCACACTCTTAAATTGTAGTGTCTGTAACCAATATCCCCTTTTTATACTGTCTATGACTTTATCCCTGTTTTTTTTTAAAAAAATGAAGCCAAATTATGTTTCCTATTACAGTATTGATGTGTAAGGCTAAATTTTGACATATTGTCTGTCTGCAATTTGTAATATTTTGGTATATTTATAGTTTCTTTCATCTAGATTTCTGATAACAGGCAACATTTTCAGTGATTTCTTACAATATGCAATTGAAACTGAGTATTTTTGCATTCCATATCATTAGACTAGTAAATTCAAACAGAAATATTATGAGAATTCAATGAGCTCAGACTTAGTATTGGATACATTGCTGATATTGTCAAATGGTTACAGACACTACTAGACATGTGAATTGACCCGACTGTTGTTTACATTATTAAGGAAAGTGTGCAATCATTGTAAATGCTAGAACATTGAATAATCATCAGGTTTTATGCTATTTCTTTTTCAATCAGATACTTTTCTTTAAGAATCTACAGGTTATTCCAGTTTGCTTATGTATGAAAGCATATTGCGTACTCATTACAAGTATGTTTTGTAAAGTCTAAATTTCATCCGTATACATAGAGGAACAAAAATGAGAAGGAAGTTGTTTGCTTTTAGGAAGCAAAGATAAGCCAGAAGAAGATGAACAGAAGATTAAAGCTAGAAGGGAGAAGACGAGGCTAAAGGTACAAGCCTGGAGAAAAAAACAGAGGGAAAATAAGGCGAAACATGAGGAGCTAAAAAGGGTTGATAGAGAAAGAAGAAAAGATGCAAGACTACTAAAAAAACAGCAATCACTTTCCGATTCAAATCTTCAACAAGAATTAAGAAGGAAAAAACGTGAAGAAATGAAAAGGTATCGCCAGAAAAAGAAAGAAAAAGCAGCCCTGGCAATATCGGTTAATAAGAGTGTTGATTTAAGAAGTCCGAAAACTGCTGAATTAAGTAGAAAGAAGAAAGAAGCTGTGAAAAGAACCCAAGCATGGAGAATGCGTATCAAACTGAATGAAAGTATACAGCAAGAGTGTATTCAGACTGATTGTGAAATAGGAAATACTGGGTCAGCCAGAGATTCACCAATGAATAAAGTGTTACCTAAAGCAACTCTGTACAGACAATTAAAAAAGGTAAAGGAAGTATTACCAAATACCCCAAAGAGAAAAGCAGTCATCATAAGTAAATTAATTGAATCTCCATCAACATCAAAGTTTCTAAATAGGAATATAATGATAATGACACCGGATTGCAGAAAAAAACTTGAATTGACAGATACTGTTATACAATCTGTGTCAGAGAGCATTTCAGAAGTGAAAACAAGGAAAGGGGGTGCAAAGAAACATGCATACAACATCATTTGTGACGCATTACTGAAGAAATATAAAAGACACAGACTAAAAAAGTATTTCAAAGTATCAGTGAAAGGGCAAAAACCTAGTTCTACATGGTGGGAGACGAAACAAAGAAAAAGAAGAAGGGATGCACTTAACTCTCCATTAAAGAAATCTGTTTGAAATGACAATATAAAGTCAAGGTTTAATGTGTAGTGTCTGTAACCTTAAGATCAATCACATATGGGTCTGTGTTTGAGTCAGCACCTTGGGTTGAACAATACTTTAGTGACTATGATTTATTGAACATTCATTATACTTCAATATTTTACTCTTACAAACACTATTTAGTATTAAACTTTCAAGTGCTATTTACCAGTTCATAATTTTAACACAAGTATTGGACATATACCTGTTACAATGTGGTTTTATCATTTTATTAACTAATCAACATTCATTTAATGAATAATTCTAGTCAATGTGTTCATGTTGAATTATTTTTGAAGTGAATTTTATGGAGATATGTATGGTTCTGCAGCTGTATTGAAATGCTATAGTTTTGTAGTGTCTGTAACAATTTTTATGGACAATGTACTTCTGACTCTTATGGAAGTTTGCAATACTTTTGGCCAGTATTAATGATTTTGTTTGTTTAAATATTCTTCTTGGTGTTAGATAAATGCCTAAATAAGATTATTCTATGTCTTTTATGTTTGTTATGCAAAAGTTTCATGGTTAGGTTTTTTTTCTTAGTGATACCTTTGTCATAGATGTTTTGATTTTGTTATTAAGTTGTTTACCACTTCCAGTTATGTTGTTTACTTTAAATGTTGATATCCTGTTACTGATGTTACTGTGAAAAAAAATAAAGTTTTAAAGTTTTCATGCTGTTTTTCTTGCATGTTATACACCAAGTGTAGTGTCTGTAACTGTTGTTATACCAATGAATTGAAATAATGGTTAAACAAAATCGCATGCATGTTCAAGCTAAATCTAACTTGATCTGACTAGGGGACACCCTAGGGTATATAATGAGCTTCATTGAAATGTTCTATCAAACATTTCAATTTTTTAAGTGAGTGAGACTACTCTCAGCACCAATACCGTGTTTTAGCCGAAATTAAGTGGTGATAGTTTTATTCACTTTTTTTTCTGCATTAATACGCATCATCTTAATTGTTTGAATTGAAGATAAAAACATACAAACACCAATCAGTGAGCTTTTTCTACAATCTTCATAATTGTTTCACATCAACTTACAACCACATTATGTATCTGACATTTGGAATAAATATAACTTGAATAGTTTTATGGTTTATTTAAATTAAAAGATGTATGAGTTTTAACAATACATCATGTTATAACTTATATAAATAAAGAAGACTGTGTAAATATATGTATTCTTTTATATTTCACTGATATTAATTTTTTCACTTTTATGATGATAATGCTTTTTGAACACATTTTATGATGCTACCAAACACTTACCCTATTCTATAAAATATTTTTGGGGAGACCACTAAATACTTGCATTGTGCATGTAAACATTATTTCTGTAAATTTTGTAAGGTTAAAGTTCATTATAATAAGTGCAAACCAATGATGTTATAAACAATGTCTGCATTAAGTGTATATAAATAAGAGAAAAGTTGACTCCTTTCATCCATGTTTGAAGCTCTCCACAATAAAGGTGAATAAAGCACATGTAGGTTCTGTATTTGTGACTGATTTAAGCAACAAAGTTGAGTGGTAACAAGACATGAGTGCTAAGTTCTCAGAAAATAGTAATGTTCTAATTGCGTTGTAGCAGCCATTTCCCTCAAATGATAGATGTACTCGGTAAATGATTTTGTAATGACATTTTTTTATAACCAAAATAGAGGGTATGCACCTATTTAGGCATGTGAAGTTACTATGCTGAATACAGAAGAAATGTATTGCTATCCTATTTGTATTGTATAGTCCTGACTACAGTTGTTAAGCAGCTAAGAATGATGACTTACGTCTCTGCCAGGCCATAAGCTAAATCTAACATGTCTAATTCTTCATCTGTTGGTTTCTCTGGCAACTTGTCAAAATCCTTTTTCTTTAAAATCAGATGGCACGTCGAGCACGCCAGGGTGCCTTCACATGCACCTGCCAATATTAACATAAGCAATCATTAGCAGTTGCAAATCAGGAAACTGGGAAACAATATAGCCAATTTGGCATTTGGACCTGAGTTGAAAATATAAATACAAATAAAATGCAACAGATAACAAGAGCTTAAAAGTTTATTTTGTCAACATGTATACTCCCTTATAAGTCCAGTCTAACTGCAAACAGCATAGACCCAGATCTGCTGGCACATTATGTGATGGCAGATCAGGCTCTACAGTATGTTGTTTGTTCTACTGATTACTCCTAACAAACTGCATAGACCTTATCTACTGGTGCATTATGTGATGGCAGATTTGGGTTTGTGTAGGTTGCAGATGGATTCGACTTCTAAGCGAGTATATACAGTAGTAATGAGAGGGAAATACAGCAACCTAATCATTTCAATTTCTGGCACAAGTATCATAAATAAACTTTTATTGATCAATAGTTGTCACATCTGTAATGTAGTAAAGAGGTATTGATTGACCAATAGTTATTGTTACAGCTGCAATATAGTAAAGAGGTTACAGCTGTAATATTGTAAAGAGGTTACAGCTGTAATATTGTAAAGAGGAATTGATTGACCAATAGGTATTGTTACAGGTGTAATATTGTAAAGAGTTATTGACTGACCAAGAGTTATTGTTACAGGTGTAATATTGTAAAGAGGTTACAGCTGTAATATTGCAAAGAGGTATTGATTGACCAATAGGTATTGTTACAGGTGTAATATTGTAAAGAGGTATTGATTGACCAATAGTTATTGTTACAGGTGTAATATTGTAAAGAGGTATTGACTTACCAATAGTTATTGTTACAGGTGTAATATTGTAAAGAGGTTACAGCTGTAATATTGTAAAGAGGTATTGATTGACCAATAAGTATTGTTACAGGTGTAATATTGTAAAGAGGTATTGATTGACCAATAGTTATTGTTACAGGTGTAATATTGTAAAGAGGTATTGATTGACCAATAGGTATTGTTACAGGTGTAATATTATAAAGAGGTATTGATTGACCAATAGGTATTGTTACAGGTGTAATATTGTAAAGAGGTATTGACTGACCAATAGTTATTATTACAGGTGTAATATTGTAAAGAGGTTACAGCTGTAATATTGTAAAGAGGTATTGATTGACCAATAGTTATTGTTACAGGTGTAATATTGTAAAGAGGTATTGACTGACCAATAGTTATGGTTACAGGTGTAATATTGTAAAGAGGTAACAGCTGTAATATTGCAAAGAGGTATTGATTGACCAATAGGTATTGTTACAGGTGTAATATTGTAAAGAGGTATTGATTGACCAATAGGTATTGTTACAGGTGTAATATTGTAAAGAGGTATTGATTGACCAATAGTTATTGTTACAGGTGTAATATTGTAAAGAGGTATTGACTTACCAATAGTTATTGTTACAGGTGTAATATTGTAAAGAGGTTACAGCTGTAATATTGTAAAGAGGTATTGATTGACCAATAAGTATTGTTACAGGTGTAATATTGTAAAGAGGTATTGATTGACCAATAGTTATTGTTACAGGTGTAATATTGTAAAGAGGTATTGATTGACCAATAGGTATTGTTACAGGTGTAATATTGTAAAGAGGTATTGATTGACCAATAGGTATTGTTACAGGTGTAATATTGTAAAGAGGTATTGACTGACCAATAGTTATTATTACAGGTGTAATATTGTAAAGAGGTTACAGCTGTAATATTGTAAAGAGGTATTGATTGACCAATAGTTATTGTTACAGGTGTAATATTGTAAAGAGGTATTGACTGACCAATAGTTATGGTTACAGGTGTAATATTGTAAAGAGGTAACAGCTGTAATATTGCAAAGAGGTATTGATTGACCAATAGGTATTGTTACAGGTGTAATATTGTAAAGAGGTATTGACTGACCAATAGTTATTATTACAGGTGTAATATTGTAAAGAGGTTACAGGTGTAATATTGTAAAGAGGTATTGATTGACCAAAAGTTATTGTTACAGGTGTAATATTGTAAAGAGGTATTGACTGACCAATAGTTATGGTTACAGGTGTAATATTGTAAAGAGGTAACAGCTGTAATATTGCAAAGAGGTATTGGTTGACCAATAGGTATTGTTACAGGTGTAATATTGTAAAGAGGTATTGATTGACCAATAGGTATTGTTACAGGTGTAATATTGTAAAGAGGTATTGATTGACCAATAGTTATTGTTACAGGTGTAATATTGTAAAGAGGTATTGACTTACCAATAGTTATTGTTACAGGTGTAATATTGTAAAGAGGTTACAGCTGTAATATTGTAAAGAGGTATTGATTTACCAATAAGTATTGTTACAGGTGTAATATTGTAAAGAGGTATTGATTGACCAATAGGTATTGTTACAGGTGTAATATTGTAAAGAGGTATTGATTGACCAATAGGTATTGTTACAGGTGTAATATTGTAAAGAGGTATTGACTGACCAATAGTTATTATTACAGGTGTAATATTGTAAAGAGGTTACAGCTGTAATATTGTAAAGAGGTATTGATTGACCAATAGTTATTGTTACAGGTGTAATATTGTAAAGAGGTATTGACTGACCAATAGTTATGGTTACAGGTGTAATATTGTAAAGAGGTAACAGCTGTAATATTGCAAAGAGGTATTGATTGACCAATAGGTATTGTTACAGGTGTAATATTGTAAAGAGGTATTGATTGACCAATAGGTATTGTTACAGGTGTAATATTGTAAAGAGGTATTGATTGACCAATAGTTATTGTTACAGGTGTAATATTGTAAAGAGGTATTGACTTACCAATAGTTATTGTTACAGGTGTAATATTGTAAAGAGGTTACAGCTGTAATATTGTAAAGAGGTATTGATTGACCAATAAGTATTGTTACAGGTGTAATATTGTAAAGAGGTATTGATTGACCAATAGTTATTTTTACAGGTGTAATATTGTAAAGAGGTATTGATTGACCAATAGGTATTGTTACAGGTGTAATATTGTAAAGAGGTATTGATTGACCAATAGGTATTGTTACAGGTGTAATATTGTAAAGAGGTATTGACTGACCAATAGTTATTATTACAGGTGTAATATTGTAAAGAGGTTACAGCTGTAATATTGTAAAGAGGTATTGATTGACCAATAGTTATTGTTACAGGTGTAATATTGTAAAGAGGTATTGACTGACCAATAGTTATGGTTACAGGTGTAATATTGTAAAGAGGTAACAGCTGTAATATTGCAAAGAGGTATTGATTGACCAATAGGTATTGTTACAGGTGTAATATTGTAAAGAGGTATTGACTGACCAATAGTTATTATTACAGGTGTAATATTGTAAAGAGGTTACAGCTGTAATATTGTAAAGAGGTATTGATTGACCAAAAGTTATTGTTACAGGTGTAATATTGTAAAGAGGTATTGACTGACCAATAGTTATGGTTACAGGTGTAATATTGTAAAGAGGTAACAGCTGTAATATTGCAAAGAGGTATTGGTTGACCAATAGGTATTGTTACAGGTGTAATATTGTAAAGAGGTATTGATTGACCAATAGGTATTGTTACAGGTGTAATATTGTAAAGAGGTATTGATTGACCAATAGTTATTGTTACAGGTGTAATATTGTAAAGAGGTATTGACTTACCAATAGTTATTGTTACATGTGTAATATTGTAAAGAGGTTACAGCTGTAATATTGTAAAGAGGTATTGATTTACCAATAAGTATTGTTACAGGTGTAATATTGTAAAGAGGTATTGATTGACCAATAGGTATTGTTACAGGTGTAATATTGTAAAGAGGTATTGATTGACCAACAGGTATTGTTACAGGTGTAATATTGTAAAGAGGTATTGACTGACCAATAGTTATTATTACAGGTGTAATATTGTAAAGAGGTTACAGCTGTAATATTGTAAGGAGGTATTGATTGACCAATAGTTATTGTTACAGGTGTAATATTGTAAAGAGGTATTGACTGACCAATAGTTATGGTTACAGGTGTAATATTGTAAAGAGGTAACAGCTGTAATATTGCAAAGAGGTATTGATTGACCAATAGGTATTGTTACAGGTGTAATATTGTAAAGAGGTATTGATTGACCAATAGGTATTGTTACAGGTGTAATATTGTAAAGAGGTATTGATTGACCAATAGTTATTGTTACAGGTGTAATATTGTAAAGAGGTATTGACTTACCAATAGTTATTGTTACAGGTGTAATATTGTAAAGAGGTTACAGCTGTAATATTGTAAAGAGGTATTAATTGACCAATAAGTATTGTTACAGGTGTAATATTGTAAAGAGGTATTGATTGACCAATAGTTATTGTTACAGGTGTAATATTGTAAAGAGGTATTGATTGACCAATAGGTATTGTTACAGGTGTAATATTGTAAAGAGGTATTGATTGACCAATAGGTATTGTTACAGGTGTAATATTGTAAAGAGGTTTTGACTGACCAATAGTTATTATTACAGGTGTAATATTGTAAAGAGGTTACAGCTGTAATATTGTAAAGAGGTATTGATTGACCAATAGTTATTGTTACAGGTGTAATATTGTAAAGAGATATTGACTGACCAATAGTTATGGTTACAGGTGTAATATTGTAAAGAGGTAACAGCTGTAACATTGCAAAGAGGTATTGATTGACCAATAGGTATTGTTACAGGTGTAATATTGTAAAGAGGTATTGACTGACCAATAGTTATTATTACAGGTGTAATATTGTAAAGAGGTTACAGGTGTAATATTGTAAAGAGGTATTGATTGACCAAAAGTTATTGTTACAGGTGTAATATTGTAAAGAGGTATTGACTGACCAATAGTTATGGTTACAGGTGTAATATTGTAAAGAGGTAACAGCTGTAATATTGCAAAGAGGTATTGGTTGACCAATAGGTATTGTTACAGGTGTAATATTGTAAAGAGGTATTGATTGACCAATAGGTATTGTTACAGGTGTAATATTGTAAAGAGGTATTGATTGACCAATAGGTATTGTTACAGGTGTAATATTATAAAGAGGTATTGATTGACCAATAGGTATTGTTACAGGTGTAATATTGTAAAGAGGTATTGACTGACCAATAGTTATTATTACAGGTGTAATATTGTAAAGAGGTTACAGCTGTAATATTGTAAAGAGGTATTGATTGACCAATAGTTATTGTTACAGGTGTAATATTGTAAAGAGGTATTGACTGACCAATAGTTATGGTTACAGGTGTAATATTGTAAAGAGGTAACAGCTGTAATATTGCAAAGAGGTATTGATTGACCAATAGGTATTGTTACAGGTGTAATATTGTAAAGAGGTATTGATTGACCAATAGGTATTGTTACAGGTGTAATATTATAAAGAGGTATTGACTGACCAATAGTTATTGTTACAGGTGTAATATTGTAAAGAAGTATTGATTGACCAATAGGTATTGTTACAGGTGTAATATTGTAAAGAGGTATTGATTGACCAATAGGTATTGTTACAGGTGTAATATTGTAAAGAGGTATTGATTGACCAATAGTTATTGTTACAGGTGTAATATTATAAAGAGGTATTGACTGACCAATAGTTATTGTTACAGGTGTAATATTGTAAAGAGGTATTGATTGACCAATAGGTATGTTTACAGGTGTAATATTGTAAAGAGGTATTGACTGACCAATAGTTATTGTTACAGCTGCAATATTGTAAAGAGGTTACAGCTGTAATATTTTAAAGATGTACTGATTGACTATTAAGCATAATAATAATCATACATGCAAACAAATGAAGTCACATCACCCTTGCTGTGCCATTACACTGCTGGGCACAAACAGAGTTTATAACAGCAGTGATAAAAAATGTTCATCAATTTTACAATTATAGACAACTTTTTCATCCACATCATTGAATTTTTTTAAAGGAAGGTCTTATCAATCTTTTCACAAGTTATAGAACCAAATTTATTCATTTAGAATTTTGGACACATAACAGTACTTATTGTAGTAGTCAACACTGTTGTCTTACAGTCTTCCATTCCTGTCCACCACTGACAAATGTCACAGCATGTCATAGTTTTAGAATACTCATAGTGGGCAAGGGGTACCATATATACTCGCTTATAGGTGCAAGAAAACATGTTTTAGAAACAGAGAATTTTAGTTTATCTATATATTTTTTTGAAAAGCCTTCATGTCTATTCTGGAAAATTTTCCATGGCTACTGGATGTATTCATTTATAGTATAAGTTGATTCCAATTGCATAATGCACTGGCAGATATGGGTCTATGCAGCTTGTAAGGAGTCATCAGTAGAACAAACAACACAGACCCTGATCTGCCAGCACATTATGCGACGGCAGATCAGGTCTATGTTGTTTGCAGTTGGACTCAACTTATAAACATATGAGATATACAACTTTGGACTTATTTGAAATTTATGTAAAATCAACCATACCCACAGTCCCACCCTCTGGGGTGTGATCAAAATGCCAAAGTATTGGTACAATCTACACCTACAGGATTATCACAGAGTCATGTTTCATGGGCTTAGCCTTAGCTCTAATGATAAAGGAGGAGTTCAACGATATTAAAGATCTACAACCATATGTACAGATATATAGATGGACTTAGCACAATATCCCTGCACTTCTCTGAAAGCAAGGGGATAATAAATATTTAAAAAGGTACAACATCACTAATTGAATTTGCATAATCTGCCAACTTTCCAGACAGTGTGTGTGTGTGTGGTCTGTGACTTAAAAAATGTGTTTTGTAGTTCAAATTGGGATCAGTGTACATGACCCTAATAGGTGATGTACAATTGAGAACAAGTCATCTACTAAATAAATAATTAGAAAATGACTGGAAATTCAAATCTGAATACAATAAAACAAAATATAGATTTTCTTTGAAGTGTTTAAAATACTTCCAAGCAAAAAAAAATAACTGGCAGACTTTGAATTGTCATATATCATCACCACCCACACACATTTAAGGACATATGTAATCAAAACTACACAAGACATTAAATAAAGTTTCTGTATTTAAAATCCATTGGACAGTGGAATACAGTATTAACTTGTTGTTGCTGACTTTACTGCTTTCAATAGTTCATTGGAGAGTTTGAAGGTGATGCAAATGTGATTAGTGTTCATCACTGCACCCATTAGAGACTGGATTTTACTGTTGTTTAAACTTCCCAGAAGATCATGTTGAATTTTTCAAAAGCATTGAAAATGATATTTCTGCATCTGCCCCAATGCAGGGAGGTATTACTATGTCAACAGATTTTGCATACTCCAGAATGATGAATATCGATATGGTGTTTGCAGTAAAAAAAATGTATAAATACATGTATGGTCAACCTTAATTGCTGCTACACTTACTGCATTTGACCATTTTGCCTTAAAAAATTAATCCCACTTCAACGTGGCTCCTAACTTTACCATTCCAACAACTGAAATAATCACATTTTGCAACAATGTTTGGAGTAAAATCCAACTTCAAAGAAACATTTCCACTGATCAAGAATTTGCCAATAATCTTTAATAAAGATGGCTTACACATTCTTTTCAAAGCAATTCAGTGTAATAACTTTTGTTTCTTCAACACGCAACACTGATTTACCTAACTACAAACTAATTGGGTTGTTCCACTTCATGTACATTAATGGACTCCCCCACAGCAGTGCTCGAAAGACTTGCAAACACAAAATCACCTTAGGTATTGTCAGTCAATTAAGTACTCAACATGTATTGTTATGTATGATGTTTATATAATATTATAAATATTTTAGGAAATTATAAATGTTTCTTCACTTTAATATTTGCTTAAATCTTAATGTTTATCAGGAAAAACATGATTAACTAGTGTCCTTGAATTAGGTTGTTTTGATCAATATGTTTTCTCAATTTGAAGGTCAAGGTTGATTTTTGTTTACAAGTAAAAATTCCATTAAGATGACACACATTCTAGAACATTCTGTCATGTGACCAATCTTTATATATACCATGTTTGGTGGACATTTATTCAGTTTTGACATTACCATCAGTCTTGTAAAGAGCTATTACAGTTGTGAAAATTCATTCCAAATTCTAAGAGAGGAATTTTTTTAAATATTCATTGGATTATAACAGTGCTCATAAACTTTTGGATTTTGGATTTTTAATTGATGATTTTGGAATTTATGTGAACTTATTCAAAGATTTTGGAATACTTCATTTTGACATCAGCACATCAAGATTTCTAGTACATCAGGACTTTGGAGACCATTGGCACATAATAACATTCAAGGACACAGCCGTGAATTCTAAACATTCTATATTTAGGACTTGTGATTAGAACAATCATTCTTATTGGATTATTAGGATTTCAAAACACATTACTGTAAGTGACTTTTTGATTTTTCATTTTAATTATCTAGTAATAAATTGCTTGTTGATTTTTACTTGATTTGTTGGTTTCACTTTCTTTCTGTTACATTTTTCTTAGACCATAGAGTCGTAACAGTATAAAGTTGTAGTTGCTTACCTCTGACTTACCTTTAAGTCACCTCTATGACAATTACCTCTATAAACTTCTCAGGGTTGACAATATTCCAGCAGAATTAAGCATGAAGCACAACTGTTTACTGTTTTTATAGGCTACTGGTTATGGGCATATATTGTGGTGTCAAGAAATGACTCTCTTTTTTCATAATATTTGTTTGGAAATCGTATTTTTATAAGTACAACCCTGCCAGGCTGTTTGGAAGACAAAAACTTTTTTTTTGTTGATCTGGCAGGTATGAATATGCTACAGTGTACATGTACAAACACCTAAGGAATATTCCTAATGAAGAAATATGGTCACTGAAATACCAAGAATTTTAACTCATTATCTCAGCATGCCACATTTTTGCATCATTAGGTAGTACACTTGTTCAGAGCTCTGTGGCATCATCACAAGTCATGATAGATAATTATTACAGAAAAGGGGAAAAATGTAGCTTTACAATGATACCAAGTAATTTAGACTTCTTACTCACATTCCCCCTACAAAAACCAGATTTATTTTAGCACAGAAAAGTTGCCAACTCTGAAACAGAGTTTGTGTCCAGATTTCATACTTCATGTCATTAAATCTAAAGCAGACCGGTTCAAATGGCAGATGGATAGATGAATCTTTGCAAACAGCAGAGTGAGTTTGATATTTGAAAAAAAAAGAAGACGTCCAATTATCACTCATCTGCTTATGTCTGGGCAAAATAACCAATTGGAAACAATATCTTTTCCACATTTAAGCATCTGGTAAAACAAAAATTTCTCTGATTCAGATAAGGTTGGATGCAATCAGAAATAATAAGAAAAACTTTTTTTCCTACTCATGTTTTAGGTGAAAATGAAAATAATATGGGTACAATGAGTTAAGAGGACTTAAAAGAAAACTAGAGCAAGAAGACTCTAAAATATTAGTCCACTGCCACATTTTCCCAACAAGAGACCCAAGCTGGTGTGAAACTGCTCACCAGGCTGACATTTGCTTAACAGCCAATTACAATTGCAGTTAGCTAACAAAAATGTTAAAGTTGGATGCTTTCTGAAAAATTTCACCAAGTTCTGTTGAGCGGTTTTTGTGAAAGTTGTCTTAAAATTTTCTATTTTTCGTAACAGAAGTCATATTTGATGGTAGATCTTCATAATTTGTGGAAAACTCAAACAGCCTTGATACCAGGATGCCCTCTGCTAAGTTTGGTCCAATTTTGTTGAGCCATTTGTGTGGAGTTGCTTAAAGGTATTTCTATTTTTAGTACTGGGAGCAATGTTTTTTTATGGCAGATCAACATCATTTGTTTAAATCTGAAGGTCTTGATGCCAGAATGTACTATGAAACTTTAGTTGAATTATGTTCAGTGTTGTCTGAGAAGTACTTTATAGGTTCCTATTTTTAAAAATGGAGACCATATTTGATGGTGGTTCAGCATCATTTCTAAAAGCTGAAAGGTTTAAGGTAAGAATGCTCTCTCTCAAATCCGACCAAATTTTGTTCAGTGGTGTTTAAGAAGCCATTTAAAGATTTTCAACTTTTGGTATAACTGCAGTTATATCTGATACCATGTTAGCCTCATTTGTACAAACTAAAGGTCTTGATACAAGGATGCTCCCTATCCCAAGGAGGCAAATTTGGTTCAATGGAATTTGAGTAGAAGTTGTTTAACGATACTTCTTCTTGTGGTAAAGTCATGGCAAATCAGCATCGATCATTTGTACAAATTTAAAGGTCTATAGTAGGCCAGCATGCACTCACTGTAATTCTGTTCAGCAGGTCTGAGAAGAAATGCATGTAGTTTAAATACATTTCTATCTGTACTAATGGCAGCTATGTTGAAAGCAGTCATTTTTGAACAAATATTTGGGTCCTAATGCAAAAATTAACTACATATAATTTAATCCAATTATGTTTAGGAGTTTTTAAAAAGAAATCATTACAAGGTTTTTCTATAATTTACATGTAATAATAGCAGACTAATCTGTATTTGAGGACAGATCAACATCATTTCAACAAATTTTAACAACTTTTAAGACTGAATGCTCTCTTAAATTTGGACGACAGGTAATTTCTACACCGTGATTTTGGAGTTGTTTAAAGGTATCACAGCACCATCAAATTTTACTATATCATACAATCTACCAGTACAGTGAATGGTACATTATACGCCTGCCATCTGTACAGGTCATGGTTAACTTTGGAGATAACTGACCAACTGGTCTCAGTGACCCTGACCTTTAGTATGCAATCTTGAACTAAACTTACTGTGTAGAAAGCATTATTTTATTACCAGACTTACCATGACCACGACCTGCAGACCTCAAAATCTGTAAGTTTTTTTCTTACCTTAGGGAGCCACATTAAGTGCAAGTCATTTATAAACTTTGGTCAAGAAACTTAATCTAAAATGATAGTTGTTGTGCAAAACCCATTTTCTATGAGTCTCAGTGACTCTGACCTTTGACCTTTAGACCTTAAAATCTATAGGTTTCTTTGTTAACCTAAGGAGCCACAGTAAGTGCCAGTCTTCCACAAACTTTAGTCAAGGGACATGGTCAAGAAGTAATGTTATTATGCCACAACAATTTTTCTTCCTTTAGTTAGTGACCTTGACCTTGGACCTTTTGACCCTCAAAACAATAGGATTTTACCTCAACCCATGTGCAAGCCAACCAAAAATTTGGAAGAGGTAGGTGGTGTAAAACTAAAGTTATTGTGCAAAAACCCAAAAGGTAGATGAACATACGGTCATAACACCATACACTCTGCCTTTTGGCAGATGTCTAAACACAATATGTGATCATGAAATAAAGAGCCTAAATGCACCAACTTAACATCAGCTACTAAATATTAAATATAGGTCACAGCAACAATCTTCTCATATAATGTTCAGTTTAATCATCCAATTTCCTCATTTTTGCATGTACAGTAGTTGAAAAATAAACTTAAAACGCAAAATTAAGCCAAAGAATGTGAAGATATATAGGTCATAGTGACCTATTTTTGTGATAAAGGTGTAGTACTTATCAAGATGCATCCCCTCATTGAATTTCATGATCCTAGATACAACAGTTTGTGTACATGGTGCAAAAACCTAATTTGGTCATGAGTTAAATGCCAAAACTTAACCAAGAATATACATGTACTAATACAGTGAAACCCCGCAATAACGCAATATTTGGGGTCCATAAAATTCGATCGTGGAAAAAGCGGGGTCGCGTTATTGCTGGGTTTTACTGTATTTTACTTTATTCAGAGAACAACGTATACACGTCTAATGTATAGCATGAATAGGGTATCAACACCGTTTACTATCTGATATCGAGCCGTTGCAGCATGCAGTTCATCCATAATGCGTGTAATTCCATTGAAAAATTGAACACAGATTTAAAATATTCAATAATTTTGTCACAGATCATTGTCTGATTCGTTCTCTGAATTCAATGTCTAATGAACAGAGAATTAACATCGTTTTCTTACTGTCTGATATCGCACCGACGTAGCATGCATTTCATCCATAATGCATGTAATTCCATTGCATAAATTGCATACATATTTAAACTATTCAATAATTTTGTCACAGATAATTATGTGTCTGAATTCAATGGGAAAAAAGAATAGTAAAATTACGTTATGAAAGACCGAAGCACATGTACGGTTCATTATGTTCCAGGGTCTATGAACGGTGTCTGTATAAATTTTATACTGCTAACATTTTCTCATATGCGTTTCCGTGCACCTTTATCCATTGTAAATGCCCACTAATTATATATATACGTCTAATGTATAGCATGAATAGGGTATCAACACCGTTTACTATCTGATATCGATCCGTCTTTGCTTTCCCACATGACAACCCTTTGATTGAGTCGAGTTTGATACTTGTTCAGTGCCAAGTAACAGAGTGGTTATTTGAACTCCCTGTGATCTTGCCGCCCAAGCTCAGTCTCTACATAAGCACCCACATATGACAATCTTTGATCAACCACCGCACTGTCTGGTGCTTGGTTGTGTATGCAGTTAAAGAAGAAACATTAAGTCGGCTATTGTTTGCGCAATGATTGTATACAGGATGAATTGAAGTCCAGCGCACGTGTTGGTGTCTTATGTTTTTTGATGTTTATTAAATCGTGAGAATGTTTTATCAACCACCACATTGTCCGATTCTCGGTTGTGTATGCAGTTAAAGAAGAAACACATGTCGGCTATTGTTTGAGCAATGATTTTATACAGAATCAATTGAAGACAAACACAAAGAAGACTTACTGGCTTTACTCATGGATCAGTAATAAGTAACATTTCCGATGTTTATTTTGGCATAATACTTCAAGAAATTGGTGAAATTGTTAAATTTCAGAAGCCACGCCAAGATCGAATTCATACGTGATCTCTTCCCCAAAATGATAATCAACTTTTTATACACTATTTCTCGTACTTAAAAAAAATATTTTTTTTTACGTATACGAGAAAAATATATGTATATAAAATGTCAGGAACCACGCCACAAACATATTATACTTGAATTCATACGCGATCTCTTCCCCAAAATGATACAGTAATATACACATTTGAGACACTATTTCTCGTACTTTGAAAAAAAAAATTTCCATGTGCGAATGAATATATTAAACTTTGGGAGCCACCCCACGATCGCGTTATATCCGAATTCGCGTTATAGTGGGGCGCATTATTGCGGGGTTTCACTGTAATGTACATGTACAAGGGTAACCCCTTAGGTCCCTCCCCAGATGATAGGTTCCATGAAACCCACACCAAACTGTTGTCTAGAACCTAGGAAGAAAGAATGGTTGAGATCCATGAGGCTATTCATCATATATGCATTTACAAGTGCAGACACCGATGGCAATGATAGGACAATAGATTTCCTCTATTTCAAAGAGGCAAGCTAATAAAAAAGTGTACAGAAAATTAGAGACAATTTGGTTGCATGTGACATTTCTAAGTGTAAGGTGAAACTCTCAGATTTAATGTCAATGACTGGGTCTAACGCCATCAGGTTACTTTCTCTCAGAAAAATGAAACCTCCCCACGTACATTTTTTGAATCACCATATACTGGTAAAAGGCCTAATAAAAACGCTTTGTTTTCACATCAATGCTGAAGTTGCCTGCTGATATATACAACATGGATCTTGTGAAATGTGGTGTTTCACCTGCAATTTAGGATCAATTTATGAAGGTGTGTTGCTGTGCCACAATACATCAAATCAAATCAACCAAATATTGGTGATAAATTCTTTTTCTCATGTGTTTGCTGGGGTCCAATAAATTTCACTTCTGAAAACTGAGAACCAGAAAGTACTGTAGAACAAGTGTTCCACAAATTGCACATGATACGTTGATCTTATAACCTTTGCCTATTAATGACCCTGACATTTGAGCTAGGGACTTGACTACTGTATGATACTGTGTGGACCTGGGTAGAGTTTCATGAAAATATATGTAGGGTTAAAAAAGTGACAGTCTGGATAAGAAAACAAGGCACTGATGTACATAATCCCTCATTGTGACCTTGACCTTGAGACAGGGAGTATAATCCGAGTCTTTCTTTCAACTGCTGAGTGTTGAAACCATCTCTGATATTCTTCAGCAGTAACAAGATTTTCAAATTAGCTGCTGTGGTGGACATACTGGATGTCAGATGTGTACCATTTTCATTTAGGACTAAGCAGACATCATTAGAAGTCTTATGGTGAAAACTCCACTCAGGGGGAGTAGCGACAGCAAGATTTTTTCAAGAGACCCATCGTGGTAGCCATATTGTATGTATGATTGGCATCATTTTTATTTAGGACCAACAATACACCATAAGAACTTTTCTGATGAAAACCCCTGTCAAAATGACTTTCTATTTAAGAGGAGTAGCATAATATTTCAAGATGGCCACCATGGTGGCCATATTGGGTGTCAGATCAGCCCCATTTTAATTTAGGAGCAACAAGACAGTATAAGAAGTCTTCTGGTGATTACCCTATGTTGACTTTCCGTTTTGGAGGAGTAACAAGAACAAGATTTTCAAAATGGCTGCCATGGTGGCCATAGCGAATATCAGATGTGCACTATTTCCATTTGGGACCAACTAGACATCATAAGAAGTTTTCTGGTGCAAGTTCAATGTCAATATGACCAGCCATATTGAAGGTCAGACTGGCACCATTTTCATTTACGAGCAACTAGACTTCATAAGAAGTATTTCAGTGAAAACCCCATGCTGATATGATCATTCATTCTTGAGAAGTAATGATAACAAGACTTTGAAGATGGCCACTGTGGTGGCCATATGGATGTCTGAGTGGCACCATTTTCATTCAGGACCAACTAGACATCATAAGAAGTCTTTTAGTGAAAACCCCATGATGCTATGACCATCCATTCAGGAGAAGTAGCTATAACAAGATTTTCAAGATGGCCACTGTGGCAGAATATTGAATGTCTGAGCAGCACCATTTTCAATTAGGACCAACTAGACCACAGGATGAATGTATTTGCAAAGTTTTATGGCAATCCTCTAAGTATCTTAGGTGAGGAGTAGGGATTACAAACTTGTGCTAATTGACGGATAGTCGATAGACCATCCCATAAGCTTTTCTGGTCTATGACCACCAGAAGAGCTAATGACTGAATGTGTATTATCAAACTAGGCATAGCACATTTTAGTGTTGTAAAGCAGTCAGTAAGCAATGTCATAATGCAGTCAGTAAGCACTGTCATAAAGCAGTCAGTAAGCAATGTCATAAAGCAGTCAGTAAGCAATGTATAAGCATTGTCATAAAGCAGTCAGTAAGCAATGTCATAATGCAGTCAGTAAGCACTGTCATAAAGCAGTCAGTAAGCAATGTCATAAAGTAGTCAGTAAGCAATGTCATAAAGCAGTTGGTAAGCAATGTCATAAATCAATCAGGATGCAATGTCATAAAGTAATCAATAAGCAATCTCATAAAGCCAGCAGAATTGTCATAAGGAAGTTACTGAGCAATGTTGTAAATAATCCAGCACTGCAAATTTTTGGTCATTTCCCATAAAATAATTGTGATAAATACAGATTTATCTTTTTCTTTTTAGCTCTTTCTAATTTTTTCAATTAGAAATTGACGAAGGGAACAAAGGTTTTGTTATTCAACTTATTTGAATCTCTAATCAAAATTGGAATTTTTTGGGGAAAATATATACTTTTGGGGGATTGGGAAAGACATAGGAATATCTCTGCAAAGTAAAAGACCAAGAAGCACACAGACAGGCAGAGAAACACAGACAAACAGGGAGACAGGCTGAAAGCTCACCAAAGCCATCTATATCAATGTCATTTTCAATCACCACATCAAGGAGGCTGTCTCCAACTTTGGCCTTGGCTGTTTGCTTATTTCCTTGGGAATCCAAGAAATATACTGTTACTCTGAAAAAATATACAAAACATTATCAAATCCCAAAATGCATAGCACCTGCCATATATTACAAGAAAAATGTATGAGTTAAAGCAGTGGTCCCATCTACCCCACTTGAGCAGATATGGAGAGTAGTACTTTCTAAAGTACATGTACTCAAGTATGAGTACAAGCATTTTTGTTTTGCTAAGTTAGAGTACAAGTACATATATACTCACTTATAAGTCAAGTACAACAGCAAACAACATTACCCATGATCTGCCATCGCATAATGTGCTGACAGATCAGGGTCTACACTGTTTGTTCTACTGATTACTCCTAACAAACCGCACAGACCCAGATTTTCCAGTACATTATTGAACAGCAGATCTGGGTCTGTGCTGTTTGCAGTTGGACTCGACTTAAAAGTGAGTACAGACAGTACTTTTGCCATCCCAATGAAGAATATAAGTCCTTTTTGTGGAGTACTTTTGACACTGCAGCTGCAGCAAATTCAGAAGCCTCACACTGTGCTGTTTAGACGAAATGGAAAGAATTACATTATGTTGCACTGCATATCAGATTCCATTATTCCTTATGATATGTGAAATTAAATGTAAATCCAATGTCTGATTTCCTCTATTTGTGCTATCTTGATTGTAGAATGAAACTCCAAATGTTATAATGTTAAAGTTAAACCATACCAAAGGAAAAGACCTTTAAAAGCAGAAGCATTGAATGACTGATTGTGCAAGACAGATAAAATAATAATAATGTCTATGACAGATAAAATAATAAAAATGACTAAGATAGATAAAGTAATACTAATCACTAAGATAGATAAAGTAATACTACTGACTAAGACAGATAAAATAATACTAATGACTAAGACAGATAAAATAATACTAATGTCTAAGACAGATAAAATAATACTAATGTCCAAGACAGATAAAATAATACTAATGTCTAAGACAGATAAAATAATACTAATGTCTAAGACAGATAAAATAATACTAATGACTAAGATAGATAAAATAATACTAATGTCTAAGACAGATAAAATAATACTAATGACTAAGATAGATAAAATAATACTAATGACTAAGACATAAAATAATACTAATGACTAAGATAGATAAAATAATACTAATGACTCAGACAGATACAATAATACTAATGACTAAGATAGATAAAATAATACTAATGACTAAGATAGATAAAATAATACTAATGACTAAGATAGATAAAATAATACTAATGACTAAGATAGATAAAATAATACTAATGACTCAGACAGATAAAATAATACTAATGACTAAGATAGATAAAATAATACTAATGACTAAGACAGATAAAATAATACTAATGACTAAGACAGATAAAATAATACTAATGTCTAAGACAGATAAAATAATACTAATGACTAAGATAGATAAAATAATACTAATGACTAAGATAGATAAAATAATACTAATGACTAAGATAGATAAAATAATACTAATGACTCAGACAGATAAAATAATACTAACGACTAAGATAGATAAAATAATACTAATGACTAAGATAGATAAAATAATACTAATGACTAAGACAGATAAAATAATACTAATGACTAAGATAGATAAAATAATACTAATGACTAAGATAGATAAAATAATACTAATGACTAAGATAGATAAAATAATACTAATGACTCAGACAGATAAAATAATACTAATGACTAACGACTAAGATAGATAAAATAATACTAATGACTAAGATAGATAAAATAATACTAATGACTAAGACAGATAAAATAATACTAATGACTAAGATAGATAAAATAATACTAATGACTAAGACAGATAAAATAATACTAATGACTAAGATAGATAAAATAATACTAATGACTAAGACAGATAAAATAATACTAATGACTAAGATAGATAAAATAATACTAATGACTCAGACAGATAAAGTAATACTAATGACTAAGATAAAATAATACTAATGTCTAAGACAGATAAAATAATACGAATGACTAAGACAGATAAAATAATACTAATGTCTAAGACAGATAAAATAATACTTATGTCTAAAACAGATAAAATAATACTAATGACTAAGATAGATAAAATAATACTCATGACTCAGACAGATAAAGTAATACTAATGCTTAAGACAGATAAAATAATACTAATGACTAAGATATAAAATAATACTAATGACTAAGACATAAAATAATACTAATGCCTAAGACAGATAAATTAATACTAATGACTAAGATATAAAATAATACTAATGACTAAGACATAAAATAATACTAATGACTAAGACAGATAAAATAATACTAATGTCTAAGACATAAAATAATACTAATGTCTAAGACAAATAAAATAATACTAATGTCTAAGACAGATAAAGTAATACTAATGTCTAAGACAGATAAAATAATACTAATGACTAAGACAGATAAAATAATACTAATGTCTAAGACAGATAAAGTAATACTAATGCCTAGGACAGATAAAATAATACCAATGACTAAGATATAAAATAATACTAATGACTAAGACATAAAATAATACTAATGACTAAGACAGATAAAATAATACTAATGTCTATGACAGATAAAATAATACTAATGTCTATGACAGATAAAATGTCTAAGACAGATAAAGTAATACTAATGTCTATGACAGATAAAATAATACTAATGTCTATGACAGATAAAATAATACTAATGGCTATGACAGATAAAATAATACTAATGGCTAAGACAAAGAAGGGATTATCAGTCAATCAAATCAATAGTATGCTAATAGGACCATACCATATATACACATACTTGGTTTCCCAGAGAAATAAGGAGTTAAATCTTGGTCTTTTCCAGTAGATCCTGGGAATATCATTCATTCTAGGTTCACATAGATCACTCAGGAAGAAAAGATTTTATATTTTCTATTTTGTATTTTTCTAGAAAGTCATTAAGCACATTTATCGACTTCAATGTCTACTGAGTTGGTAAACACAGATCCTGCTCTTCAATAAAACTAATTCACAGTTCACTCAAGGTTACATGGAAGAAGAAGAAGAAATAAAGCCTAATAAGATTTGGAACTTTCTTATAAGTCACATATATTCACATTAATTGATGCTAATTATTATCATTGAGAAGATTTAACTTTTTGCTTGTTACTAATTATGCATTAGATTTCCTTTTTTGAAAGCATTACTGATCCATGTATCCATTGCTAAGGCAGGAAGAAAAAACAAAATACGAGGAAAGACTATAAAGGTTTTTACTCTTGCAACTTTATTTAAGTAAGCTACATATAAAACATGATTTTTAGAACTTTAAAAGTCATCTACTAACCTTGAAGTGTTTATAACTTGAAAACAACAATGATGTATGATAAAATAAAGTGCTCTTTGCATTTGTGCTCTTTTTGGAGGACAATTACCATGCTGTTTTTAGATCTTTGGGGAAAACACTAAGTTTGTACATCTGCAGAATTTGAAGGCAGTTCTTGTGACTATATGTGAGCACATGTCATGAGAAGGCAGTACTAGATGATTGAAGGCAGTTCTTGTGAGTATTTATGTGAGCACATATTGTGAGAAGACAGTACTAGATGACTGAAGGCAGTTCTTGTGAGTATTTATGTGAGCACATATTGTGAGAAGGCAGTACTAGATGACTGAAGGCAGTTCTTGTGAGTATTTATGTGAGCACATATTGTGAGAAGGCAGTACTAGATGATTGAAGGCAGTTCTTGTGAGTATTTATGTGAGCACATATTGTGAGAAGGCAGTACTAGATGACTGAAGGCAGTTCTTATGAGTATTTATGTGAGCACATGTTGTGAGAAGACATACTAGATGAATGAAGGCAAACTCTGACAATTAGTATAACAATTTTCATTCTAAATTTGTACAATGTCCAGCTGCAAGTATTGTAGTGACATTTAACAAAGGGATTAACAAATTATTTATTATAAATTCTAAACAATACATTTGCTGCTAAAATTATGTGTTCCACCTCTTATTTATTGCAATGCAACCCTCAAAGTTTGATGTACATGACTAATGTTCTTACATATGATGTATCGAGGTAAGCTGACAGTTTACCACAATCCAAAAGCAAAATAAGTACCAGTGCAACATAGGCTCACATGGCTCAAAACTGACACTAGCAACCTAGCATTTTGCTCATAAACAATTCTGATATTGCGAGCTTGAAAAAAAAAACGAAATAGAAGTTTCTTGCTAGTGATATTTTGGAAGTGTGTTTAAATTTTATATTTCAAATGGGAAATATGCAAATGGACAATGAAAATATTCTGATTTTTGCTAGTTAAAAATATTATAACTATCAAAATGATCCTAGTACAGAAAAACAATTTAATTTCAAGCCCTGGCTCAAAAATATGTGACATCCAAAAGTTATGAACTTATGGGACACTTTCTCTTGAGATATGACTCATTATTGTTGTATATTTTGATCAATGTTTTTGCATATCTGCCATGTCTGATTGGATTGGGCCCCTCTTGTACTCTAAGTAAATTGCCCATTGGACTTGTTAAAAAAAAAATGTGGTGTTGAACTAATTTGTCTGTCAAAACCTTAAGCCCTGGATATGCGCCTGACAAAACAGTTCAACCCTGAGGCCCCGTTTTGATGATAGCACAATCCCATTTAAAACTAAAAAGTTGTAATTAACACAGCTTTTAAACCTCCATGCCATGCCCTTAAACTGGATATGACACTCTTGTATAAATGTATGAAAATATGTTCAAAATTCATGAAAGAAGAATAATGATTTGTAATAAAAATGGAAACCAAACAGGTCTTTTATCAACTTCCTTCTTAATTGATTACAAGAATAATCATAGCACATACACGAGTAAATTGCAATATAAAATGTTTAAATATTGTGGCAGTAGGCATGTGACGGTCTGAATATAAACAGCTTCCCATCTCACACAAAACTTACATCTTGTGGCAAACATCCCAACGTCTGTAACAATGTACCAAGTTACGTTGAATGCATATGCTGAATGAAGCTTTTATATGGTCCAAGATGTCCAGAATAGTTGTTTCAAGTTGACTTAAGCAAATGGTCCAACTTTTTTTAACAACTGGTCAGACTTGTCCATATCAAAGTGCATGAAGCCAAGTTGAACTGGGGTTGGGTCTGAGTTATCCCAATCCTGGGCCAAGTTGTCTTTGGTCCAAATTGTCCTGTTTCTGACCTAAATCTTTTTACTGTAAAGCCTTATACCAGATTTGGTTTTCATCCATGCTGTCCCAGGGCTGTCCCAGGGCTGTCCCAGGGCTTTACAAATCAACTTGCCTGACACCCACAACAAGCTCAAGTTTGCACGGTACTTGTCTGTGTCAAGTCCAACAAAAATGAGAGAGAGAGGTCGTGTTCAGTTTGTAATGCTTGATGTTCTGCAAGCCTTATACTGTGATCTCACCACAATACATATATGAGCACCTTTATTTACTGTTAATATGACAGCATTCTTCTATTACATAATTTGGGGCTCAAAACTGATGCTAACAAGCTAGCAATTTGCTAGTTACAATTCTGATATTGCTAGCTGGAAGAAAAAAAAAATACAGGTTTCTTGCTAGTGATATCTTGGAAGTATGTTTAAATTTTAATTAAGAAAATGAAATGTGATAGTGGACATTGAAAACAGCCTGATTTTTGTGAGCTGAAAATATTACATCAAAATGCTACTAGTGCTGAAAAAAGTTAATTTTGAGCTCTGATAACTGCCACAAGTTTCTTTCATCTACCGATCCTTTATTTCACAAGATATACTATAAAAGTCTGTAATTTCCATTTTGTAGTCAATGTCAAGGTCAGTCTCACATTTTCTTATGCAGACATGATAATGTGAATAGTTATTCACTATTTGAAATTTTGACAAATATGAAATAAATATTTATATTTTTGCATCTCATTTGTATTTTACGTATATGGGATTCACCAACTTTTGTCCTAACCTAGCCACAGGCAGTTTGTGAACTCTGAAATGTGCCAAGCTTGCCAACTCTAACAAATTGAGATTTCTTTGACACTTGTGTTTGGAAATAAAAGGCAGTCGTCTCTAATGATTTCTTTAAAAGTGTGATTGATGTATTGAAAATATAGCACCCTCAAACAGTGTTTATCATCTGATGTTTACTTAATAATTACTGGAGATTGATACATATCATATATACTCGTGTATAAGCCGGGTCCAAATGCAAACATGCTGGTACCTTGTAGTGGTGGGGAGGCTTGAGTGCTCCAAAGATCCTAAAAGCTATACCGGCGGGGGTCTCGACCCCTGGCAGGTTCAACCAAGCCGGGCAGGTTTTGGAGGAGGGGTCTGACGAAACCCAGCACCTGGCCCTCCAGGTTGGGGGTTGGGCGTGGTGCCAACAACTCCACCCCATAAAAAACAAAAACCGTTACAGAAACTGCAATATCTTCAACTTCAACAACAAAAATAGGTCCAATAAGGAACTCCAACCAACTGTTTGGTAACATTACAGCTTCTGATGAAAACCAATCCCGGAGAGTTAGGGGCTTGACCAGGAGTTTTCTAGGACCCAAAACTACAGTTCATCTTGGTGCATGGAATGTCCGCACCAGGTTTGAAACATCAAAAATGGCACAAGTCACCAGCGAGATGAATAGATACAAATTGGACATTCTAGGTGTCAGTGAGACCAGATGGACAGGTTCAGGACGCAAAATAACAAGTGACGGCTCAGCCATTATTTACTCAGGGAAACATGATGTCCATGCCAGCGGTGTAGCCGTAATCATCAGCAAAACTAGTGCAAAAGCGCTCCTAGAATGGGAACCACTCAGTGACAGACTTATCAGAGCAAGATTCGACTCCCAGTACTGCAAACTCACCATCCTGCAGTGTTATGCCCCAACCAATGAGTCTGAGGAGGAAGACAAGGAGGACTGGTATGAACAGTTACAACTAGCAGTTTCCAAAGTCCCACAACATGACATGCTCTAGATAATGGGAGATATGAATGCCAAGGTAGGAACAGACAACACTAACAGTGAGGAGGTGGTGGGGCAACATGGCTGTGGAGTCATCAATGACAATGGTGAAAAACTTGTAAACTTCTGCCTCAGTAAAAACTGCGTAATAGGCGACTCTGTCTTCCCACACAAGGACATCCACAAACTAACTTGGAAATCTCCCGATGGATGCACTGTCAACCAGATTGACCATATTGTCATCAACAAAAAGTGGTGCAGATCAGGGTCTATATTGTTTGTTCTACTGATTAGTCCTTACAAACTGCATAGACCCAGATCTGCCAGCGCATTATGCAATGGCAGATCTGAGTCTATGCAGTTTGCAGTTGGTATTTGACTATATGCGAGTATATACGGTAGTTACTGTTTGGCAAATAATTAAATGGCTAAAGATAAATTTTCTCACCTCATTCTCAAAAGTTGGCTTGTCAAAGATTGTTTTGATGCATGTTGCTGATTTCAAGGTAGCTAGGTGATAATTGTTAAGTAAGTATAAAATAAGAATTCTCAAATCATTCAGTTGTGAGTAGAAATAAATAATTACAAAAGTCTAGCTTTCATTATTGTTGCTGTAGTTGAAGGGATGTGCTAATGTATCTAGGGAAAAAAAGGAAACTTGATGAAGTTTCCACAAAAAATTGAATTAAACTGTTTCAAAGAAAACTAGCTGTTTAATTTTCAGTTCAAGGTCTTTTACCTAAACATCTCTCTCTCTCTCTCTCGCTTAAAAATCTATTTCCAAAAACCCTTATCTATCTATCCTATATATATATATATCTATATACATATATCTGTTGGTCTGTGCTTTTGTAACTATATATGCATTCTAACTGTTCCCTTTTTTTTTTCTCATCTACATATTTATATTGAGGTTCTCAAGGATGTACAAATCCGCATACTTTTAAATTTGGACACATCAAAATTCCAATAGTCGCATCCTCAGTACACAAATATTTTGTTGGTGAACTTCTCTTTTATTTTAACCATTTCTGCAAAGCAAATATCAATCATGTAGTTTTCAGGGCTATAAAACAGAGTTCAAGCTATTGTAAAGGGTTTATTAAAGCCACACAGAAAAGATTTTAGCAGATAAGGAGATTAAGACACCGGTTAAATCAATTGACAGTGCCTAATTATCATTTTGATCAAGAGACTAATTACACACGTGTGTGCTCTGACACCTAGCTCACTTTGATAAGCACCTCTCATCATCATTTTAATCCATCTTATTTTAATCCTTCTGTGATGTTTGGAACACTTTGCATTTTATGTATACCCTATTTAGAAACAAAGTGCCAAGATTTTGGGACTTGTTTTGTTCATCACAGGAATATAAGCTCCCATGTTAATCATTGTAAGTCATCATCATAAAATCAGCTGTTTTTCAGTGTCAAGCAGTTTTGTTTTTCGAGTGATTATCACATATACCTTTCTGATGGCAACTTGGATGTTTAAAACAAGAAACTGTAATAAAATTGATGAACATAATAGAAAAAAGCAATGTTTCCCTTTACCCTCATTTGTGTGTCAGATACCCCCCAATTTTTAATTTGAACCACAATTCTGACACCAATGTTGTTTTTTTTTTACTCAATCTGATCCCCAGTTCACACACCAAGGGAATTTTTTACTCTCAATCTTATACCCCTAAGGGAAACACTGAAGAAGGTCAAGAACTTGAGAATTTTGATTGTAAACCTGCAGTGGAGAAGTTTGTTAAAGCCTGTTTATGAAAAATGCCAAATTCAATGTAGAACGCTGTGTTGCTTAAAGATAAAAAATTTTAAAAGTAAATGTAATATGGTAATTCATTTCTTCTTCCAGTGTCTTTACAAATTTACTGATCTGAAATAGAATTAATCTAATTAAATAAATTAATATAGAAAAGAAACTAATCTCTTGCTTGATTTCTTGTAAAGTGTATATCAACATGGTTATGTTGGTGCATTTACTCAAATTATATGAAATATTCAATGTTGTTCTAAAATTTAATACTAATATCATTTAAGCAAATTCTTTTCAATCCTGAGTGTTGAATGCTCTGCACCTTAAATGTCATCAAAACACTTCCAAATGAAAATTATTGATCACTACAAACTTTACAATGGTGGCCAGGTACTAAACTGGTCAAGAGGACATTGGGTCGATCATAACAAATAACAGGGTAGTAATTACTAATAACAAATTTTTTCAGCACATGCAGTTTTCATTAGTGACATCACAGTATGCAGCATTCAATCCGGTTTGTACTGGATCGCATCTTTCGGTTTACCCTGTCCAAAAGTGTCCACGTACTTTAACATTGATTTTTGCCTTATATATTTCTCGAGATGTGTAAATAATGACCTTCCAAAGGAATATGGATGTATGAGGATCCAAATAAAGAGAATAATTGCCATTTAAAGGTATATGTAATCAAGTTCTAAAAAAAATGACACCCATTACTGAAATAGTCAGTACTGAATGCCTACATTACTTGTATGACTTGTACTTGAAAGCTGACATTTATAAAACTTGTAAAGCTACAAGTCCTTCTAAAGCTATTTAGTGGAAATGAAATTTGTAACAGACAGCACAGAGTGTACATAATGTGACAGGATGGACAATGGGCATCAATATATTCCCTCTTCATTGATACAGTGGGGGCACAGTTGCTGACATTCTGCGTATGTTAGATAGGAATTTTGAAGTATGCAAGATATGGGTAATTTTGAAGTTCTATACATATTATAAAAAGCAAATTCTCAGTACTGGAGTAGGGATGGTAAAACAAAGGGACATAACTCTAAACCACAATCAAATTGTGTTCCCCAAGGCAAAGTTTTAACCTTCATCTGGATGGTCTTGTATTACGTTCTTGTGAGCAGCAATGATTTGGTTCTGAAAATAATTCATGAATATTCATGATATATTTATACCTGTATATACACCTCTTTCTCGATAACTCGTGCCCAGATAACTTGCGAACCCACTTATACCAATGGATCAGGCGCAGATCCCATTTTTTTCTTCAAGAAAATACCAACAAAATTGGCCCCTATTTGTTGAACGTAAAGAAAATCATGATCAAAACTAGGAAATGAAACTTTTATTATGATATATCACTCGTTTTATCTACAACAACAGCAATTACTGTCCGAAAATCTGATTCAACATCATGAAATGTGCAACTTTTAATAAGAAATCATACATTTTGTTAAGTTTTCTATACAAAAAAACTATTCTCAGTACACAGTAAATAAAAATATTTGTCGATATTTTGATCCATGAAAATGACAGTAATACCTACTGGTGGCAGCACTTTAAGAAATAAATGCCAATTAAATATGTTTTGTCAAGTCAAATTCGGTTTAAGTGTAATCATCATAAATGCTATGTGCCCTCTTGTATTCAAATGTGAAAAGTTTCAATCTACCATCACAGCTATGTCTGCGAGCAATTCTGAGAACATAATTAAGCGCCAACTGTGTTTTGATTTCCGATTTGAGAAGTATTGGTTGTATTGTTACAATTAAAAGTAGATCTGCTTTATATATTAACATGTTAATTACGTCTTTTGTATAAAATCAAATAAATGGAGTAAAATAATATATATAAAAAAGTTAAAAGGCATGCAAATCTTACCTCCGTAAGAGCTAGCGATCATGATAGTGTGTCAGGTCAACTCATTTCAATTGACAATTTGAACTCTGTTACATATAATATCATGTAGGTAACATAACTAAAGTATCTAACATTAATCAGTGGTTTATCCTACTAATTTGCAAATGTGATCAACAATAGCAAAAGAAGCAAAGTGAAAGGAGTACTCGCTGCATGAATAGCTTAGTTTCACAGATACAGTTCATTATGGAGAAGCAAGTTCCAAAGTTTGTAGTAAACTTAAAATTCCAAATTGGCAAGCAGAGGTTTGCTCAAGGATAAGCAGAAATTTCACTATTACTTGCAATGAGATCACGTCATAAATATATTTTACTGATAGAACAATTCTTTTTAAAAAATCGAGTTTCGATATTGATGGTTCTGGTTTCACTAATGAAACGTCTCCAGTTTTTGAAAAAAAGAAAATCTTGTTTTGTTGTGAATCAACAATAACACTCAAATATATCCACATTCACATGCAAAAAGCAGTGACGTAATATACAATATGGTTTCGGAGGTACACATGATACGTCTCAAAACCTCTCAGCGTAATGTTTTTAAAAAAATTTCAAAAGTTGGTTATCCTGAAAATAAATGTAATTTTTACAGAAAAGCACATAACTTCATTAGAAAAAGTATTTTATTGACGATTATTCCCAATGCGAATATAAAACAATTATCAAACCATTTAACAGCCCCACCCCCTCATCTTCTAACTGTCCAGCCGGGAAGGCATTCTGTTCTTAAATTTTCAGAGGTTCCTTGGTAACTCGGTAACCGCTTAAACTGCGGTCTGTGTTTTTGGATCCCACTGTGCATGAGTTGTCAAGGGAGAGGTGTACTTCTCACATGAAAACTGGTGCTGAACTTAAGGTAAAAACAGTTTAACTTGGAAATATGGATTTATCATCAATAATTAGCATATACAACCAATTTACAGACTATTTCCATTTTATTTAGAAATCACTCTTCAATGTGATGCCATTATCAATTTAAAAAATAACTATATTCATGAGAAATTGTGACTTTTAAAAAAAAAAGTATAATATCGGCTAAAACACGGTATTGGTGCTGAGAGTAGTCTCACTCACTTAAAAAATTGAAATGTTTGATAGAACATTTCAATGAAGCTCATTATATACCCTAGGGTGTCCCCTAGTCAGATCAAGTTAGATTTAGCTTGAACATGCATGCGATTTTGTTTAACCATTATTTCAATTCATTGGTATAACAACAGTTACAGACACTACACTTGGTGTATAACATGCAAGAAAAACAGCATGAAAACTTTAAAACTTTATTTTTTTTCACAGTAACATCAGTAACAGGATATCAACATTTAAAGTAAACAACATAACTGGAAGTGGTAAACAACTTAATAACAAAATCAAAACATCTATGACAAAGGTATCACTAAGAAAAAAAACCTAACCATGAAACTTTTGCATATGCAAATAGTAGCTTCCTTTTATCACAAGTCTTTGTGTAATCACAGAAATAGCAGGACACTGGCTGGTAAAATTAAGTCAATTACAATTTTTATTATCATAAAATTGATTGCATCTGAGAGATTGTATTGTACCATTTGTTACTTGTGTAAATAGTAAATTAAATGGTTCTCATTAATGAATATAGCTTTTTAGTCATTTAACACAATAATCACCTTAAAACTAGTGGGAAACAAACATCATTAACATTAAAAACAAGACTCAAAACTTCAAATTAAGTTTTCTCCCTTATAAATTAAAATATATTGAAAAGGAAAGTGTTTTTGAAAATGACTCATAAATGCCCATCATAAATAGTCTTTTATTATAGGTAAAGTGTGAAATATATAAAATTATTGGCAAAATAACTTTCATATCTTTTTAATTGCCACAAGTTAAAATATCATGTTCATTTACCACTGGATGTAATATATCCGGTATAATGTATGAAAAGAAATATCCTCTATACATACAGTGAAACCCCGCTATAACGTGATATTTGGGGTCCATACAATTTGATCACAGAAAAACCGGGGTCGCGTTAAACACCATTTTCTATCTGATATCGATCCGTCTTTGTTTTCCCACAGGACAACCCTTTGATTGAGCACAAGTTTGATACAGCTATACTTGTTCAGTGCCAAGTAACAGAGAGTGGTTATTTGAACTCCCTGTGATCTTGCCGTCCAAGCTCAGTCTCTACATAAGCACCCACATATGACAATCTTTGATCTTGCCGCCCAAACTCAGTCTCTACATAAGCACCCACATATGACAATCTTTGATTAACCACCGCATTGTCTGGTGCTTGGTTGTGTATGCAGTTAAAGAAAAACGTAAGTCGGTTATTGTTTGCGCAATGATTGTATACAGGATGAATTGAAGTCCAGTGCACGTGTTGGCGGCTTACGTTTTTTGATGTTTATTAAACCATGAGAATCTTTTATCAACCACCACATTGTCTGATGCTCGGTTGTGTATGCAGTTAAAGAAGAAAAACATGTCGGCTATTGCTTGAGCAATGATTGTATACAGAATGAATTGAAGACAAACACAAAGAAGACTTACTGGCTTTACTCATGGATCAATAATAAGTAACATTTCCAATAATGTTTGTTTTGGCATAATACTTCGAGAAATTGGTGAAATTGTTAAATTTAAGAAGCCACGCCACGATCGAATTCGTAAGTGATCTCTTCCCCAAAATGATAATAAACTTTTTGTACACTATTTCTCGCACTTAAAAAAAAATTTTTTTTTTCCGTGTACGAGAAAAATACATGTACATGTATATAAAATTTCAGGAACCACGCCAGAAACGAATTCATATGCGATCTCTTCCCCAAAATGATACTGTAATATACACATTTTATATACTATTTCTTGTACTTTGAAAAAAAAAAATGTTAATGTGCGAATTAATATATGAAATTTTGGGAGCCACGCCACGATCGCGTTATATCCGAATTTGCATTATAGTGGGGCGCGTTATAGCGGGGTTTCACTGTACGTGTATGTGGATTTTTTTTAAAAAATATCATGTTCAATACCTAATTTGTGTTTAGATCCGACCCGTACATCTTATTACCATGTTACTAGTTAGACAACATACCCAAGAAAGTTTCAGCACACATACTTTTTCATTTTTATCCTACTGCATCAGTAATCAACATGAGGAATTGGTCACAGTGAACGATTTTCATTTCTGATCAACGGGTCTGCCAAAGTGCTAGGTTTTCAGGGGTGACCTCTGATGGGAGGCGCTCTAAAGAAAACATAATTTTACTGCGGCAACTGAGAAATACAGTGAATTTTGGTAGTATGGTACATACCTGCCATAACATGACATGGCACACTAAAAACACGATTTTGTACTCCCAAACCCCCTGACATGGTCGTGTTTAGAAAGACGTGATTTTCAGTAATCTTCGAAAGACACCCCCCCCCCCCAACACCAACTCAATATATGCTCGTAAGATGTAGCATGTATAAACAGTAAACAATCCTGTTTAGAGCTCATATAAAACTATCATTGGGGCAGTTTATGCAGCTAATTGTCATAGAGGCAATTAAAAGGCAAGGTGGTCAGGTATAAACAACCACTATTTCATGTATTACTTAACTGACTGACAATATCTAGGGTCATGTGTTAAGTTCTTTGAAGACTGCTGTAGTGGAGCCCATTATGTTAATTTTCATAGGTAAAGTTCACCAAGTGAAGCAACATAATTCGTTTGAAGTTATAGGTAAATCAAACAGATGTGTCTTGAAGAATAAGCTATTACACATCATTGCCTTGAATGAGAATGTTTTAAGCCATCTGTATTAAAGATTATTGACAAGTTTGTTGGATTTTACTCCCTATATAAAATGCAAAGCATGATTATTTCAGTCATTTGATTAGTATTAAATTGTGATTCATTTTTTAGAACTCCTGGTTGATGGAGTTTGACTTTGTGAAGCACAACAGCAAGGGGGAGCATTTAATTTTTTGCACATACTGCAAACAAGATATCGACATAAGTCATTCTGGAGTGTACGACATCTGTCAAAATAGCAGCACCACTTGCATGTAACATCGGGAAAAAACAAATCATATTCGACACACTGAATTGAACATTCAGAATAGTTCTCTTTATTATTATTCGTTATCATAATCTTGTTAAAATATGAACTATTAATTGACCCATGCTTTTCAGGATGGTTTTAGCCATCAAATAGATTGATTGAAAGACAATAATAAGCACACGTTCTTGTTTGCACAGTTGATTTGTTTTGATAAAGCATTAACACTCGTACTGGACAGAGGTGTTTATTACTGCTATAATACCTGTAAGGCCCCAATTAAACTTAAAAATAGTATCCCTCCCCACCTTCCCCCAGTGACATGGTTAGTCGCAAATGTGATGTATATTCGTTTTTCTATAGAGACAAGGATATCTCATGGTCAACTGTATTGGATACAGTTCTGACAGTGATAACATTATGGTTGTTGAGAACAATGCAGTTCTGACCAGGATTTGCTCAGAGAATCCAGCAATGAAGTTTGAACAACAGTACCATCCGGTCTCTAATGAGTGCAAAAATGAACACAAATGACACTTGCATTACCTTCAAAACCTATATTGAACTTTTGAGAGCAGCAAAAACTGTATCTAATTAAGCCTATATTTTGCCATCCAATGGATTTTAAAGACAGAAACTTGGTGTATGTTTTTATTTAATGTCAATGTGGTTGTGATTATGTGAGTGTTTGCACACATGTGTATTTGTGTGGTAATGATATTTGACAATGCTAAATCTACCAACTATTTTTTTTCTTTGTAAGTGTATTAAATACTTTTAAAAAAAACACAAGTTATTTTCTTTTATTCAGATTCGAATTTCCAATTATTCTCTATAGGCTTATATGAAAAAATGGCTGATTCTCAATTGGACATAGCTTTTTTCTGGTCACGCACACTGACCTCCTTGCAACCTCAAAACACACTTTTTTAGTCTAAAAAAAACCCAACACGGTCTGGGAATATGGCACATATGATGGTATCAAAGTAAAAAAGAATTTTAAATCTGGGAAATGCTATGTAAAGGCAACACATTTAATACAAATTTTCAAAATTAAATTCATAAATTTAATTATGATCTTTTTATGCCCAAGTTGTAGCAAATCCATGAAAACATCGTATTTTATGATATTCTTATGCTATATTAATTGGTATATTTGTAGTTAACCCCAACCCCATGAACTTAAATTGTATGCCCCATGTCCAGAATGCCCCTTTATCAATTTGAAGGGATGATGGGGTTAATCAACTTGCCTTTATACTACTGATCTAACAACACAAACTGAAATGAAACTCACGAATTTATCAATACACCCTTAATACATCTCACAACATCACAAACACCCCTTCTCTACACACACAAGTTAGATAAAAAAATTTTTTTAGCAAAGACCTTAAGTCAATTCACCAAGTCTGCTTGTGCTCGGGACGATTTTATTAATGAAAAGTATAAAAAAGGGGCGGGGGGGAATCGGATCTGGATATGATCTGAATGGGATTTGATCACTTACTTAAATCTGTACCGTACATGTAAGCAAGATCTCTGCTTTTTAATTATTTTTTTTTACCAAGAATAGACTATTTCCTTAAACTGTTAAACTTTACTGCCATGTGAACTTCTTGAATATATATTTACATACGGATCATTCAGATGTGACGCATGATCACGGCGGTTCTCGGAAATGTTCAAATGACGCAGTAATAGGACGTCGTAGTATACTTGTAAAAACTGTATTAATTACAAACTAGACGAGAGAGAATATAAACTAAAGATTAACTGTGTTCCACTATAATCTCTTCTGAATTTCAGCTGATATGATGCTAGAAAAGCACTTGTGTAAAGCATGTCTCCGTTGGGTAAGGCCAATGGGAAGTGGAGACTTCGGCGAGATTGTCAGTTACAGTTTTGACATCATGACGAAACTTTATACTCACGTTTCTTTCTTCAGCTTCGGCGAGGTTGAAGAAAATTTCCTATTAGCGCAACGTGCAACAACCTTTTTGGAATTGAATGGCACCGTCGTTGACTCAGATCGCACAAAATTCAGCACGAATCTTGGAATTAAAAAGCGCAAGGTTGACACCCTTGACATTTTGTAACGAAGTTTATCCAACAAAGCCTCTGCAATATCATGATCACAGAAAATGTTTACCAGTTATTAGAAATATTAGATATGGAACGAAATACTAATATTTATATGACCTTTGCGGTATATCTTGTGCCGCTTTGTATTGGACACAGATTATAAAATAGGAGTTAATTTGTATCATAAACTATGTTTCTCCTTTTAATTTGTCAAGCTGCATAGGTTGTTCCAAAATTGCATATATCGTGTGTTTGATTCTGTTCTATCTCCCAATAAAGTCTCCTTTTGCGTTGTGTGTGCGTATATACAAGTAATTCTTTCAAGGATTTCGAGTCAGATTTTTTTATTTTAATTTTATTTTTACTGTTTACTCTCGTCGAAATCCCTTTCCAGCATCTAAAGTGGTATTCAGAAGAAAAAAAAAGTACGCTTGACCCGCTTATCATTTGAACTAATGCATCAGAAAACCGAAAGTTATTGTTAGAGAGGATATTTTGCTCACAAATTCTTTAAAATGTCAAAATTATTCTTACTTAGCAGCTAGATCCCAAATGTAAGCATCCCCCATGAGAAAACTTAAGTGACCGCCGACATTTTAAACACAGTCAAGACTGGTCACGTGGACACGCAAACATGCAAATGGATGTAACCTGTATAACAGTGGTCCCCAACGCGGTGCCCGCCAAAGTTTTTTGTGTGCCCGCGGAAGAGGTTAATATGAATAATAATTATTTAAAAAATAGGTCAAGTTAATTGGTTGGTGCCCGCCACTCTCTCATAAACTCACAAATGAGCCCGTAGGCACAAAAAGGTTGAGGACCCATGCTGTATAATAACATCGTTAAAATAATGTGCTGTTGTGTAACCTTCTACAAACAGCCACTTTTACTTCCAAGAGAATAGCCTGTACCATATTGTTAAAATAATGAGTGCTGACGTTGTGCAAGCTTAAACAAAGTGACAATTTTTCCTGGCAACATACTTTTATTAGCAATTAATATATAAATGATATCACAAATACAAATGTTACAAGTAGCTTCTTATATAATATGATGCAATTCAGTAGATAGTCTCAAACGGACTATGTCTAGTTGTTACATGTTGCATGTGTTCAAAATGTGGCGGTTCAGTGCGATTTCATTGGGTGCTGTTTCAATTTGGAATTCAGCTGTTAAGATAGTAAACCCAACATTGAAAATTAAAAGAATATGTGAGAAAAATACCACACTCAGCAACGACTTTCTGGGTGGGAAGGGGGAGGGTTGTGCACACTTTCATACCAAGGTCGAAATTAGTTCCAATGTTAACTGGGTCAAGCGCACACAATTTTGCCTAATATCCTACTTAGAAGCTGAAATTGGATTTCAACGAGGGTGAACAATACAAATTCATTAAATATAATCCTGGGTCTAAATCCCTGAAGGAATTAACTTACAAGATATCCTTTGCTCGAATTGACAGTTTCAGATTCTTTATTTTCCCAAAGAGCCATCATAGATTGAAATTAATGACCACACCTATTATTTACAACTGCCAAATCGCAGGAATCAAATTAACTTGAATTAGAATTTGAAAACTGTTTCAATTGTTTGGTCATTAGATAAGTGAAAATAAAGAGAATTGGTGGAGGTGGAGGCGGTAGAGAACATTAAATGGCAGAACTTTTCAAAGCGACTTTATCAAGGCTGTTGATAAAGCATATCTCTCCTTCCAGAATTTTGCCATTATGGGTTTCCTTTTTAACTGGTCACGTCATATTACTTGATTTTTCATTAATGGGTTCGTAGTTTTGCATTGTTGATCAAAGGTGTAAACAAGGCATCGAGTAGCAATGAGCGAAGCTCGTCACATTAGGTGAACTCGAAACTATTTAAAAAGTAAGCTAAAGTAGTTCATGCAACCATCAGTATCAACATAAATGATTGCTTGGTTTTCTCGTTTTAAAAAAAATTATAAATATTGTTTGTTAACGTTTCTAAATTGCCACGTGTCATCGTGCGAGAGGTGTGCAGAAGCACAGGTGCCGATCTCGCGTCTGGAGACCTCGTCTCCGCATCTGACTACGAAGGCACAGCAAACGCGTACCTGAATTAAAATTATGCTCTACACAGTCTCCATCATCCTGATAGTAAGACTATCGTCATCATATAGCAAGACTATCGTCATCCTGATAGTAAGACTATCGTCATCCTGATAGTAAGACTATCGTCATCATGATAGTAAGACTATCGTCATCATATAGTAAGACTATCGTCATCATGATAGTAAGACTATCGTCATCATATAGTAAGACTATCGTCATCATGATAGTAAGACTATCGTCATCATGATAGTAAGACTATCGTCATCATATAGTAAGACTATCGTCATCATGATAGTAAGACTATCGTCATCATGATAGTAAGACTATCGTCATCATGATAGTAAGACTATCGTCACCATGATAGTAAGACTATCGTCATCATGATAGTAAGACTATCGTCATCATGATAGTAAGACTATCGTCATCATATAGTAAGACTATCGTCATCATGATAGTAAGACTATCGTCATCATGATAGTGAGACTATCGTCATCATGATAGTAAGACTATCGTCATCATGATAGTAAGACTATCGTCATCATATAGTAAGACTATCGTCATCATGATAGTAAGACTATCGTCATCATAACCTTTCTTCTTTACATCCTTTTTGCGCACTTTGTCCTATTTTTTGTCATCTACAATTACTTGTCGTACTGTTATAGATTGCTTATCAGCCGTTGGGATACCGTTCTTTTCTACATCCGTATTAGTGATAGGGTTTAATCCGAGTTTAAACTACCCACTTGATTTCTGTAAATTGTTGTTGTATCCGACGATACGACTTATTTTCTTGACTATTTACTATGTAGTTAGCTAAAAAAAAAAATATATATATACACGTATTTCATGAAATAGTATTTGCAGTTGGTTCCAACTGTTAAACGATTACCCATAATATTTCCATTTGACAAGGACAATTTGCCGTTCATTCTATTGGTCTTCATTGCCCATATTATTTCCATTTGACAAGGACATTTTGCGGTTCATTCTATTGGTCTTCATTCCCCATATTATTTCCATTTGACAAGGACATTTTGCCGTTCATTCAATTGGTCTTCAAGAGTTTTCAGTTTTGGTTTTGTCGTCTTGTTTGTCGTACAAAGATAATCCTTGTTAATAATACATGCCAGTTATGCCCCTTGTTAATAATACATGCCAGTTATGCCCCTTCTTGTTGAAGTCTTCCAGTTTGTAAACGACAGGATCACCTAAGATTACATGCACTTACCTGATTTTAAATATTTACTCTGTGATGTTAGGAAGGTAGCCCTTTGCAGTTGTATTAGTTGTGAAGTAATCACATATATTTATTCATACTTTTGATCTTTTATCCTTCTTGCTTGCCTCAACTAGAGTCATGCCTATTGATCTATGATGAGTGTTACTATATCCCTCAATTAAGTTTGGTAAAAGGTCAAGTAATTTTTTGGTTTCTGTTGAGTGAAATACTTCCCCATTGTAAATTTAAGGGTTCGGTTAAACCTTTCCACTACAGATGCTTTTTGGTCAGAGTCGGTTGAAAAGTATTCACCGTTTTCCTTTTCTAACAATACTTAACTTCCCTGTTGAAAGGTTGTAATGTTCCTCATGAAATTGTATACTTTCGGGTTTTCGATATCCAAAGATTTATCTGAAACCATCGTTTTATGTCATCCCCCTATTTCGGTTTCACTTTTCAGTCCAAGAGTATTGTGGGAAAATATATATCTCTGACAAAATGTATTTTCATACATCACTGTATTTTTCATATGAGTAGATGTAAAAGGGCGCTTCTCGGACCGATTTTACGTTTTGGGGTTATTTCATGGTGTTTGTCGTTTTTGGAGACTATAACTTTTTTTTTTTTTTTTTTTTTTTTTTTTACATTGTACTGTTTAAAAAAAATGTTATTCATAGCGATTCAGAGAATCTAGATTTAATATGCTTTTAGGACATGGCATTGATGGTATTTATGCATTTTAAAGTTCGCGAATAATTATATTGTTTGGATGTGTGCTTGATGGTATTTTCGCGTTTTAGATGCTCACGGACGTATGTCCTATTAGGAGGTGCGCTTAAGGGTATTTGTGGTGTTTTGATGCAGCTTTTTTTGTGCTTGGTTGGGTGGTTGGTATGTACAATATTTGGTTTAAACCACAGTGTACAGAACAAGACATGCCATCTTGCAATTTATTAGTTGAATTAGTAGTTTTAGAAGATAATAAAATAGTATCTAATATTACTGCGGATAGAATTAATAATGATCTACCACATGAAAAAAATGTGTATGTTATTTATTATAAAAGGAGAGAAAAATATTTTTGGTAAGGATATTTTTTCTGGTTATTATAAAAATGGTTGTCATAAAAGCAATAAGTAAGATATCTGATTCATATAAGCTATATGAAATTGTAAAGCGGCATGATGCATTAAGAAATCTAGATTTTGAGAACGAAATAAAGTACATAAAAATAAAAGAAGAATGACTACTTAAATCCATCCTTAAAACCCAATAACAAATAAGACGTCTATACGATGATAACGAAAACTGTAAATTAAAAGACCACATATTTGGTCTTATTTAAATATATTGCCAAAATGTTTTGTGAAGAAGAATCTATTCAATTAATACAAATTGGTAAATACAAGAGATATAAAAATAGGGTATTATTTTTACGTTTCCAAAGGGATTACATACATGGAATATGTGTATGATGATGATTTCATTGATCATTTTCAAGAGAGATTAAAGAGAAGACAGAGGGAAGAATTTCTTTTTCGCAAAAAGCATATTGAAAAACATATAGATATATTAATTAATATCGGAACTAACAAATCATATGCTCTAACAATTTTATTTGTATACACTGTCTTGTGTTAATTTACAGGACAATGAATATTGTTAATATTGTTTTTATTATTCCAAGAGACACGCATTATATATTATAACTAGTATCGGGCATAAAAAAAAATAGTAGAAATTAATATCCGCATACAAACTTTCTGGTTCACAATGTGCAAAACTATCGTTTTTTTGTTTTGTTTTTTTTAAAATAGTCTCCGATATTAAAATGGATTAATTCGTGTTCTCATGTCTGTATGTTGGCATAGAGGGATGCTTAGGAAAAACACTTCACTAACTTAAGACGGAAATGGTATAATTTCTGTGAAAACGGCCGCATTCCAATAACCTACTGATTTTTAGAGGCTAATACATTTACTAAATATTGATTCATTGACTAAACATGTGAGCTGGCCTACCAGTGGAGTAATATTTAAACATTGTGCAATTTAGGCTATCTGCTAAGTAATAACAACATCATAAATATTTCAAAATTTTATGCTAAAATTTAAAAACAATATACAGGTATTTTAAGGAATTTTGATGAAATCACAGGGCACATACCAAACGGCCGACACCATTCACACACAACTGCGCAGTATAAACCCATTATAAAGAATGTTAACACCAGATAAACTTAGCACTGTCTGTATCATTCTGGTTTTAAATACATATAGACAAATGGCGCACCACTCAGAGCGATTTGGCTATGTGTGCTTGGAAATTCACTGTACAAATTAGGCATTATCTCGGGTATGGAGAACACAACTTTTCGGATTGGAGGGTTCTCCACACGGGGACTGATGGATGATACAGACAGATTTTGCAAAAAAAAATTTTTAAAGCTAAACAATCAAGTTGATTGTTAGCCGTGATAGGTAAGGCGTTGGAAAAAATAACCAGGTCTCTGACATACATTCTACTGTGTGTTGGAGCCCACATCCAGATTGAAGTTTTTTTTTTTTTTTATTTAATTGAGGGCACCTAATAACTCTTGTTAATTCATTCTTTGGTATGACAGTTGATTGTGATGCCGGTCATGAGTCGAAATTTATTACGTACATACAAGCAGTTACCCATGCACTTCATCCTCTGAGGGGTAACTGCTGTTGTATAGTTTAAATTACCTCCGGAATTCCTAGCATTTCAACCCTAATAACTACAATAGGGGACGTGATTGTAATCAATGGAGACAACAACCAACACGATCAGCTGAAAGAAAACGGAATGAATTCTGTCTGGGACACTCTAAGTGCATTAATCAGAGGATGACTGTTCTAGAGACGGAGTAGATGTCCTTTTTTAAAAATATCTCATGACATTCAAAACTCACCAAAGCCACGCCTATATCGCTGTGGTGTTTCCATACTCGTTTTATCGTAAACCATGAAACTAACTTGTTTATTAGTGCATTTCCTATAAATATCTGAAAACAATGTATTGCTAACATAGCCCGAGCAATGATCATCGGCTATTTGCCTAATATCCTTATTTTCCAAACCATTAATTAAAAACAAAGCATATTGTATTTCTTCGAATATATTTTGGCATACCATAATATGATTGGGTTAGATGCATATAATTAGAGGGTTTTTTTCGTGATAGTGAAAAATATTCTTTTATTTTATTCACATTATTGTTGTCTATTGTAATATCATCAAATACATTTATATTATTATAATCATTACATAACTCCTCACCTGGTATAACTTTTTCAGGTGAAATGAGATTATGATTTTTATTATTAGTTTGTTTGTTATTTTTTTCTTCAATACATCAAATAATTCTCTCTAAATGCCATACTCTGGTTGGTCACCATTGAGTGTATAATGAGTCATAATGAAAATTTTGCACTAATAAATTTAGAAATAAATTTGCTTTACCATTTCCAGTTGCGCCAACCAAGATATAATGGTAACAAGAAGTGGTGTTTGGTATTTTGTACTTCTTTTTTCATCAACATCACAATACTTATTTACATTATAATACTTAGTTATAGAAAACTAAGTCTTATGTTCCTCGTAGCCATTGAGCTTTTACCACTTTAAATATTTTTCTAGGACTCTACATAGTTTTTAGACGTTTGGAATTTTATTATTTCTATAAACACATATTTTGTGGTTTGTTTTTCATTAATATGGAAGTTAGATTTTACATGCATCAATAATCCTTTAAAAATCGGTGATTGTATTTTTATTTTGAGATTGTTATCATCCAGTTTAAATGCACTGTTTATTGATACTACTATCACAGAAATAATGCTCAACACTACCACAAACACTGGAATTGCTGGTATCACCGCCCACCAATGTTCTTAATAGCATAGTATATATATATATATATATATATATATATATATATATATATATATACATATATATATATATATATATATATATATATATATATATACACGTATATAACTCTTCCTGTATACAGAACACAATCGCGTTAAATATTCATGTAATTTGCTAATGTTACTTGTTGCATTAATTAACATTTATTTTATTACGTTATATTAAATTGGAGCTGATTATTGATATAAAAGCATCAAACTAAAATTTAGCATTGGTTCCAATTCTAATTATCGTCGTGTTTTTTGTTTTTTTGTTTTTTTTTGTTTTTTTCTTGTTTTTTATTTCTTCTTCAAAACTACCAGTCTATATATTATTTATTAAAGAGGATTCCGACAACACTTTTTATACATCGGTATGATAGACTTGACAAGTACTGAAACCACTTCCCTCATAATCACTAAAAATATCCCGGAAAGATTAGACGGTGTATAGATTTCTGTTTTTCTTGACACAAACTGTATTGTGTATATGCCGGGTACTAATTAAGTGTTAGAATAACCTGAGTCTACATTTTCTACTATAGGTAGTGTTGACATTTGCAATTCAATATCGTTGCTTTTTGCACTTCAACTAAGACTTTGATATTACTTCTTGTTTTACAACACCTATGGTTTCCGCAAAATTATATTGTGAGGTTTTTTTTGAGTAAATAAAAATGATGGTATTGCTATTTTTTTCTGTTCAAGATATGTTTTACCACCAACGAACTCTTTAAAATATATTTTAATATTAACAAGATCTTGGGTGTCTGCAGCATTTAAATATACACCTTCCTCAGATGATACACCATACAAAACTATTGCAGTACCTTTTTTAAAATTTAAATTTTAATTCTGGTAATTGAATTTCAACATAAATACCACCTTTATACAAAAATATTTCGAGGTATTTTGATACAGGGATCATTACAAAGCGGGGCAAATCAATGTGTGTGTGTGTGTTTAAGAATCAGTTTCTTCTTTTTCCCAGTAGAAATTTTTTTCGATTCAGAAACTGCTTTCTCCCCCGCACGCACACAAACTGTTGTGTTTATAGTTGCGTCGACATCTTTTTAAAAAATATAGTAGTGTTAAATCAGTTGAATAACATATTTCCCTTCATACTTTGAGAATTCTACTGGAGTTTTATTGGTTTTATAATTTATATTATGTATATTATTATTGGTTTTATAATTGATATTATGTATATTATTATTGGTTTTATAATTGATATTATGTATATTATTATTGGTTTTATAATTGATATTATGTATATTATTATTATTGGTTTTATAATTGATATTATGTATATTATTATTTGTTTTATAATTGATATTATGTATATTATTATTGGTTTTATAATTGATATTATGTATATTATTATTTGTTTTATAATTGATATTATGTATATTATTATTGGTTTTATAATTGATATTATGTATATTATTATTTGTTTTATAATTGATATTATGTATATTATTATTGGTTTTATAATTGATATTATGTATATTATTATTGGTTTTATAATTGATATTGTATATTATTATTGGTTTTATAATTGATATTATGTATATTATTATTGGTTTTATAATTTATATGTTGTATATTATTATTTGTTTTATAATTTATATTATTGGTTTTATAATTTATATGTTGTATATTATTATTGGTTTTATAATTTATATGTTGTATATTATTATTTTTTTATAATTTATATGCTGTATATTATTATTGGTTTTATAATTTATGTGCTGTATATTATTATTGGTTTTATAATTTATATGTTATATATTATTATTGTTTTTATAATTTATATGTTGTATATTATTATTGGTTTTATAATTTATATGTTGTACATTATTATTGGTTTTATAATTTATATGTTATATATTATTATTGTTTTTATAATTTATATGTTGTATATTATTATTGGTTTTATAATTTATATGCTGTATATTATTATTGGTTTTATAATTTATATGCTGTATATTATTATTGGTTTTATAATTTATATTATGTATATTATTATTAGCCAGTGCAAATTCTGTATAACCTTCTTTATTTTTTATTTCGCTAATAATATCAGCTATTTTATATTCAACATATTTTTATTTGTCAAATCAACATCCTCAATATCTTTATGGCTTATTGTGATTTTATTTTCACTCATATTCAATGTGCCTTTTATTTTATCACCAGCTTTCATTAAAAAGGTTATAATATTGTAATTGCGGTTATTAGCATCCATAATATCAATAATAACGTTTATTGGTACAATCTTTCTCATCCATAATATCATTAACAACGTTTATTGGTACAATCTTTCTCATCCATAATATCAATAATAACGTTTATTGGTACAATCTTTCTCATCCATAATATCAATAATAAGGTTTATTGGTACAATCTTTCTCATCCATAATATCAATAATAACGTTTATTCGTACAATCTTTCTCATCCATAATATCAATAATAACGTTTATTCGTACAATCTTTCTCATCCACTGGATCTTTGATATTTTTTAAAGTGATTAGAACAATTAGCTGCAAATCTACAAAAAAGTGATTTAAAAATAACAAAAGCATTTAATTAGTCAGACCAGTTTGATCAGTTAACTAGGAAAGGGCTATACCTATATGAATATATTAATAGTTTTGACGAGGATAAATTACCACCAAAAGAAGCGTTTTACTCCATGTTAGTCAATTCAGCTATAGCAGACGAGGAGTAAGTCATACCCAGGAAGTATGGAAAAAAAGGCAATACTACAAATATGAGTGACAACCATAATATCTTTCTCAAAACCGATGTGATGCGCTTTTAAAATTAAGGGGGTTGAACAGGAGCTACCAGCTGATATTGATACGCATTTATTCATCGAGGAAGGGATACCGTATATGCTCGTGTATAAACCGATACCAACTGCATAGACCCAGATCTGCCGTCGCATAATGCGCCGGCAGATCTGGGTCTATGCAGTTGTAAGGACTTATCAGTAGAACTAACAACATAAACCCTGATCTGCCGGCGCATTATGCGACGGCAGATCAGGGTCTATGTTGTTTGCATTTGGACCGAGATCATACGCGAGTATATACGGTAAGAGGTGGAATCTCTATGGTATCAAAAAGATTTAGTAAGACTAACAACCCCATGGCTAGTGGTTATGATCCTGACAAACCAAATGACTAGATAATGTATCTCGATAGTAAGAATTTACATGGGTGGTCTGTGATGCAGCCACTTCCAACATCTGGGTTTAAATGGATTAATCCTAACAAAATACAGATTAATATTGATGATGATTCGGAGATAGGATATATTTTGGAAGTCGATCTGGAGGATCCCGATTAATTACATGACTGACACAGTGACTATCCGTTGACCCCTGAGAGGATGCAGGTCGAGAAAAATGGATGAGTGAATACCTGGAAGCATTATCCAATGAATTAGATAGCAAGTTTATTAATTGTGTTAGGCTTATACCAACTTTAATCAGTAGAAACAATAAAGTAGTCCACTACCGCAATCTAAAATTATATTTGGATGAAAATAACACAAGTTCATGGGGTTTTGCAGATTAACCGGTCAAAATGGATGGCACCATGCATTCAGTTTCACACCGGAGTAAACATTTTTGATCAAAGTTTATAATAAATATATATACCACGTCAACAGCAAACACAATACGTAAAAAAAATAAAAAATACAGTAATATGCACAAGTTGCTCAACATGCTTCAAATAAAACTTCCAAACACAAATTCACATCTTGAGAACAAATAAAGATAGAGAAAAATATTATATGAAAAGAAACGTTGTAAAGATACAAGAACTACAATGAGAAAATAAGCGTTAAAACATGTAACATCGTAAGATCCCCAACCACCGACATTATATTCTACGGACTTTTTGTTTTCTTTTAAACTTTGGTAGGTGGTCCGATTAAGGTGAATCTAAACATGACCACAGCATCATCGCATTGTGATATTTGCATTAAAAATCAACATGACCACAGCATCATCGAATTGGGTTATTTGCATTAAAAATCAACATAAATGGATTTTTTGGTGTGCAAATAACAGTAGATTATATGCAACGTTTTGTCGATCTTCTTATTCATAATTTCCCATAAACAATCTTTTGTAAATCTCTTAGACGTATATAATTTCATATCCTTTTTCAGGATCTTATTACAAAAATAACTACATAAGTATTGTACTTACGAAAAATAGTTTCGAAAATTCCGGAATTTATTGAAAGTCGTCTTTTGGATCTCCCTCATTTCTTTCTCACGAATACTGTATCACTCCGCCTGTACCTAAATGTTGTTATTTGCAATTTTTTCGAATATTGTATGGTCATAAATAAAGCTTAAAAAAATAAAGGAGACACATTGAAAATATACAAAGACCTTTGTAAAAGTATGTCATATACATGGTAAAGTGGCATGGAAAACGATAATTGAAAACACTGGTCTACAATTTTTCCGAAGTCGTCTGCTTCAGATATAAAATGTGCTATTTATTAGGGATTTTGATGTGCTGAATTCAAATATGACAATTAAAACAACTGATTGGCTACTGTTTCCAAGATATTTAAGTTTTTACATTTACGTCTATGTATATTGTGTACATAGTAGAGTTTTAATCAAAAATTGTAAACCTAGGTCTTTTCATGTGTTTATGATTGCTTTACATGATAATATTTCACCTGTCCTGTTTATGTAACACTTTAAAAAAAACAGCAAAAGGGTTATATAAATAAAATATATATTGAAAACAAAAGTCAAAAAACTATTATGTATATATAAGTACATAGTTTAGTCCTTATCCAGTGTCTACTCGGCGCTTCTTGGCTTGTCTCTTGTATTCATTAAATGAAGCATCTCGTGTCACTGTCCAGCAATAGTCTGCAAGCATTGATGAGCCCCATTTGCCCTGATAGCGTTTCTCCATTGCTGCAATGTCCTGGTGAAATCGCTCGACGTGCTTGTCGCTCACAGCTCCGCAGCTCGGTGGAAAAAAATCTAGATGAGAGTGCAAAAAATGTGTCTTTAGTGACATGTTGCAACCAAGGCTTTTGTATGCTTTGAGGTTTTCCACAAACTCCCTGTAGTTGTCTGCCTTGTTGTCTCCGAGAAATTTTGTTGCCACTAACTGGAAAGCTTGCCACGCAGTGCACGATGAAATGCATCATCTCGTAGAAGTTCACGAATCTGAGGACCAACAAAGACACCTTCCTTTATCTTAGCTTCATTTAACCTTGGAAATTTTCCACGGAGGTACTTGAAAGCTGCTTGTGTTTTGTCCATGGCCTTTACAAAGTTTTTCAGCAGACCCAGCTTGATGTGCAAGGGTGGTAACAAAATCTTCCTTGATTCAACAAGTGGTGGATGCTGAACACCTTTCATCCCAGGCTCCAATGACTGTCGGAGTGGCCAATCTCTCTTGATGTAGTGGGAAACTCTCGAACGAGTATCCCATTCGCAGAGAAAACAGCACTACTTTGTGTATCCAGTCAGCAGACCAAGCAAGAGAGCAAGAACCTTGAAATCACAAAGCTGCCACTGATATTGGTCATAGTTTATGCACCTCAAACGTTCTTTCATGTTTTCATAGGTTTCCTTCATATGGACTGCATGGCCAACTGGAATTGATGGCAAAACACTGCCATTATGCAGCAAAACAGCTTTAAGACTCGTCTTCGATGAATCAATGAACAGTCTCCACTCATCTAGATCATGAACGATGCTGAGGGCTGCCATCACACCATCGATGTTGTTGCAGGCTACAAGATCACCTTCCATGAAGAGAATGGGACAAGATCCTTTTGACAGTCACTGAACATGAAAACCCTAACATCACCTTCCAGGAGATTCCACTGCTGTAGTCTGGAGCCCAACAGCTCTGCCTTACTCTTGGGTAGTTCCAAATCCCTGACAAGGTCATTCAGTTCACCTTGTGTTATGAGGTGTGGTTCAGAGGAAGAGGATGGGAGGAAATATGGGTCTTGTGACATTGATGGTTCAGGAGTAGAAGTTTCAACCCTTTCCTCTTCCTCGTCTGACTCAAGTGAGAATGATTCTGGTGCATCAGGAACCGACAGTCCTTCTCCGTGGGGTACTGGGCGTATAGCTGATGGAATGTTTGGATAATGCACAGTCCACTTTTTCGTCTTTGACACACCTTTCCCAGCTGGAGGCACCATGCAGAAGTAACAATTGCTGATATGATCTGTTGGCTCTCTCCAAATCATTGGCGCTGCAAACGGCATAGATTTCATTTTTCTATTCAACCACTGGCGAAGATTTGTTGCACAAGTGTTGCAGCATATGTGTGGGGCCCATCTCTTGTTCTGATCTCCAATTTTGCAGCCAAAATAAAGGTAATAGACTTTCTTAACCATAGTGGTTATACTGCGCTTTTGTGATGCAAACGTCACTTCACTACAAACATAGCAGAAGTTATCTGCATTGTTCACACAAGTACGAGGCATCTCTGCTCACTTTGGCTAACAGAAATGTGTCACTCTGCAAAATCAAACACAGACAAATAAGAGAGCACAACACTGTATGATTTGTAGAGCAAATACAGAGCAATTTCTTCAGCTTATAGGAATAACATGATGGAATTCATATCATGTATGATGCAATACCAGCTTCAGATTGGATCATTGATTGTTTAGCCTAAAAAGCAAATACTGTCCAAACCCAGTCATAAATTTATTAATTGATCCAGTCAAAGATGTATTTTAGTCATTTCTGGTTTAAATTGAGATCCCTTCCTATTATAACTCACTCATAGTCCGCCATTCCCAAGTCAAGGGTCGTATATACTGACCCAGTATCATATCATTAAAACCAGAGCCAATCAACAATTTTAAGCATCACTTTCGTTCTCAGTGACCGAGAATTAGTAAAGTTTGACAACATTTATTGCGGAAGCATTTTGAAAGTAGACCAGTGTATAATTGATGTTGCACAGCAACCTACCCTCTGCGTTATAGCACACACACACAGACACACTAGCCTTCCCCCTTCCTCACCAATCACGATTACAAATAGGTTTTTCTCAATTTCTTCTCACGAACGTCACTTGCCTTTTCCATGGCACAACCTGCTAATAAAGAATCAGTTGCTAACAACTAGGCTGGAAGGACAAGTGGAAGGAGCTCTTATCCTAAAGTTGCACTGTCTATCGTTGTTACCTCCGCTAACTCGCAGCACCAAACCCTATTATTTTATAACTCCACAACATCTGCGAGATCCTTTGCAGATTGTGTACGCACCCAAGTGCCAGTTTCGGCTAACGTACGAGCTTTGAATTAACTACCCCCAACCATTGGAATTAGATAACGCAACAAAACCACATTGAGGACCCACACTAAAACGCAACGGAAATGCAATGTCTGGTCCCTGCCTGAATTGTGTAAAGATATGGGAGTAATGGGCACTTCAAATTTATCACGTATTCGGGAACGCCCAGAGAAACTCTTTTTATCCAGTGCTAAGGTACAGTACCTGACAGATTTAGCAAAGAAGTCTGAGCTGTAAACAAATATTAACAAGTTCATTGTTGACAACGCAAATAATGATATATATAGGTTGGTGCCCAAACTATCCATGCAGAAGTTCGAAAACTTTGGACTGCTTTGGCAAAAACAGGAATTTTGGTTACAGTTTACAAACTCAAAGTGAACATATGGGACATTTTAGTAAGATCCAAACTACCAAGTGTCGACACACTTGATATTTTTAATTGCACACCTAATGGTTGTAAGATGTGTGGTTCGCCCAATAATTGAGACATAGTAATAATCTTGAAAACAGGTAGACATTCTGAACGTAAAGAACATATTTTATGTTATACACAACTGTGATCTATGTAGTGTATTATTCGAACTGAAAAAGCAGTATGTAAGTGAAACTGAAAGACGTTTACGATTAGAATGGCGGGGGTGGGTGGTGGCCTTTTCTTGCAGAAACAAATTAATATAGGTTATATTCATTGCCTACGTTAATGCCTGATATATTTCATGGTGCGGTACCAAAAACATGATATTGTAACGAGTGGCGACGCCACGAGTCAAAATATATCGTTTTTGGTACCACAAGATGCAATATATCCAGTATTTACGCAAAAAAAGAAAGCTTTCCTTTTATTATATACCAAACTTGCTCCAAAATTGAAGCTTCGAAGATTAAACTCTCTCTTCAGCACAACACAACACCCCCTTTTCGTAAATTCACCTCCCTTTCATAGGCTGATCATAAAAATATCCCTGACTTAAGAGAACAGTTGTATTGGGATGACCCAATCTGTCGCAGTAAATTACATTTTTGACATTTTGTAAACTGTTTGATCATATCTGACCACAAAGCAAGTCCGATTCAGTAATGCATCACAGGGTTTATCACTGTTGTCAAGGAAGTAAGGGGAAATAACTTCATAGAGACGCGAACGGCGTCGAATCAAATTTCTTCAGCAAAAATTCATTTCCATGTCTGAAATGTAATGCAGTTTCTATTTATTTGTTCTAGCTGACAAAGTGCTCGTTTTTGTTGCTGCGTGTATAACTTCAGTAGGCACACACAATCAAGTGTCGCATGGCATGATGGGAAATCTTATGTTTTCATATGTGAAAATATATGGATATATTTTTCACATGTGAAAATATAGGAATCCCAAAAATATGAAAATAATTTCGTCAAGAAGTTTCTATATTTCACGCTTAAGTATATAATAAAACATATGTCTAAACATTCAAATACAAACTGTAATAAGACATTGTCCGTACTTACGTCTGCAGCGACAAATAAAACATGTCCAAACATTTTAGTGCAAACTGTAGTAAAGATCAGTTGAGAGTGATTGGCATGAGTACAAAATATACTGATCGAAGGAGGATAGGAGAAAAGATAGAAATTATTGATTATTCTCTTAAAAGCTTCAATTCATTTTGAAATTCCACCAACATTGTAATCCCGCCCATAGGCCTGTGCCACATTATGTTTTCTTTTTAATACCTGTTACTTATCCCAGTAAAACTTTCAGTAGAGCAGACATTAAAGGGAATTTCTCATAACAATGTGGTAGCGGAATGATGAAGAAGGAGATAGCATATACGTACATTATATAGAATGGGATGGGGCTACAGATATATCACTTGATTTTGGTTGATGTTAGAGTGTGTATCAATGAGGCCTACTGATGCATCCTGCCTTTAATTATGTGGTTCTTTCTGAGTCTGCGTGTACCAGTTATATGTTTGTATTATTTATTACTGGCGTACTGACTAGACGAGTGAACTGCATGGTGCATGCTTTTCATGTGAGGCATCGTCTCTAGTGGCTAATCAAGGTAATTATTGATAGATGAACTATAATTGAACCTACTGGCCTTCACTCCAACATTACTTAACGCCTGTGACTATCTCCGAGTAAAGTCTGGCTTCTAGGGCTGGACAATAATTTTAAATATATCCTACCGCTGAGTTCAAATGTAAGTTTGTTATTAATGACATGTTTAAATAAACGTTGTTTTTTACCAATATCCTCAAATTTGTGGCGGTATACTTTTGGCTAATGTATGTTTAAATTAGTTTGTTTTTATAATACCCTTAAGTATGTGTCGTGGAGTGGGAAGAGGAGTAGTCGTTTGGAAATGTGTGTGTGTGTGTGTGTGTGTGTGTGTGTCGGGGGGGGGGGGTGGCGGCTTAATTATTTCTGCACATTAATCTGCAAGTAATTTTTCTACGGTGGTTCGTCGTTACCGGCGTGCCTCTTCTGTTCTCTGACTCGCTGCACAGGTTAGACTGTGAAGTTTGTGGTGTTCATGCGTCGTACAAGTCAGAAACACGAAAAGATAGTCGTATTCTCCTCGAGTCGACGCATAAAGTTGCCACAATGGTTTGAATACATCTGTCGGACCAGCGTCATGCTCTGGACGTTGATGATATTATTCTTAAAAAGAAATAAATAATGACAGTTCCTTGTCTGGTCAGGTACTTACCAAAGTAAAGATTTTAAGATTTTGTTTGATAGCAATAACAGAATGGTTTCGATGATGGCTATTTTCCGTACATAATTCACGGATTCGTGGGTCTTGTGCCGAATGAACCCCTAAATTATATATATATATATATATATATATATATATATATATATATATATATATATATATATATATATATATATATATATATATATATATATATTCATGTCAGACCGTAACATTGATGATGTCATACAAAGACCGCCAGTGCTTGTAAATCAACAGGAGTCTTGGTTGCGTCGGAGAGATGAGGCGTAGTAGATATGCAGCAAGGTTCCATCTAGATTGTTTTCCGCCAGACATAGGAGTAGTAAGATAATTAATTCGTTCCCTACATGTCACGGCTCTTTTCACACTTTGTTTTACGTTCGATTCTGAATTTACCCTTCAAGTGGTCATAACATCTGTCTGAAAGTATAGAAAGGTTGCCGTAGCTTTTTTAATATTTATTTTAATAATAGATATTGTCATTGATGAATCCAAAACTTTGATTAAAATACTGAAAAATGATTGATTTGTTCAGCCTGCTTATGACGTAAATTATATTTGATTAAGCACGAGAGCTTTCAACACTTAACATAATATTGCTAGCAACCAATGCAACAAATACCCGAACTATATAACACGCAGTATTTAATAATGTTATTTTACAAGAATAACACTTTTACTTTAGAAAAGTACAGAGAGCATACACGAGTGAAATACTGCATGAAACAGAGTTGTTACTGTGTTTCCAATTTATGAAATCACTCCAAATGAAACAGAGTTTTTACTGTGTTTCCAATTTATAAAATCACTCTAAATGACAGAGTTGTTACTGTGTTTCCCATTCATGACATTACTCCAAATAAAAGTTATTACTGTCTTTCCCAGCCATGAAATCACACCAAATGAAACAGAGTTGTTACTGTGCTTGCCATCCATCAAATCACTCCAGATGACACAGAGTTGTTACTGTGTTTCCCTTCCATGAAATCACTCCAAATGACACAGAGTTGCTACTATGTTTTCCATCCATGAAATTACTCCAAATAAAAGTTATTACTGTGTTTTCCATCCATGAAATCACTCCAAATGACTTTTCTGTTCTTTTATCCTTGTAATTGGAAAACAAAACCGAAGGTCTGTGTTAGGATATACATTGTTCAAATCTATAGTGCTTTGAAAATGGAAACATTGCTTAATGCCTTCGTTTAGGACAAATGACGGCATGGATGGAAAAAATTTCATATGATTGCGAAATTATCGAGCATTATTTGCTATCGTTAATATAGTCTCATTGAACTTACCCAACCAGGGCGGTGATGCTTGAATATCATCAACTGAAAATAAGATTAACCCCACAAGAAGCTAAAACAGGGTTAGTGCCAAATAATAATAATAATAATAATAATAATAATAATAATAATAATAATAATCCTTGCATTTATATAGCCTATGCAATTAAAAGAAATCACGAAGAAAATAGGTAAAAGGAACATCGAAAATCGATATATCTATCATTTATGTTGCATTTTGACGTAAATCATCTTTCAAATTGCAATATGTTCAAATACCTGCTACATTTTGAAGAGAAAATTAAGAAACAGATGCAGGAATTCAAGATACATTTATTGTTTTAAGTTTTGATCATGAAAAAATCTTCACTTGGCATAATCTGTCCGCATAGTCACCAAAATTACGAAAAACCTGTACAGTGCTGAAGAATCAGTATATGTAGTCATCCTGCTAAAGAGCAATTATAACAAAATAGTTTGTAAATAAGCGGTATTGTGTCATGATGAGCTTATAAAGTTCAACGTATCTTATCAAAGGGAAAACGAAATATATGTATTTTGTCTCAAGCTCTAGTATAGGCGCTCTACATCCTTAATATAGACTTACTGTGGATTATACCGTATTAAGATTACGCTTCTATAATAATAATAATAATAATAATAATAATAATAATAATAATAATAATAATAATAATAATAATCTTTATTTAAAGTGGCTTTATTGGTAATTTGTGAATGTTTCTTAATTAGATTTATTGCTGCTGGGTGACGCATGTAACACTTTATCTTGAACTGATTTAAATTCGGTGATCATATTATTATGTAAGAGTTTTGCATCAGCGCCACTTGTTATGAATGATTTTGACCATCACCACTTATTGTAAGAGTTTTTCTTCGGGCCACATTTATTATGAAAAGTTCGTCCAGCAAGATTTCTGTGCAGCCTCCCTTGCGGAGGTGTCACTCCTTGCGATGTGTTGGCTACATCGCTGGGGTGCGAGAGGGGTACCGGGTTCGAACTACAAAGGAGGCTGCAAGCAAAAGCAACACTTCAGATGAAAAGAGACGTAGCAACTTTTATTAAATTAACACATTATATATATATTCTAAATACAAGAATACACGTATAATTGATATATTGATTCAAAGCTTGCCGACTTCATACATCCATTCAATTTCTGTATTTTTGAATTCTGATGCAAATTACCAAACATTGAATAAACCCAAGATGGCCAAAATAACTTAAAATATTGTAAAACTCAATATTTCGAACTACGACCAAAATAAATATCATGTATCATGTTTTCGCAACCCAACGATATTTTATTTCTAAATTAATTATCAGACGCATGAAGTTGGCAGCAAATCTTTTTTCCAATAATTCAACATTATAATTTCAGTAGAAAATTCACACAATTACAATTCATATAAATTCCAACTAAAAATCTACCCAATTATAATGTATATAAATTACTAATAAAAAATTCTTCACAATCCAAAAAGAATATAATTTACAATTAAATATTAAGAATAAAAACACATAATGTTTCAAGAGAGAAAGAAAAATACCTTCCAGCACCTAAAAAATCTTACAAAAAGTCTTTTAAAATATGATAAAACAATTTTCTCTTACCTGCAAGCAAAAGCAACACTTCAGATGAAAAGAGACGTAGCAACTATTTTCCCAAGGCGTGCAGCGCCTTATATCCAGTTCTTGGTCAAGGAATGCGTGGTTTATTCTATATAAGGTTATGAATTTAGGTGATACAGGCTAAAGCGAGGTCTCTAGCCACGAGATTTTCACGAGACTCTCATACAACGCATTCCCCTTTCCAAATATGGTTGCAGGTTAGTTGAACTACGCTCTTTACACGAAGGTTGGTGAGCTGGTCAGGTAAAATGAAAGAATTTCGTAGACGTGAAGGAATTTTGCCAACATCAGCATTTTGCCTTTCCAATATCCCACCTGTGTATTGTTAGAAAAATCTCACTCATACCGTAAAATATCAATGCAGTACACTTTTGTACTATAATGTTTTAGAGAACTCAAGCGTCAAAAATTCTGTTTTATTAAGAATTATAAACATTTGAATTATAAAAGAAAACTTACTCTTTATAAAAATTCCTTAAAAATTCATCGATTAAAGAATTATAAAATTTGAATTATAAAAATTTGAGTTATAAAAATTTCTTGAAAATTCTATCGTAACAATATTACTGCATTTGATATATACACTGTCTTTAATTACAAGGAATTGACAGCTGTATTTCCTTATGTTCAAGACACTTTTTTAAAAAAAAAAATCTGGATCTATGACTGTCCTAGTTTGAAAACAATTTATAGAATTTCATTGTGTCTATGTTTTTGACAATCATATAGACTTAACTTCTTTTTTCTAAAGTTTATTGTTGTTATTGTGAAGATGTTTTGGTTCATAAAGAAGGTTGAAATGTAAAAGCATGGTGCAGTTGAAATTGAAACCAAGTAAAATAGCTTTTGAGAACATTACTGAAATATTTTTTTATTTATTTTAAGACTGGTGGAAGCTAATAGCGACTTGAGCGACTTTAAAAATAATTGGCTTCTTTCCTCATAAATAAATTGTCATATTATGAACGAATCTCTTACAAGCATCTAAGCGATAGTGATAAATATTATGCAGTGAATAAAATGGACTGGCACAATAGGTATAATATGAAAATCAGAACGAAGATCTATATGTTATGTTATGAAACTCTTCGGCAATTTCAGAAAATCAGATAAAACATATAAAAATTTTTACAAAACAATCACGAAATATTTTTTAAAACTCATTTTATCATTGATTTGTATTTAAATGACTATTCAGATTATCAAGATTATTTCATTGTACCACTTCTGACTGTTATGCGAGTCTACTGTACCTTGACAACTATAATGCGTAAATATTTTGCTTCTCTGACAACAACTTATATCCGCGCTACAAAATAGTTCTTAACATAACTTTGGTATAAAATGATTAGTAACACAAAATAATAGTAGTAATAATTCACAATGAATGTTGGTTGCACCAAGAAATCTTTATATATGTAAATTTCACAGATTAGAAACTGCAACAAATATTTTGTTACTGTGTATCACTGCACTTCCGTTGGCCGGTAGGAACCTCCATGTTTGACGTGAATAAGAGCATATTGAAAACAATCTAAACAGTTAGCGTACAAACATGGCAGCTGTGCTTCCACCTAAGTCTACGGGGACATATACATTTGCAAGTCAGCCTCGAGCAGTTCAACAGAGAAAGAAATACAGAGACCCTTTAGCGCCACAACAACAACAACAACAACAGTAAGGATGCTCGTGTTTTTGTACCGTCCAAGGCTTCATCATGGAATTACTTGTTATCATCTTGGACATATGTGTTCATTTTGAAATAATTTCTAGCGTATGGTTTGGATACATGTTGAATATGAAGCGTTTTATATAAGGATTGATAAAAAATATTTATATAGTTTTTCAAAAAGGTACTTGGTTTTATAATCTACTATAGTCAATGATAGTTGTCACGTCCTTACATAAGGAAACTGGAGTACTTGGAGGAAACCAACATACCTATGGAGGGAAGGCGGACGCTTCAGACATATCAGCTGTGTACCATTTGCTGGGATTAACCCAGATTACATTGGTATGCAGCCTAGCACAGTTCATGCTTCAGAGAGTCATAAACTTGGCACTTATAACGACTTGGCAACAGAGGTACCCTATAGTAAAAGTCATACAGGTCATGTATGTGTTCAGTACCGACTATTTCAGTAACGGGTGTCAGTTTTTAGAATTTGATTACATATACATTTAAATGGTGATTTTTCACTTTATTTGGATCCACATACATCCATATCCTTTTGGAAGGTCATTATTAACATGCCTTGATAAACACATACGGCAATTTTTGGACAAGGTCAACCTAAAGGTGTGATTTAATACAAACCAGATTGAATGTCTTGCACTGTGATGTCACAATGAAAACTACGCATGTTGAAAAAAAATGAATACTACCCTATATTGTGATGATTAGACCTGATGTACTCTTTTCTTGGACCGGTTTAGTACCTGGCTACTATTGTAAAAGTCCATAGCGATCAACAATTTTTGTCTGGAAGTTTCCTGATGACATTTAAGGTCCAGAGCATTCAATAATCAGGACTGAATAGACTTTGGTTAAACTATATTAGTATTAAATTTTAGAATAACAATGAATATTATTAAGTTAAGTAAATGTGCCTACATGACCACACACTTTAGATGTTTAAAGGGATGCTCAATCAATTATTTCTGGATGCTGCCTTATTCTTTCTATGGGCTTTAGACCCTCATATTTGGTACAATGCAGCCCATTTTTTTTCAGGTGAAATTATTTTGAGGTGAACCATTTCCTGAAACTAAGAATGCATTTTAAAAGTCATATAAGAATGGATGCGATAGATGTTTTGGGTATGTAGATACATTATCTACAGCCATCTTGTTACAGCTTATAGTGTGATAGGTTACCTGCTCAACTGCAGTTGTCCTAATGAACATTTTCAAAAACCATTATAACTATATTACCTTTTTGTTATGATGTTACACATTGTGATATATTGTAGAAGCAGAGCAAATATTTTCATTTAAAGTGAAAAACTAAATCCCTGGTACCCCACTACTCTTCCGGATACCAATTTATTTTCCATACCATTGAACATATGTAGGGGGTGCACTCATGACCCTACAACCCCCAGCTTGGTATTATTCTGCACAAAATTTATTATAAAAGTTGGAAATCTTTTTATCAGTTTATCCCAGGTTTAATCCTCTATGTATTGACTATAGGTGCACCTAGTACACAAGAGACAAGCCCAATACCTTATATACTAATACAGACTTTTAAATTTATGATTTAATACAGACATATAGCTTTTTCTGTAGTTAATTCCAATGATATTTTCAGCGATGAGGCTTAAATACAGTTACATATTTACGACTTTCTTTAAAGGCTATTATCTCTCTCATTGTTAATTTCAGACCACAGGCCCCACAGTATGGCAACATTATGTATGATCGGCGAATTGTGCGAGGAAATACGTATGCACAGCATACACTGCCAGCTGTAAGTCAAAATATTTGTATTTTCAGTTGGTCAATACATTTTTATAATAACACCCATACTAATGGACATTTTGAAACTCTGCTTTAATGTGTTAATCAGGTTGTTTCCAACCTTTGAACAAGACTTAACCCTTGTAAAATTCACACGTGACAAATGCAGCAAATCAATGTAACACTTGGTCGTTTCGTTTTAGACTTGAAGTTGTCTGAACTTGTCTGTAAATGCTGGGCGAATAGCCTCAGGGTTAACATTCACATTTTCCTAGTTGTCAAAAACAAGCCAAAATACCATGCAGGATAGCTGGGGTTTTTTTTACTTGCTTTATTGGGCAAGTGGCGGTTATGCTTTCAAAACAACACCAAATACTAGTGTTTGGTATTGGTCAAAATTTTTCATTGATCATCAGTAGTATCCAAATAACTGATAATTGAATACAATCTATTACATAGCATGACAGTTTGCATGCATTTCATGCTTACTTTAATCACACTTTAGATTGGACTTCAGGTGTGTGAGTTCCCAAGGGGAGTCAATACGTGTGACCTAAAAAGTGACGTTGACCAATTGAGAATAAGTTATCTTTTCATATAAGCCTATATAAAATTAATGGAAATTCAGATTTGATAAAAAAAAAAAAAAATAATATATCTTGTTTCTTTTGAAGCATTTACAAACCAAAAATAGTTGCTAGACTTAGCATCGCATGCCTCCCATATTCCCAGACAGTGTTGGGGGTTTTTGAGACTCAAAAAGTGTCTTTTGAGGTCCCGGGGGGGGGGGGGGGGGGCTCAGTGCGCATGACCCCCCAAAAACAATGTTGTCCATTAAAGAATAAGCTATCTTTTGGTATAAGCCTATGTAAAATGATTGGAAATTTAAATCTGAATAAAAGAAAATAACTTGTTTGTTTTCTTTAAAGCATTTAATACACTTACAAAAAAAAAAAATAGTAGACTTAGCATTGTCAAATATCATCACAACACACATACACATATTTGCAAACACTCACATAATCACAACCACATTAACATGAAATAAAAAACATACACAGAGTTTCTGTCTTTAAAATCCACTGGATGGCAAAATACAGGCTGAATTAGATGCAGTCTTTGTGGCTCTCAATAGTTCAATAGGGGGTTTGAAGGTAATGCAAGTGTCATTCATGTTCATCTTTGCACTCATTAAAGACTGGATGATACTGTTGTTCAAACTTCCATGGTGGATTCTCTGAGCGAATCCTGGTCAGAGACTGAGTTGTTCTTGATGACCATAATGTCAGCATTGTCAGAACTGTATCTGATGCAGTTTGAGCACGAGATATGCTTGTCTCTGCAGAAAAAAGACATGTTTTTAGCGTGACACGTCATGTTATGGCAGGTATGGCATTGTCCAATATCATCAGCACACACGTGTCCTCACTCACATAAATACAACCACACAGACAATATATATATATATATATTTATATATATATATATATATATATATATATATATATATATATATATATATATATATATATATATATATATATATATATGCACCAAGTTGTTTCTGTCTTTAAAATCCATTGGTCAGTGGAATATTTTCTTAATTAAATGCTGCTCTCAGTAGTTTTGCGGGGGGAGGTGTGAAGGTAATACAAATGTCATATGTGTTCATCTTGGCACTCATTTGAGACTGGATGTTCAAACATCCCGTGAAGATCTTGTTGATTTTTCTCAGCACTGAAAATGATCTTTCTGCATCTGCATTGCTGTGAGGTAGTGGTAAACATACTGTGGGTGGTGTCGCTATATCTATGGATGTTGTAAATTCCAGAATGACTAATGTCGATATGGTGTTTGCAGCATGTTCAAAAAATAAAATGCTCCCCCTTGCTGCTGTGCTTCACAAAGTCAAACTCCATCCAGGGGTTCAGAAATAAAATTTTGCTGGGCTTTGCTCATTTTGCAGATGGCTCATCTTTTCCTAAATCACACCTGCATTTTGACATTTAGCCTTAAAAAAAATGAACCACACTTGTACAGTATTCCAACAACCGAAATAATCATGTTTTGTGTTTTATATGGAGTAAAGTCCAACTTAAAAGAAACTTTGCCACTGGTCACAAGCTTGCTAATAATCTTTAATAATGATGGCTTAAACATTCTCATTCAAGGCAGTGATGTGTAATAACTTTTGTTCTTCAACACTCATCAAAATTATTGTACCTAACTCAAACAAATTGGGTTGTTCCACTTAGTGTACTTTACCTTTGAAAATTTGCCTAATGTGCTCTCCCACAGCAGTCTTCAAAGGACTTGACACAACATCATTCTAACTATTCTTAGCTGGTTAAGTAATCTGTGAAATGGTGGTTGCTTATCTCTGACTGCCTTACCTTTTAATTGATTCCATGATAATAGCTGTATAAACTGCCCCAAGAATAGTTTTACATGGGCTCAAAGCAGGACTGTTTACTGTTTTTTTTTACAGACTACTTGCTTCAGACATGCAGGGATTTACACATTTTATAAAAGTCAGCTTGCTCAGGGCAGGCTGACTGGAAAATTGGACTTGCCCTTGGGAAATACGAGCTTGACCCCAAACATAATATCCCAACATGAATAAAAATCAAAGATAACAAAAAATATTTTATGTTTTAAGGAAATCACATTATATTTATTTAAATTTTTGTTTTCTTTTTATCTTTGTTGGCACCTTAAAACTATATGCTGATAATTAAAGCAATAAAATATATATATGTAAGTAATACATGTAGATAAATATGTACAGTAGATGAGAAAGAGTTAGAATGCAGATATATTTAGAAGAGCAAAAACAGACAATTACATGTATATAGACAGATAAATGGATAAATAGAAAAGGTTTTGGAAATAGCTAGATTTTTAAGTAAGAGAGAGAGACATATATATTTAGGTAAAAGACCTTGAACTGAAAAATTAAACAAACAATTACAGAACTGCGTTAATTTAATTTCAATCATATTTTAATATATAACATTTTCTTTATCTACTTTTTCACGTAAGTTCAAATGATAATGCAGATTTAAGTATCTATCCAATAAACAAAACAAGGTAAAAATTAGTCCATCACTAAAGTATTCCTTAAATATCAATGATTTCACTTATTTTTTTTTTTTTCTGGGGTGTGTTGCATCCACTCACATCTGCTTCCACATTAACAATTATCATCTAGTCATCTTAAAATTGGCAACATGCATCAAAATATTTGACAAGCGGACCTTTGAGAATGATTTGAGAACACTTATTTTTATCCATTTCATTGTTTGCTAAGCAGTAAGTATGTATTGGTCTCCTTTAATTATCATGTAAACAACATATCATAAACATAGCTTGTGGGTGCTACATTTTTGTAACATCAATCATGCTTTGAATGAAATCCTCCTGGTTGTTAGAGATGAGTACTTTTTTATTTCCAAACACACCTGTCGAAGAAATCTAACGAGTTATATTATTAACAATTAACACCTCATCAGATTAACATCGGCAACATGCATCAAAACAACTTTTGACAAGCCGATTGTTTTGAGTCATTAAGCTGATAAACTGCCTGAAGCTAACTTTAATGCGTCTAAGGACATGAAAGTCAGCGAAACCCATATACGTACAAATATTATGATTAAAATGTAACTGATAAGTTGAAATATAAATATTTATTCCATATTTGTCAAACTAGCTTTAAATAGTAAATATTCACAATATCACGTCTGAAAATCGTGTTTTTCTAAACAAGACATTGTCGGAGGGTTTGAGAGTAAAAAATCATATTTTTTGCTTGACACATTGTATTTAATGGCAGGTATGGTGACACATCTACATCTAACAGATGCTTTTCACTTATAGTCTCTAACATGGTCATATAAAGATGATTTATAACATCAAGGTATTGATAAATTAATATACCCCTCTCGGCAGCCACGTGTAAAAATAAATTGAATAGCTCTACTTGGTGTATTGATGATTTCTGAAAAACACTTGGCTGATGTATTCAGTGTTTAAAATGGAATTTCATGGTCAGATTATTTTTTCTTCCAGTTATCAGAAAATTGATTCTCACAATTAAGCGGTTGGAATTAGACTGCAAGCAACTAAGTTTTGATTTTAATTGATCATTGGGACGCCACTACCAAATACTAAAATATTGTTTAAAAATGGCAGTTTACATTCTTCTTTCTTGAAGTTAGATTTTAAATTTGCCATGTGGCACAAAAATGTATGTACACAAAATAATTACATATACAGACAAACCTGTTATAGCAAACACCTGCATAATAGGACCAGCTATATAAAAAGACCAAGTTCTATAGGTCCCCAGTATACATAAATCGGTATATAATTGTATGTATATAATAACAGGGCTGAAATTTTTTTGGAATGATCTACTTTCCCAGAATAAAGATTTCCATGAAATTGCAGACAAATATACATTTTCTTTTCTTTCATATTCTGCATTAAATCTTGATTAAATCCTGGACAAGTGACAGAAAAATCTTTTGGCCCAGCAAATTTTTCAACTTGTCCCAAGCTTCTGGACAGTGAATTTTTCCAATACTGAAAGACTGCCTACTCATAAAGACCACTTTTAGATGATCTATTCACTGTGCTTAATGTTGCTTATCTCAGCCTTTCTGTAATTCCAGCATGCTCAGCCAGACCCCATCGAGATTCAAAGAACGCAGGAAAACAGACGTCGAGCCATTGCCAGGAAACGGGCAAAGGAACAGCTGAGACCACGGTCCCCAGAACCTGTTGAGGGACGCAAACACATGGATGTTCAGACTGAACTTTACCTGGAGGAATTGAGTGACCGCGTAGAAGAGGCCGATGTAGAAATTCAGACAGATGCTTTCTTAGATAGACCCCCATCACCACTGTTTATACCTTCCAAAACTGGAAAAGATGAAACTACCCAAATTTTGGAAGGAGATGTGAGTAAACATAAGATACTATGATGAAAAACTCAAATACTATAAGAGCTTTACCATGAAAATTCAATCCTCTATTAGGCCTCAGGATGACAAAAAGTTCTCACACTCGTACCCCGAATTGACTTAAAAATCTATTATCTGATTGTCAAATCTCTGATCACTAGCAATAAGATGTCAATATTTTGAGCCAAGTGTGAGAATTATTTTCTAATTTGATGTCCAGGGGAAGAAAAATTGCATTCCATGAGTCTAGGACATGTTGAAAAGTTTATTGGACAAATAAAATTAGCCCGTAATACTATTCAGGATTTGTCTGGCATAATTGGGTCCTGGGTACATCACTTTGGAAAACCAAATAAATCCATTGGGAACAATATTTTCAGGAGTAAATTGCTAAAATTATGAAATTCAGCATGATTGGGAAATATTTTTCATTGGTACAGGGTCCCAAACCTCCGTCAAAAACAAGTACAGCATGGCAAGAGAGGTAACTCATAGCTTGCCAGAAAGCAAAAGAAAAAAGTTCTAAGGCTTAATGGATGTTATAATTAGACCTGATCTCTCATTAATAATGGAATGCAAGTTGTTAAAACGTATTTGAAGGCTTGATTAAAGTCTATTTGGGCTTCACCACCTAAGTGTAATTACAATAAGTCACTTCACATGTGTGGGGACAAACATGAAACAGCAGAAGAAGGAAACTTCACAAACCTATTGTATTATTGTTTACTGTTGATTTTAAGATGTAATTTTTTAAAATGAACAGTACAGTATATGTCTGATTACTTCTATAATGATTAGTGTCCCATATCATTAAATATATTTATTTTTAAAACCCTTTTTTTGTTCTTGTTATCATTTAATTTTTTTTATATATTTTGTTCATTACTTGAAAAGACATTAATTAGTGAATAGTATCTTGCTTTCTTTTTCAGTTGTTTCATTTTGATACTGAAGTTAAACCCATTTTGGAAGTATTAGTTGGTAAGACAGTGGAACAGTCCTTGCTTGAAGTTATGGAGGAAGAAGAATTGGCCAATCTCAGGTCACAACAGAGGGCATTTGAGGAGCTAAGAAATGCCGAACTTGTAGAACAGCAGCGTCTGGAGGAACAGGAGAGAAGGCACAGGGAAGAAAAGGTTTGTCTGAAGCCTGAAGTTAAATTATACTGTCGACTGTTATTCATGTGGTGAGGATTTTGTGGTTGCTATGAACCACAAATTTAAAAGCCCAACAGACAATGATTCATCTGTGGAGAAAATTGAACCCTCTTAGCTAATCTACAAAATTAACCTCAAATGAAAAATTCTCTTTAGAAAAACCACAAAAAACTTTGTAACCTCACAGAATAAATGAATTCATAGTATTTCAGTTTGAAGATTTTAAATTCTAGTGAGATAACCATCCATATTCAGCAAAATTGCTGTTAGGAAACAAGTCCATGCATATCACAAAATATTCTCAAGTATGCTTTCTAAATTAATTGAGACAATTAAGTTTGTGAAAATGATATTTCCTTTTTGAGGAACATTGCTATATAAACATTGTCAATGAGTGATGAAAGTTTTATGTCATATAGATGTTCATTACTGAATGAATAGGAGTTGGTTTCAGGGATATCATAAGCACACATACTGAATTGGAGAAAACACAAAAATATGCTTTTCAGTCTCCATAATGCATATTAATACAGTCATTCTTTTAAAACCATGTACTACCAGTGCACAATATAAACAAGCTGTCAATTTATTGATCTCGAGGAGAATAAGATATTGAAAATCACAAATTAATATGAATATTTGCTTTTATTGGACCTCAGAAACTTCATGACTCCTGTATGCATGAGTTTTTAAATATTTTTTTTTATATTGCCTGATTTAGTAACCAGAATACCAATGTATGCTTCAAATTGTTGGCATTTAGACAAAATTGAATAGTGATAGAGGTAGATTTGTTTACAAAAATTGTGTAGGCAAAATATTTTCAAAGCTTTTTTTCTTATAACTCTTGTTGGTAGTTAGACATGTAAATGAAAGTATGCTTAATTCAAAGTTTAGTTCAAATATGTTCAAAGGATTCTTACTTGTTTTTGAGTTAGGACAGAATCACTAACTTGTAACTCTTTGATATTCAATTAAAAAAAAAAAATACAATCTCTTGGCATTGGTACTAGATTTTTTAGCATGTTAAACATCTGTCTGTCTGTCTGTCTGTATGTATGTATGTATGTATGTATGTATGTATGTATGTATGTATGTATGTATGTATGTATGTATGTATGTATGTATGTATGTATGTATGTATGTATGTATGTATGTATGTATGTATGTGTGCCTGTATGTCTGTATTTATGCATGTATGTATGTATGTATGTATGTATGTATGTATGTATGTATGTATGTATGTATGTATGTATGTATGTATGTGTGTGTGTGTGTGTGTGTGTGTGTGTGTATGTATGTATGTATGTATGTATGTATGTATGTATGTATGTATGTATGTATGTATGTATGTATGTATGTTTGTTTGTTTGTATGTATGTATGATCCTGGCTATATAGAGCAAAAATTACATGGTAAAAATGTAACTTTGGTGAAATTTGCTATAAACATTTGGAAGATGAACACTTCCAAATAAAATTAACATGTATTCCTACAGGATAAAATATAATAAGTAAAGATATTAAAATTCTTTCAAAGGTATGTACAATAAAAATAAATGGTTAAAAAAGTTAAATCTTTAAAATATAGCATCAATTTTTATTTTAGTATATAAACCACAATCTTTTTAGAAAATCCAAGAATTTCTCTGGTGCATATCACCAAAATGCTTCTTGATCAGACTGACCTAAAAAGAAATGTTTCACAGGGTGTACTCTGTATATATTATCAGTACAGTTACTTGTTTCAAAAGTCAGCTGCTTATAGTAATCACTTGTATATAAAGGTCAGATATCAGTTCCAATTTATTCATGAATCCATACTATTTACTGTAATATCAAGATAATAACAGAACTGCTTTTAAATGGTCCCTTGAGTGCTCACACTGCAAAGTTATGAAGAATTAATACACAGTCCTGACAATATTCTGCTTCTGTGGTAGATGATTTTAAAGTCCAGCAATTTTTTATTTTCAAAAGACTTTTTTTCCTACTTTTTATTCCTGAGAGTATGATCATAACATGTATGTAATTTCTATATAGGAAAGACGAATGAAACAGCAAAGGGAAGTTTTACGGAAAGAAAAGGAAACTGCAGAGAAAATTGCTGCCAGGGCTTTTGCCCAAAGTTACCTCGCAGATTTGGTGCCCACTGTGTTTGGAACACTTTCTGACAATGGATACTTCTATGATCCTGTGGAGAGAGGTAAAATATATATTTGTCCTTTATGCACTTGTTATGTCCAACAATGATATGTGGAAAGACATATTGTGGCACCTTTATCTGTTCATGGATCCATCCTTGGTTACTTTTCAGTGACTTTTGATGAGATCAACATCTTTCCACCAAAAAGTGGTCAGTTTGATGCTCTATGAACACATATTACCTTGATTTTTTTAAACCTCATTGATAAAATGTTATACATACATATTATTTTAAGGCACTTACTATTGCAACAAGCAGATTTTTTCCAATTGTCATCCAGTATTTCATGTAACATAAATTTAAAAGACTTAGTGTGTTGAGAAGTTTCAGAACAGAGTGAAAATTAATTGTTAATATTTTCTGCTGTCTTGTAATTTAAGAACTGTATAAAAATAAGGAAATTATAGTTTTCAGCTTTACAGCGGAAGTCATTTTAACACAAACAAACAATGCCTTTTCCAATATTGAGTTTCTATTCATTCACATGGCATGCAAAGATATGGTTTTTATCAAAGTGTCACCAAGAGGGTCACACAGTGAAAGGAAACACTTAAGTCTCATTTCTACAAAAATAAAACAAAGCAAGACAAAAAGTATCATTCTTCTCAATTTGATGATCATAAAGATGTTCCAGTATTCTTCAAAAATTTATTGAATATTATCTGCATTCATTTCATTGAGTAACATTTGAAACACCCTATGTATCATCTGAATGTCAAGTCACTGACTGTTAATTTTCTTCACATGTCTTGATATTATGATTGCATCAGGAATTGTTTGTTTGTGGTAAAATGCCTTTTGCTATAGAGAGTAATGTGAATTCATTATTAATCAAGACTACCAGTTTTTGTGGATTTCATGTTAGCTACAAACCATAGATAGGTTTGGTTTTGCTGCTTTGTGGCACAGAAACACTTTTGAAGGTTTTATTGTGCCGAGGCAAGTTGAATAAAGTTTCTTGCCCAAAGACATGCCATGGTAGAGTCAAACATGCCTCCTTCTTCTCATGAGTTCAATGCCTTAATGACTGAGTCATCATGGTGCCCTAGAATTGAATTGTCCAAGGAATAGTGATTACTTTATAAAGACAATAGGAGTCCCTTCCTCAATCAAAGATTTAAATATGCAAAAAAATGTCATTTTTGTCTGACTAGGTATCATTTTTTGGGTGGTATTGTTGGTAGCATCAACCTTAAGATACTATGTTAAAGCTTTTGTAAATCAAAATAGCTGCAGTAGCTCAGTGATTAGCATGCTGGACTCTTGACATAAAGGGTGCAGGTTCAAATTCAGATCAGCCTGGGTCAGCTGCCATGGTGTGTCCTTGGGCAAGGTGCTTTGCTCTCATTGCCTTGGCACTAAATAACCTACTTGTGTTGCTGTGCTGTAAAACACCGAACCAAACCAATTGTAAATCACATTGGGGATATATTATTGCATTGGTTGTACACATTGGGGATATATTATTGCATTGGTTGCAGGTGAGAAATTGTGTTCTGTAGAATCCAAGTTTGCAAAACCACAAAAATTTAAACCCACTAAAATATAATGAATTTAAAGTAAATATTAATTTCTATTCCCATCTTGTTCCTTTCAGATATTGAACAGGGCTTCATGCCATGGCTAATGGAAAGTGTAACAGAACAGTTGAAGAAGTCAGAACTGGGCAGATTAGTACTAGATGGACTACTTCGTGAAGTGGCTAAAAATAGACGTGAACTTTATGAAAAACTAGAGATAACAAAGACACCAGATCAATCATCAGCAGCACCACCAACAAAAGAGTCCTCAACTGTCGAAAAGAAAGAAATGCCCCAAATTTCTATAGAACAACAAGGGGCTCCAGCAACAACAACAGAGGTAAGCAATCTTTCAGAGTTGTCTCCCTTTGTTTAGATGGAGTAGAATACAGACAGTTTTATGTGAGGCCTATCTGTTCCCATGTATTTATTCCAGTCTGCTACCCAATTAACAGTTTAATTTAATCATTAGCAACTGTAAATAACACAAGTCCATTTAGTCTCCAAATTGTATACAACATAAAACTGTAACATAAGCTTGAAGTCCAAACAGTTTTGTATTCTCAGAAACTTGACATAGAATAATATTACAATCTTAGAACTTTCAACATTTTGTTATCTTATTTTCTTTTCCTAGTGTATTTTATTTCAATGACATTAGTTTACTTCAAGTATCATGTCTGATTTTGGAAAATCCAGCTTACATCCAAATTTGTGCTGAAACAGAATAAGTGGTGAGATTGTATGCCTTTATCCAAAGCAAGTGGTATTTCAAGGCGAGTATTTATACTTACAATAATATGCAACTTATCTTTTGAAGCAGAAGGGAATCTACTGCAGTCATCTCAATAGACATTTTTAATTCTGCTTGCAAAAATGTAATATTTTCTGTTCTTTGAATATTTGTATGCCCCAGTTATATTGTATGGAGGGGACATTTAATGTTACCCAGCAGTGTCATTCCTTCCTGACATACACTGAAATTTTAGTTTTGCTTAATAACTTTTGAGGGACTTCACGGATTGAGTATGAGTTTGGTATGAGAATTTATATGGAGAATAACTATAAGTACTGTTAAGGCTAAGTTCAATTTTCACCTTTGTTGATCAAAATTATTACCCTTGTTTGACTTAAAACTTCACTCTGCATATTGAACCAAGTTTTTTTTTAATGCACCATTTTATTGGGAACATCAGTGTCATATGAATGAGTTTCTAGTTTTAAAATATTTCTGTATTTCAAGAATACATTTCTAGAATCTGCTGGATAATATTAAATATAATTTGAAAAAATTGAAAGATATGCATAAAATAAAGTAATTTCCATAGTATTTTCATAAGACCAGGCCCACAGACTAAACAATGCAAGTTGAAAAAAAAAATGAAATGAATCAGCTTGATACATAAGGAAAAAATAAGGATAAGATAAATAACACCAAAACAAAACGTGTGGAAAAAAACATACATACTTAAAATAACCATAGCATGCATGACTAAGCATCAAAAAAAGGCCATGGCACCAAAAAAACTTTCACTTGATATGATTTATAAGAAGGAATTCTCTCTTTGTACACATATTTTTTTTTTCTTCTATTGGTTCGTCTGTCTATATTTCCATCTGTTAGTCTTTTTATTGTTCCATCCATTCTTTGACAGTTTAGTTCATTATTATTTAAAATAGTTTGCCATAATAAAGTATATAAACTCAACTCACCCATCTACCCGGTGAAATTGTTGATAAGCTTCTGTGGTGTATATTCTGCTTTTTATGTTCCTGAGGAATATTTCCAGTAAAAGTTTATTGTTTTGAGGTTGTTATAATTGGTTCGATGGTTGATTATTTATTATTTCACAGCACAAACATCACATAAAATCTGACCTATTTTCTTATTCATCTTACCTTTATCAATCTCATCTCTCATCTTTTGTGCATATATTTTTTATGTTCCTGTCATATTTTATGAAAGGCGCATTATTAGTTATATGTTAGTTTGTCGAGGTGCACAAAATGTTTTGACCATCTCATCCCTGAGCTAAGGGCAAAGTGTGTATCGGGTTCATGACACTTGTAACATTCTGTACACTCTGGTAAACTAACATGTAATAAATGTATTATCTCATGAGTAACTCATGTTAACTCCTTTGGACAAAATTTCATCATTAGTATGTGCGTTTTGTGACTCTCTTAGCTGCTGTTGTTAGCAGTGGACTAGTTAGTTCAACTGCTCATAGAACAGGACAGTTTATAGGATGGCCTGTAGTCCAATTTCCGTTGTCTGTCCATCTGTTAGCACAAGTTTGTTATTGCTACTCCTCCTAAACTACTTGGAGGATTGCCATGAAACTTTGCACACACATTCGTCCCAAGGTCTAGTTGGTCCTAAATGAAAATGGTGCTGTTCAGACATCCAATATGGCCACTTCAGCATCCATCTTGAAAATCAAGTTATCTCTACTGTCTTGAATGGATGGCTATAACAACATTGGGTTTTCACTAAAAGACGTCTTATGAGGTCTTGTTGGTCCTAAATGAAAATAGTATCAGTCATATGTCCAGTATGACTGCCATGGCAGCCATCTTGAAAATTTTGTTATTGCTACTCCTCCTGAACAGAAAGTCACATTGACATGGGGTTTTCACCAGAAGACTTCTTGTGATGTCTAGTTGGTCCTAAATGAAAATGGCTCTGCTTGGACATCCAGTAAGGCCACCACAGCAGCCAACTTGAATTTTGTATTTAGCGCTACTCTTCCTGAGTGGATGGTCATATCAGCATGGTGGTTTGATTAAAAGACTTCTTATGTTGTCTAGTTGGTCCTAAACGAAAATGGTGCCAATCTGACATCCATTATGACCACCATGGCAGCCATCTTGAAAATCTTGTTACCTTTTCTTCTGTGTGGAAAGTTACATCAACATGGGGTTTTCATCAGAAGACTTCTTATGTCTTGTTGGTCCTAAATGAAAATGGTTCCACTCTGACATCCAATATGGCCACCACAGAGTCCATCTTGAAAATCTTGTTACTGCTACTTCTCCTGAATGGATGGCCATATCAATATGGGTTTTGCATTCAAAGATGTTTTATGATATCTAGTTAGTCTTAAATGAATATGGTGCAAATCTGACATCCAGTATAGCCACCACAGCAGCCATCTTGACAATTTTGTTATTGCTATTACTCCTGAATGAAAGGTCATATCAGCATGAGGTTTTAACATGAAGACTTTTTATGGTGTCTAGTTGGTCTTAAATAAAAATTATGCCAATCTGATATTCAATATGGCCACCACAGTGGCCATTTTGAAGAAAAAGAATTTTCCAGGTTTTCCTCACTGGTTATCCTGGTTATTTAAAAAAGACCTTTATATGTTAGGTATTGTTAAAATAACTTTTAATCTCCATTATTTTGGTGTATGATTATTGGGTATAATTTGGGTAATAGAGTATACAGCTTGGCCTTATGTTAGATGTGCACCTCTCAAGAGACTGCTAGCTCGGTTTTGTCATGTTCACTTTCTGGACTTCAGAGGTAAATTAGAAAAAAAACTAGCCAATAAATTTTTTTTAGTTTTTTTATATTTTATATTTCATTTACTGCACTTTCAGAAGTTAGTATTGTTTACTCTGGCAAATTTAATTTTCCCTATTTTAATAACTGCTAAAGTTAGTGTACTTTGGACTATTTTAAGTTCATTTCTCGAGCACATGGGAGCAGCCATTTTGATCAGCTGTCTGCTTTTGGCAGGGCATTATTTCCCTGATATCACATATGAAGAAATTTCAGTCACAGTGCATGAAAGTAGCATAGAGGAATGTGCTTGTTGCAAATGCACACAACTTCACATTATACCAGTCCCAGTTTCAGATTTACATAATAACTCTAGCATGGAACCATATCGACATGGGATTTTCACCAGAAAATGGTGCTGATCGGACCTCAAATATGGCTGCCACAATGAACATATTGAAATTCTTGTCACGAATTCTTCTGAATGGATGGTGATATCAACATGGGGTTTTCACCAAAAGTCTTCTAATGGTGTCCAGTTTGTCTTGAATGAATATGGTATTGATCTTACATCCAATATTGCTGTCACAGTGGCTAATTGGAAAATCTTATCACTCATGAATATCAGAGATGGTTTCAACACTCTCGAGTTAAAAAGAAGAAATGGTCTTATCTTGAATTCGAGGAAATTCTTTTTGAACAGTAGTGTATCAGTCCCTTCAAGGAACTCTTCTTTTAGCAGTTACCTCCCTTGCCCCCCCCCCCAATCTTGCTGAATGACTGATGAATCAGCATTGTTGATTTAAAATCTAGCTTTCTTTTTTGGGTAGGTTAATTTCCACTTATGATAAACAACACAGTTATTTATTTCTGTATATAATAAAATCATTGTATATATTTGGATCCTAAATTAGATTTTGCATTTAACTTTTGAAGAAGAGGTTGTCTGCCATTTTGTTTTACCCTGTTGTGTATTGTCATTTGTCATGTGTCTGGTAGGTCACATGAGTTAGTTATGACCTTGCTGAAGTTCTTACACCCTGCTAGACATTTTTTTTTTATATATAGAAATACTGGATTTTATCTCTTGATAATTGATCAGTCATATTCTGCAAATTTTGTTTATGAGGTTATAAATTGTGTTGCCCATTTCTGTCTGTCATGTCACACCAGCTACAAATATAGTTTCTATTAAATAACTTTAGAAGGAATCTCTGGATTTAAACCAAATTTAGTATGACATTTTGTATTACAAAAACCTAAGTTATGTTGGATTGTCAACATTTTCTGACAAAACTTAACAGAATTATGCCCCTGTTCGACCCAGAACTTTGCCTTTGCATTTTGAACAAGCTTTCTTATTGGTGGGCTCACCATGTGATTTGGACACAGATTTAAAATTTTCAGCATTTATTCAGTTCAGAATTGCACCATTTCTATCATTTTTCATCATATTATAGATTAGTTAATGAATCAGTCAAAGATTGAATTGATCAGTCTGGGATTGTTTTGAAGTGATTATTCATTAATTAATTGATTACAAATAATTAGCAAATTGACTAATAAATGAATAGGAAAGTTAATAAGAAGAAAGAAAATGTATTATTGTCCAGCTTCTGAATAATATATGTTAACTTTGTTCTTTAGAGCAGTGTCTTCTTCAGATATTCTGAAATAGGTTCGTTATAAGGAAAGAAAAGGTAAAAAAAAAAGCAAACACAGTTTAAATTTGGCTAAATGGTATCAGTAGTAATTTGGTGGCTGGTTTAGATGAAAGAAATACAGTTATACCGGTAGTTAACTGTTCTTTTCTTTTGCCATTAATAATTTTTTTTACATATTGTCCGTAGTTATGGTATTGGTTTTAAACAAGTGGATTTTACTTAAACTAGCTGTACAACATATTTAATTTGCCTTGGGGTGAGGGAACAGTTTGTGCAACAAATTCAAAATTAGTATGTTACTTGTTTGTGGTCTTCTGGCTTTCATTCATGTTTTTTATCTTGATTTATATAGAATAAAAAAAAACAAAGCAAAAATAAATAAATATGGAATGCACAAATTGCAGTTACATATCCACAGTAAAGATTTGATTATCTAGATGCCAATTATCCAAATTATTTGCACATACAGACTACTACTGTATCCCAGAAACTGTTATTTATTACAATGTACATGTATCTATAAATGCAAATAATTTGCCAATCATGATGTCAACAAAGAAACAGAGTAATAAAAATCAGAAACAAACACAATTGAATATAATCTCATCCAATTATAATTACAGTGGTTTTATAAATAACTAAATTATTTTTTTAAAGTAAAAATAAATGCAATCAGGAGAAAGGGAGGTAGAGTGGGATATGCAAAGAGGGAAAGTTTATTCTTACACCCAATTGCCACTGAGCGAGTGCTGATATGACAGTATGTAATTTGTTATACAGACACCTCAGGTTAGTCAAGCATTATTCAAGACTTTTAACAGTCTGATCAAAAACATTTTGTAGTCCAAGTCTAGGTAACTGTCAATCAACAATCAATGGTGAATTAACAGGTGATAAAGTTAATCACCTATTGGCATAGGTGTGAATTGAATCCATGTCAGCCAAGTTGACATGAATCAAAGTCCTTTGACACTCGTGTTCACAAGACACGCATAAAATGACTGTCTTAATAATACTTTATTGTTTCTACTTTTTCTACTCTTAAATATGTCAGATATCTACAAAACATTATTAATTACTTAATTACTGATACATATACAGTTAAGCTTAGGATTATTGGACCCATTTAATCCAGATACTTCCAGTTGCAGTTTGCCTTTTTGACCAAAATGTGTTCATCTGGATGACCAGTGATCCAGATGAAATCTATGTCAGGATAATCAATGTGTTACTGTATTTCAAAAATTCTGTTTAGGAGATATAACAGTTATGTGAAGTGTGAGAAAATTTTAGACTTTTCTTCTAAATCACAGTAAAAGCCTCTCAGTCAAGACCACCAAAAATAACAGCAATAAGGATGGTGTTCTGGTTTTAGAGGATACATTTGGTATTTTATGAAGCAAATGGTAATAACCAAACTTGATTCCTGCTGTGTTCTTTGGAAGTGGTATCTTTTCTGGGGTGGTCACAGTGAGAGGTTTTACATAATATGAATATAAATTTTACATGTATTTAAATTTATACTATGGTAATTCATCGCAAACTTGTTCCTTTTTTATGAAAATTTGTAATTCAATACATGACATCAATGAGATGAGATTGTCATTGATTTAGGTGTTTTTCGCTCAGAGTCTTAAAGGGTTTCTTGATTTCTTAAAGCGTTCCCCTGAACCAAGTTAAAATTTTGGTGAGAGATTTTTGAAATTATCACTTTTAAATATTCAGATTCTTCTTCATTTTTAAATTAATTTTGTTTTGCATTGACCTTTTTTAAATTTATTTATTAATATTATTATTATTATTATTGTTATTGTTGTTGTTATTGTTAGCTTAGGTGGCGCTCTCCAGTTTCGTACTTTGCATAGGGTTAGAAATTTAAAGAAAAAGAATTACCCAGGGTTTCCTCACTGGCTGTTCTGGCTATTATATCTTAGGCATTGTTAAAAGAACTTTGAATTCCCTTTATTTTGGTGTATGATTGATGGGTGAAATTTGGGTTATAGAGTATACAGCTTGGTCTTACTTAAGATGTGCACCTCTCAAAAAACTGCTAGCTCCGCTTAGTCATTTTCACTTCCTGGACTTCAAAGGTAAATATAAAAAAAAAGAGCCGATAACTTTTTTTACTTTTTAGATATTTTGTAATTTATTCATAGTACTTTCAGAGGATGGTATTGTCTGCTCTGGCAAAATTTGTTTCCCTATTTTAATAACTCCTGAAAATAGTGCACTTTTGACTAATTCAGGCTGATTTTTCGAGTACTTTAGAGCGACCATTTTGTCTGCCGTGTGCTTAGATCATGTCTAGTGTCCACAAGTACAATATGTAAAGAAATTTCAGCCACAGTACATGAAAGTAACATAGAGGTATGCCAACATTCTCTCCATTGTGCATGTTGCAAATGCAAAATACTTCATCTTACACCTGTCACTCTCTCAGAAGCATGTATTATCTGTAGAGCGCCCCCTTAATGTTATCAAGACATGTCTATACAATATTGTAATTACCAGTTACAGTGTAGCACCTTGGTTGAGCTATTTATGTCCCTCTGTCCCCATATAATGATCATGATATGGGAATTGATTAAATTTAGAGGGACACTGGCAGTTTTGGGGTATGAGAATGTCCCCTGGGCTTATTCAGGGTACAACACTGAATTAACAAATACAGCACTCTCTCATTATTAGGCACTTCAGAATAACACGGTTCATTTTATTAAGTGGGTATGGTCATGGATCCTATTTCATGAGGTGGTAGTAAAATTACATATATAATGTACTTGATTATCAGGTGATCTCACCCATAGATGGTATACTCTGGTTCTTAAGGACAATGTAATAATGAAGGATTACTGTATTATGTATTTAATTATAAGATGATCTTGCCTGTTGGTGGTATACTGTGGTTCTCATGAACAGTGTTATAATGAGGGAGTACTGTTTTATGTACTTCATTATAAGATGATCTAGTCTATAGGTGGTATACTCTGGTTCTCATCGATAGTGTTATAATGAAGGAATAATGTATTATGTACTTTATTATAACTGGTGATCTTACCTATAAGTGGTATACTCCATGGTTCTTATTGATGGTGTTGTAATGAGGGAGTACTGTATTACATACTTCATTATAAGATGATCTAGCCTATAGGTGGTTATATACACTGTGGTTCTCATGGACAGTGTCATAATGAGGGAGTACTGTACATTAAATTCACTTTAATTTGTGGTACCAAGTATCAAAGATTTTGTGGTTGCCACAAACCACAAATTTAAATACCCGATTGTAAACTATCATTGCAGTAATAATAAATAACCAATTGTTAACTGTCATTGCAGTAATAATAAATACCCAATTGCAAACTGTCATTGCAGTAATAATTAATAGCCAGTGTAAACTGTCATTGCAGTAATAATAAATATCCAGTGTAAACTGTCATTGCAGTAATAATAAATACCCAGTGTAAACTGTCATTGCAGTAATAATAAATACCCAGTGTAAACTGTCATTGCAGTAATAATAAATACCCAGTGTAAACTGTCATTGCAGTAATAATAAATATCCAGTGTAAACTGTCATTGCAGTAATAAAAAATACCCAATATAAACTGTAATTACAGTAATAATAAATACCCAATATAAACTGTCATTGCAGTAATAATAAATACCCAATATAAACTGTCATTGCAGTAATAATAAATACCATTTCTGTCAGATTTGTATCTATTAATGTAAGGTATATGCACACTTATAAAACAAGTTCAACTGAAAACTACACAGACCCCCGATCTGCTGTCACATCATGTGCCAGCAGATCTGGGTATATGCAGTTTGATAGATTAATCAGTAGAACAAACAACATAGACCCTGATCTGCCAGTGCATTATGCAATGGTAGATAAGAGTCTGTGTTGTTTGCCATTGGACTCCACTTATAAGCGAGTATATATGACTTATGATACCCATGAAAATAAATGAATACTCTGTATTTTAAATTCTTAGTGAAAATATTAGTCAAAATTACCTCAGTTTTTAAAAATGTAATTGCTCTGACTTTGTTTCCTTTATTTTCTAATGATTGGTAACCTCAATATGAAGCCACTGCTTCTGCAGTGAAAAGGAGGCCTTGAAGGAGGGATGAGGCCACACAAAAAAATGTTTCCGGTCGGTTGACCATTCCTGTTTCTCATTGCTGACCCTAGCACTCCCCCGCCCCATGAAAAAAAAATCACATTGCTGAATTGATTTGTGCATCTAATTGAGCTGGTTTTGCCCAGTACTTTGAAGCACTTGAACTATTATTTGATTTATATATAATGTTTAAAACAAAAAAAAAAAATACCAGCATACCCTAATTTTAAAACCAGTGCAATATGAAACACACATATTTTTTTTTTGCCTGATCTCTCCTGAAGGAAGCAGAATGGTTAAAATAAAAATACTACCCAATTTATTCATGTGAGCATGCTTTGAGCCATGATGGCTCCATGGTTAAGATGTTGGGCTCATGACCAGAAGGGTGCTGGTTCAGTTACCTCCATCGGAGCAGCTCGGATTGTGTCCTAGGGCAAACCACTTTACTCTACGTGCCCCAGCATGATTTAACCTTCAAAGTGGTTGCTGTGCCATAAAACGCCAAAGGACCCCCCCCCCTCGCCCCCAAATCCATCTGTGAGCAGCATAGACCCATACCTGCCATCACATACTACACTGGCAGATCAGAGTCTACAATGTTTGTTCTGCTTGTAATTTTAAGCAATGAGCTTACACCAGGCAATGGGCTTACACCAGGCAATGGGCTTACACCAGGCAATGGGCTTACACCAGACAATGAGCTTACACCAGGCAATGGGCTTACACCAGGCCCTGTTAACATGAAACATTCTGAGCCAAAACAATTGTACTCCTGCTCAAAGTTTCTGAATTTTAATTTTATATAACTTCACTAGGAATTATAATGAAAATAAAAATATTTGGGGTTATCTTATTATTTATATCTCTATATGCATACCAAATCTCAGCAATATTGAGAGACATTATAGATTCTAATTTCATCGTCTTGAGTCCAAATTCGGTTTTTGTGCTCAGACAGTTCCATGACATCAGTGCCAGGCCCCATAGTCAATAAACAGTCTGAGCAAACAAATTGAATTGTGCTCACACACAAAAAAATGTCGATCTTCAGTAACTTTGATCCGAGTGAGATTTATGGGGTTATCTAAGTATTTCTACATACTCAGGCCTAGAATTTTAAAAAAATTTCCTTGTAGCCAGAAGGACTAGCAGATTTAGAAACTTACTAGTCCTGCCTGATTCTTCACTACTCCTTCCCACAAAACAATATCAGACACATATCTAGATTAACAACACTTTTATTTCTTAAATATGACAATAATTCATAATCCTGAAATAAAAATCTTGCTTTAGAAAACCACCGAGGTTACTTGAAAATATTCACTACAAGTTCATAACAAAAACAATGACTAATTCTCCAGAAATTGAGTGTAAAAAAGATGACTCAATAAACATTTTTTAGCACCTCATCATCCGGAAAAAACAAATATCTTAATAAGAGAAAAAGCAAAGACCTCATTCAAACTGGTCATTATGTATCATAACTCCACAGACAGATGATTTCAGGCGGTACCCACTGTACCACAGTAAGCAGGGTGAGAAGATCTCTCATTATGGCAATATGTGCAGTTTTCACAACAGATGTGAACCTTTGAACAAAATAAGTGTCTCCATGATGCTAATTCTTTAAAAATGAAATGGTTAAATCATAATAGGGATTCTGATGACCATGGCACTCCAGTTGCAGTTTTGACAAGTTCATAAGTCTGGTTTACAGTCTTTCAGTTGCAATTTCTGAGAAGATAAATCATCTTCCTATCGATTTCATGTGTATTTTGGCTCATGTAAGGTCATTTAAGTTTGTTTGCTCGGGTAGTAAGTGACTATCCTATGCTGACACCGCCTAATTTTGGCGAATTTAAACTTTTTAATAGGCACTGCCCTCTGACCTCACACCTCAACATAAATATTAAAATATCTAAAATGGGTTAGCAAAGGTCAGAGGAAACTCGGACTAACAGTCTTTGACATACAACTTTACCTTATAAATCTAACAAAACTGGTAAAGATTTATACAGGCTCGTTTTGAAATACGATTTGTAAAATCCTCATTTGTTCTAACCCTCTAGGGTAGCATTGAATCTCGGGGATTTATGCAATTAACTCTGAGAGAATTTGGACATTGTCCAATCATTCATATTTTCGAAAATGACATATGATAGTGTAAATAAATGCCGACTGGTGACAACTGAAACTTTACTAGCCATCTGAGTATTACAATTATGAAAACTACTAATGTTACAGGAAATTTACTAGCCTCGGGCAAGTGGACGACCGCTAATTTTGAACTGTGAACACAGGCAAAAATTTCAAAGATCTTTAAAGGCTCTATGTTTTTATTTTTGAGTTTTGAGTCCACGAAGTTCAGTTTTGTGCTCAACATTTTCATGACTATGGAGCCTGATCTGCCTATACATCATGCAGTGGTGGATCTGAGTCCATGCTGGTTGCAGATAGGGTCTCCTGTACACAGGCATATACAGTACTTTGATGCAGGACAATTTGTCCTCATATGAGAAGAGTTCTCAGTAGAGGGGGACCACTGTAATTGGTTATACATGTATATCATTCCTTCAGCAATGTTTAGCCCTCAGCAATACCACTAATTCACATTGTCAGTGGAGAAATACTAAATATATATTATATTATTATATTTGACCTTGGAGAAAATTTTCATAAATTTTAGCACCTGAAATATGCATACATGTGAAATCTTCCAGATTTTGCCTCTAAAATTTACCCCCAAATGTGAGAAGTATTGGAAATCGCCTTGATGTGAATTAAGTTGCATAATGCACCATCAGAATCTGGGTCTATGCAGTTTGTTATGAGTAATCAGTAGAACAAACAACTTAGTTCCTGATCTGCCGGCATATTAGGATCAATGTTGTTTACAGTTGGACCTGACTTATAAGCAAGTATATATGGTAATTTGAAAAAGAAGGATAAAATCTCTCTCAGAGCTTTTATTGCAGTATCACGTGTGATATTGTCATGATAGGTTAATTGTGGCTAATATTTTTAAATGCATTTTAAGATTAAATCCACTCTTGAAAGCATTATTTCCAAATAGACATTAAAATGAACTTAATTATAAATACATACAACCTGTTTAAACTTAACTGGGTAGGCATGGGGGGGGGGGGATGAATGTGTACAGTTTCCTTTTCTGTGTTGCTTAAGTAAGTTGGTGATTTTGGAATGAAAATTTTACATTTTTATTAAATGTGATGAATGAATTAAAGATTTTTATAAATCTTTTCATTATAGACAGACCAAAAGAAAAGAAAAAGTAAAAATTCATATCACCATTTAAACTTCTTCCTTAATGACAATACAGAAAGACTGGCCCTGCTATTATATTAATAATTTAAGTTCAAGGGTTATTGATAATTCAACTGATCTTTTCTTTTCTTCATTATGAAGGATATAACAACAAAAAAAATGTTATTTTACTCCCTTGTACACATTTCCTACCCCAAAAAATCTTAATTCAAAATAATTATTAACAGCTATCAAGATTTGTACTACAACCTGACATTATCAGTAATTTGGAGTTAGCATGAAAAGATATTTTCCGCTCCAGCATACGTTATGACCATAGAGTATGTAGAGACCCTTAAAAGTGAAGAGTTTCTAAGTTATTAATATCATTACTATTCAATAGCTAGCCCAGGCTTCACCTGTATGAAAGAACAACTTCCTTTCTTTAGCAAAGTGATTTTGACAGTGGAGTGTGTCTAGTTATACAGAGAATGCTAATCATTTTTAGCAGCCCTGGGAAATTCCACATCTGTTAAATGCCCCCATTCAAAGGGATTGTTTGACAGTGAAGAGGGATAGAAATTACTCAACTATTGCGTTAATATGCCAGAGCAAGCGGATGGGCTTGTTTACAAGTTGATGAATAAATTTGAATCACAGCTCAAGTTTGATAATTAACGTTTTATTGGTGATCATACGATTATTGACAAATCATCTTAATAATTTTCAGGTGGTGGTTTAATTATATATGACTCATTGATCCCATCCATCATACAGTGGTGACAGTCACTGAGAAAACTGCTTTTCATATGTACACATTTCAGAGGTTTTGAATTTATGGGGAAATTACTTTTTTTCTGTTCAATTTGATATTAGAAAAATATATAATTGAGACAAATCATTGATCAACATCTTCATCTGCTTTTGGTTCCTTTAAAATTCAGGTACATGTAATGTTATCAGTTCATATTACATGTATAAATATTTTCATTAATAATGATATCCAAGTGTCCAAAATATCATTATTAGAGTCAGTAACTTCATAATACATTTTTCATAAGTTTCTAAGAACCTTAATGTTTGGTGTGGTTTGATGTTATATGGCACAGCAACACAAGTAGGTTATTTAGTACCAAGGCAATTGGAGTAAAGTGCCTTTCCCAGGGACACACCAAGTAGTCAACCCAGGTTGATCTGATGGTACATGTAGGATTCGAACTTGTACCCTTTTTGTTGTGAATATAAAAATTCTACCCTTTTGGTTGAGTACGTCATGCTAACCACGTCACCACTGTGGCTTCTTAACATAGAGAATGTACAGTAAGTGGTCATAACTACAAGTTTTTACATCCAAAATCCCATAGAATTCCATTATAAGTAATTTTTTTTGTTAGACTCAGCTGAACCATATATATCAGGCTACTTGGCAATTGCAATAATTTATTGTTTAGTAAACCTCTTTGAGAAATACTTAGTAATTACAGATCTTTTATTTCATGTGCTACATTTCTGCATAACTTAAGATAATGGTGCTTGGCTAATTGGGATTTGACTTTGCAGAACTTTCTGCTCCATATGTTTGAGGGTCTCCTCAAAATGGCAGACAAATTATAGAAAAATATTTATTTTTCAAAAATAATTGAAATTTTTTACTGAATTCATTTTCTGAAGTGATATGATGACAGTGTTATTGATATGACGACTGTGTTGTTGATATAATGACTGTGTTAACAGTGTTGTTGATATAATTGAAGTGTTGTTGATTTGATGACAGTGTTGACAGTGTTGTTGATATAATAACTTAATGTTATGATGACAGCATTGACAGTGTTGTTGATATGATGACAGTGTTGATATAATGGCAGTGTTGATGTTATGATTGACAGTGTTGTTTGTTGTTGACATGATGACATGTTGATATGATGACAGTATTGTTATGATGACAGTGTTGTTATGACAGTATTGCTATGATGACTGTTGTTGATATGACTGCTGTTATGATGACAGTATTGTTATGAGGATTTTCATTATGATGAGTGTTATGATGACAGTAATGTTATGATGACACTATTGTTATGAGGACTGTTGTTATGATAACTATTGTTATAATGAGTGTTGTTGATATGATGACAACGCGGTTATGATGACAGTGTTGTTATGATGACAGTATTGTTATGATGAGTGTTGTTATGAGGACAGTATTGTTATGATGATTGTTGTTATGAGGACAGTATTGTTATGATGAGTGTTGTTATGAGGACAGTATTGTTATGATGAGTGTTGTTATGAGGACAGTATTGTTATGATGATTGTTGTTATGAGGACAGTATTGTTATGATGATTGTTGTTGATATGAGTGTTGTTGATATGATGACTTGTTGATTTGATGATAATGTTGTTAATATCATGACTATTGTTTCATACCAGACAGATTGAAAAGAATTAGCAGAAGAATCACATAGTATATACAACTTGAGACAAAAAGCAGCTGATTAATTGAATTGAATGAGAAAGATCAGACTTTCTTTTGGACTATGAAAAGTGAGAAAAAATATCATCTGTTGGATCAAGTCATTTTTCTAGTAAAATGGACAGACTACAACTTTCTGAAAGGATTTTTATCAAACCATTTTAGAATTGACAAGACTTCAGAAGCATGTGGAGACTGCATCCGAATAACAGAATCTATTAATCTTGCTGTTTTGGATTTTGGACCATTTATTGATGAAGTATGAAACCAATAAGAAACTATAATTCACACAATAGCAATAATTATTGATGGGAATAATTACCTTGTAAATTTAATCCTTTGTAAGGTTTTACTTTCTGTGAAAATATGGACTAAAAAGATTAAGGAAACAAATGTTTTTTTCAAAAATGCTGTGCTAGTTTTATTTGGATTTTGTTGGAAATAGGATCCATTATTATCTCTCAGAGGACTCTAGAAATAGGATCCATTATTATCTCTCAGGGGACTCTAGAAATAGGATCCATTATTATCTCTCAGAGGACTCTAGAAATAGGATCCATTATTATCTCTCAGGGGACTCTAGAAATAGGATCCATTATTATCTCTCAGAGGACTCTAGAAAAAAATTTGATTTTGTTGGAAATGGGATATATTATTATCTCTCAGAATACTCTAGACATTTTTTTGATTTTGTTGGAAATTGGATCCATCATTATTAACTCTTAGAGGACTCTAGAAATAGAATCCATTATTATCTCTCAGAGGACTCTAGAAAAAATGTTGTTTTTGTTGGAAATAGGATCCATTATTATCTCTCAGAGGACTCTAGAAAAAATTTTGATTTAGTTTGTCAAGATGTCATGTGGATAAATTTATCAGTATGTCAGACAAAAAACATGATGAATTATGCAATTTTAAGCCATTTCTGACACTGCAATATTTTTCTTATGATAATTTTGGGGGGTCGGAGGCATGTATTATCTTTTTTTTTAAAGTAGGGAATGAACAAATTATTGACAAAGATATGTTCAGTAAGTATTTGCCTACAAATGTTTTACAGTTGGGGTGAGCTTATCATCAAGAATGGGCTCACAATTGTATAAACATGGTACCGTATATGCTCACTTATAATTGGGATCCAACTGCTAACTTCATAAACCCATATCTGCCATCACATAATGTGCTGGCAGATCTGGGTCTGTGCAGTTTGTTAGGAGAAATCAGTAGAACAAACAACATAGACCCTGATCTGCTGGCACATTATGCAATGGCAGATCAGGGTCTATGTTGTTTGCAGTTGGACCAAATTTATAAGTAACTATATACAGTAATCAGTTTCTCTACAGCAGGACCATTATTCCATTTATTCCACCACTGAGACCAGTTTATGCCTTATTTGCTGACATAATTGTATAGACAACATACATAAAACAAAATTCAGAATCTCTCAGGAGAAAAATCAATTAGTCTAAATTAGGTGATGATAATTTTGTTTTGGTGGATATGAAGATACTTCACATAGCACTATAACATACATGGATGGTACATGTATCACATATGTATGTCCATTATGCCCATACATGGATGGTACATGTATCACATATGTATATCCATCATGCTTCAGTTAGAGGACATCAATTCTTTTTCCTCATATTTCAGTCAGTAAATGTTCTAAAATCTTGCATATACTTAAGACAAAGGTTTAATTATAATGTCAAATTTATCACTGTATAATGTGATTTAAGTGCTGCAAATTTCAGTATAGAACCTATATAATGGGCAGGTTCTGTTAGACAGATCCTAGATGGGCTGGTCGTATTAGGCAGGTCCTATTGGTAATATAGGCAGGTCATATTAGTCATATAGGCAGGTCCTATTAGTCATATAGGCAGGTCCTATTAGTAATATAGGCAGGTCCTATTGGTAATATAGGCAGGTCCTATTAGTAATATAGGCAGGTCCTATTGGTAATATAGGCAGGTCCTATTAGTCATATAGGCAGCTTCTATTGGTATATTAGTAATATAGGCTGGTCCTATTAGTAATATAGGCAGGTCCTATTAGTAATATAGGCAGGTCCTATTGGTAATATAGGCAGGTCCTATTAGTAATATAGGCAGGTTCTATTGGTATATTAGTAATATAGGCAGGTCCTATTAGTAATATAGGCAGGTCCTATTGGTAATATAGGCAGGTCCTATTAGTAATATAGGCAGGTCCTATTGGTAATATAGGCAAGTTCTATTAGTAATATAGGCAGGTCCTATTGGTAATATAGGCAGGTCCGATTAGTAATATAGGCAGGTCCTATTAGTCATATAGGCAGGTCCTATTGGTAATATAGGTAGGTCCTATTAGTAATATAGGCAGGTCCTATTGGTAATATAGGCAGGTCCTATTGGTAATATAGGCAGGTCCTATTAGTAATATAGGCAGGTCCTATTACTCATATAGGCAGGTCCTATTACATGTAGTAATATAGGCAGGTCCTATTACATGTAGTAATATAGGTAGGTCCTATTACATGTAGTAATATAGGCAGGTTCTATTAGTAATATAGGCAGATCCTATCATCCATATTTTTTTACTCACAGATTTGCACCAGATTTGAGATTTTCAGTATTCATCTTTAGTACCATTTTCAAAATCAAACATGCCAGTGCACATGTACCAAGTTTCAAAATCAAACATGCCAGTGCACATCTACCATGTTTCAAAATCAAACATTCCAGTGCACATGTACCATTTTCAAAATCAAACATGCCAGTGGACATGTACCATGTTTCAAAATCAAACATGCCAGTGCACATGTACCATGTTTCAAAATCAAACATGCCAGTGCACATGTACCATTTTCAAAATCAAACATGCCAGTGGACATGTACCATGTTTCAAAATCAAACATGCCAGTGCACATGTACCATGTATCAAAATCAAACATGCCAGTGCACATGTACCATTTTCAAAATCAAACATGCCAGTGGACATGTACCATTTTCAAAATCAAACATGCCAGTGGACATGTACCATGTTTCAAAATCAAACATGCCAGTGGACATGTACCATTTTCAAAATCAAACATGCCAGTACATATGTACCATTTTCAAAATCAAACATGCCAGTGTACATGTACCATGTTTCCAAATTGTACATGCCAGTGCACATGCACCATTTTCAAAATCAAACATGCCAGTTCACATGTATCATGTTTCAAAATCAAACATGCCAATGCACACTGTTTTGGCCCAAATTTGCATGTCAAAATCTGACAAAAGTGGGGCTGCAACATTTACCAAAATGTCTAAACTTCTACACGGTATACAATAACTGGAACAATGCCGTTTAATAAAAAAAATGTGAAACTCAATCTCTCCTCCAATTTGCACTCTAGGCTTATACAGCTTACAGCTATTCAGATGTAAGCAATTGACAATGTGCATGCCATACATCACTCAACTTGCAGTAATTTCATTTTATGTATGTCTGTTACACCTTATTATTGCAATCATTTCATTTGATGTATGTCTGTTCCACATTATTACTGCAATCATTTCATTTGATGTATGTCTTTTACGCCTTATTATTACAATCATTTCATTTGATGTATGTCTGTTACACCATATTATTGCAATCATTTTATTTGATGCATGTCCTTTACACCTTATTATGACATTTCTTGAATATACACTTTCTAACAATTTAGGTAAACGATCCTTAGGATTGACATGATATTGTTTTGTACTACTACATATATGTACTAATGAAAAAATGTATAATGCAACTGGACATACCACTTGAACATGCACATCTGCTAAACACCAGATGTACCACGTGCATATTTGCTTACATGGTGACCAGTTTTGTAAATGTTTACAGGCAGTCAACTAAACTAAGCCATTTACATGTGTAAACATTACAGCTTTAGACAAAGGTGTGAAATAATTAAACTTTTCATGGATACCCAGTTTTCAAAGCAAGAACACATGTGACCCTCTCAGATCCTCAGTCCTTTGCTAAGTTATTCACAAACAAACAAAAGGAATTTTACATAGTAAAACACCAAGCATCCTGACTTTTCAGGAGATGGAGATTTTATCTGAATAATTCTTTGTCCTGAGAACTGATACATTCCTACAGAATAAACCATGTATCAAGGGAATACTCTTTTGGTCCATAGAATCGAAAGGTTCAGAGAGGAGTCATCTATATACATTGCATTTTACTATATTTTCAAGTTAAAGAAATTTATTTTTTTATCTTAGGGAGATGATGGTGATAAAGGAGATCAAGAACCTGAGGCTGAACCAGAAGAACAAGCAGATGAAGAAGGAGGGGGAGATGATTGATCCCTGCCAAACACCAAACATTTTATTTAATTAAAAACTTTATAAAATTTTTAAAATAATTAAACAATTTTTGTTACATACCAAAATATTTGCATCACATTGCCAGAAAGCAGTATGAAAAGGACATTTATATCATCTTGACCTTTTGATTTTCTGTATGCTGTTTTTAATATCAAAAATACTCATGGCAGTTAACAAAGAAAATAATGACTTGGTGAATCATGTACATCGATTCAGACATGATTATTATATATTTAAAGTCTTCAGGTCTACTTATAATTTTTTTCATTTTATCAATTGTACAGGAATTATCACACTGTATTGTATTCTGTTACAATGAAACTATTTTGTTAGTACATTTATGTTTTGTTTCTTTCTCCATTCCCAAACACTACTATCACCATATGGTTTATATTGCAATTTTAAATATGTTAAACAAAAGATTTACTTTGATGTTAAGGAATAAAAATCATTATGAAGTCAACAGTGTTGTACTTTAAGACACGCTATTGCATTGTTAAATTGTTATGAAGGCTTTAACTTTGTATTCTTTACTATAAATCTACCTGTCCAAAAAATACTATAGAAGTATAATAATTACTATTTTGTGAGGAACCATTCTTTGTTTGAAAGTTTTGCTGTGCCTTTGATGATATTACAGTGAATATCCAGATCTCCACCTTATTTTTACAAAAAATTTATGTTGGGTCTATTCTAGAACTGAAAATCTACGGGGGAAAATTCCACCCTCGATTTGAAAGTATTAATGAAGAAATAAAGGTAGAAGTTGAAAATATATGTGACTTTGTACATTCCATTTATTTTTTTAGGAGTTGAAAATATATGTGACTTTGTACATTCCGTTGATTTTTTTGCGCGATTATTTTAGAAATTAGCATCAATCCCACAATTCCATGTTCAAGAATAAAGCCATGCTATGTTGCTGCATTTCTTGACCAACCCCGACCCAACACCCATTTTTCAGTTGAGATGAGGGATAAAAATCTCAGGGTATGCACAGTTTATTTTATAATTCTAGAATTCAGCAGTGACATATTTCGAGATATATCTGTTTTTAGTATAAGCAGATTGTGATAATTTTCTGCATGTAGCTATACAATAATTGGATCATTCATATCTTCAATTTCCAAGAAAAAAATTGTTTTTGAAGAAATAGCAAAGAAAAGTCTCACCTTACATGGAAATACTGACCTAAAATCATATTGTATTGGTTAGATAAGATAAAAAGGTACCTTGGTTCATTTTTCAAAGAAGATATAAGTATTGAGATATAAAAAAAAATGCAGTGTTCAGTCATTATACCTCTGACTCTCAATATTTACTCCGTGTTATTCATTTTATATGCACATACTCTTCAAAGTCTACACTACCACTGCATTCAGCCAGATTAATTTTTAAAAAAAATAAAATAAAATATTACTGCAGTTTCAGTATTATAATGTAAAAACAACTACAAAAATGAATTGTTACCTCATTTCAGTCCTTATCATCAATGGGTTTTGGTAGTGGTACCATATATACTCACTTATAAGTTGGGTCCAACTGCAAACTGTACAGAATTATATCCGCCATTGCATAATGCACTGGCAGATCTGGATCTATGCAGTTTGTTATTAGTAATCAGTAGAACAAACAACATCGACCCTGATCTGCCTACACATTATGTGATGGCAGATCAGGGTCTATGTTGTTTGCAGTTGGGTTTATAAATGAGTATATATGGCACGTTCAAGATTATATTGTGGATTTTAGGGTTTGGGTTTGTTTTTTTTTTGTTTTTTTCCCTAACTGGTTACTATTCATTTCACCTCATTTTAGTCAAAAATAAACTTGTCTGTGATTTTCAAAGGGTTATGCAGTTGTGATCCTTGCATTTTATTAAAATTTGTCTATTCACTGTAATGTGTTTTCTGTATCTCTTGCATACAAAGTTTGGGAGGTTATGTCTGTCCATTCATCACACCTTTGTTTACTTAATATCTCCAGAATCCTTAGATATATCTTCATGAAACTTGGTATGTTTTTGTATCATGAATAGACATTGTGTCCTGAAAAAAGTGGGGTCTGTCTGATCAGCATTTTAAGAGTTATCCGCATATTTTGAAAAATGATGTCCATCCAGTCATCTGCCCATGTGTCACACTCCTGTACAGGTAATATCCCTAGAACTGTTGAGATATCTTCATGAAACTTTTTATGCATTTGTATAATAACAAGAGTTTGTGTTCCATGTAAGATTTGGCCTTGTCAGATTAGTACTTTTAGAGTCATTTCCCCAGTTTTTTAAAATTGTATTTACACTTCATATCTTGCACAAGGGGCTTGAGTGGGGTGGAGGTGGATATTCCATAAGCACTTGCTTACTTACAAATCTAGTTGAATCTTTAAACCTTAAAAAGTCTTTGGTATAGTAAGACTTTATTACCTCTATTTTTGTTCAGGAGACTTTAAAATGTGTTTATTTTGATACAATTAGATTTTGTAAAAGTCTGATATTTTTATTATTAAGTGTCTGTTTTCGTAGTCCTTGTTTGAGGTTTATTTAAAGTTATGGCCAATCTGCCTTTAAAAAAATTGGAGCATCTTCATTCAAATTTAAATTTGAGTCAAGAGACACCAAAATACTTTTTGCAAAATATGAATTATAATCTAATGTTTTTTAATCTTTTTCAAACTTGTATACTAAAAGCTTGCTTTTTACAACCTTTAAAAATTCATGAATATGAGCGGTTTACCATGAAAAACTCTTTGAATTTCAAAAAAAATAGTTTTATCCTTGAAAAGTCCTTCATTTTGTTGAAACACTTTTTGCATTTTGTCAAAAAACTCATTGAATTTATCAGATGAAATACAACAAATTTAAGTGGAATAAAATATGTCACTTTTAAAAATGAGAATTGTAATTACTTATTTTCCAAAAATAAGAAAAAAATGGATAAAATTGGGCGGATCAACTGACACATGACGTGTAGTTACCCAAATGGAGTTTCATCCCTTTGCTGTAGTGGTTATGGTTTGCATTTACTTTTGTGCCTGTTAATGCAGTGATAAACAAATTTTTATATAGACAAAGTTCAGTTTCCATAAGGAAAAAATGCCCATTGAAATGTCCTTAAAAAATACTCTCCAGGGCTGTATGAACCATAGACCAGCTCATTACATTTATGTATTTACTTTTTGTTCATATTAAATTTTTAAACACCTCAAGTTTCCTTGCAAGTGGGAGATACTAATTACAAATTTTTTTAAAAGTACAATTCATACTGAAAACTTTGCTGCTAAAAAATCATTGTTGGATTCCAAGTTTCACTTAAATAACTGCTGCATATACCTACAGACCTGTCATGATCCTGACCAATGTTATGCAATGTTCCATTTTAATGAGTCAAATTTTGTTTCATGGATTTTAAATTTCCCTAATATTTAGGGATATGAACACATAATTAGATGTAACCCTTTATATATAGTACTTATAAGTTATCACACTGCATACTGCCAAGAAATGTTTGGTGAAATATGTTGGTTTCATCTTTATGAAATGGAATTTTTAAATACAATAATACTTGATAGAATAGTGTTGCCTTTGAAGAATGTACTTCATAAAGAGTGAATTGTTTTTTTGTCAAGTCTGCCCTTCATGGACGCTTGACATAGCTATCACTTTGACATCCATGTAAGTATCCATCTTTATGTCAGTCTACACCCTTGATGACCCTCAATGTCAGTTTTTATTTCTTTTTATTTCAATAGTATATTACCATTAATACTCGCGTATAACCCGGATCCAAATGCAAACAACATAGACCCTGATCTGTTCTGTCGTCGCATAATGCGCCAGCAGATCAGGGTCTATGTTGTTTGTTCTACTGATTAGTCCTTACAAACTGCATAGACCCAGATCTGCCGGTGCATTATGCGACGGCAGATCTGGGTCTATGCAGTTTGCAGTTGGTATCGGATTATACACAAGTATATAAGGTATTCTAATCTGTTAAGATATAATTTCAGTAAGTTCTTATCTTTATCTAGTTAATTAAATGCACTAATTATCAAAGCTCATGAGTGGGCTCGACATGCAGGCCATGGCCAGCTTCTTGTAATTTTATGTGTTTCTGTGCTTTTTGGTAAAATGCAAAGATTTTGAACTGCATGCTTAACGTGTGTATATATTTAAATGCATGTAGATAATATATATATTGTAGTTATTTTATTAAATCTACTATTTGAATCTTAAGGCATAAATAAATTTAAGTTCTTTAAATATATATATATATATATATATATATATCTGTGGATGCCGTCCAACCATAAATACCTGCACTGTTACTATGCTAGTTATTGCTCCATTTTACAATTTTATAAACTTTATTTTGTGATGAAATTTGTGTCATACTCCACTGAAAATAAAAGATTTAAATTTCAGTACTGAAATAATTTCTTATTTAAATAGTATAGCTTTTGTTTTCGTTTTTGCACTACATAACCTCCTGTGTTAATAATCTCTCTCTCTCTCTCCACTGCTGTTTACTTACACACACTTTCTCGCCTACTATTTATTTTTATGTTCTCTCCTTTATATATTTTTTGCACATATATATTTACATGATTTTAAATTTCAGTGTCAGAAAAGTATTCTAGATGAGACAGGGTTTTATTTTTAGGCTTGTTTACTTGATAATTTCAATTTTGTCCAGGAACAAGTAGCTTTTGCAAAGGTGCTTGTACCTTGGATTAGTGGCTTTTAAAACTGGCACACTATCTCAGTGATGGTTTGTATGTAACTTGGACAAGTTGCTTTTAAAAACTGGCACACTAGCTCTGTGATGGTTTGTATGTACTTTGGGAAAGTGGCTTTTAAAACTGGAACACCAGCACTGTGATGACTTCTTTGTACCTTGGACAAGTGGCTTTTAAAACTATCACACTGGACCTGTGATGGATTGGCAAACAAACACCTCACTCTGAATTCTTTAAGCCACAATATTTGTATAAAAGACACAGGCAACATAACTTGTTTAAATAAAATAAATGTATGGTAACAGGTTAGAAAACAATGGGACTAAATCAATTGAACAAAACTTCTTTAGTTTTATTTCTTTTACTAGTAATTGAAATTCTTAAACTAAAACACTTTACATGTGGTTTTGGAGGTTGAAGAGTAATTTTTATAGCAACTTGTTCATGTGACAAATACTTTTACATGTAAAAACAAACTATGTGAGGTATAAATATTACAGGTCTTTGTATATTATTTCGAACATGAACTAAATAGACTTGCAATATTAACACTATACAATTGACATTTCATAGCCTACATTTTAACATACTGAACAAATTGTATATATAGCAAAAATACCATACATGTCAGTGCCTGTAATTTCCATATGAACTTGTGACAAAATTTAAATCAATCTCTCTCTCTCTCTCTCACTTTTTTTTCTCTCTCTCTCTCACTTTCTCTCTCTCTCTCTCTCTCTCTTGCTCCTTATCTTAATTATGTCACCTGCATTAATTAACATGGTGAGGTGTGGGCGTCAGTGGTGATTCATGGACACATGAACAAAGATTAGAAATTGGGTTGCAGGGAACTATTTTATTTTCTGTGCCTTTTTAAGACATTTTACAGCTGTACCTTTAAGTTTACTTTTTTTTGAAGGGTTTAACTTTCTAAAAATTTTAGAAATTTTTTGCTTTACCTTTTCTATTTTTACTACCTAATGTTTGCTCAGCACTATATAGCCTGGATTGTGCTGATGTGCCATCCATCCATCCATCCATACATACATACATACATACCAAGGAGTCCAGAGAGTATTTAGGAATGAGGGCAGGAAACATATATGACATCCGCACAATAGAAACAATTTGTGATTAGTCTTCTGTTACATTTGTCGGAAATTAATATTTCCAAAATAGAAATCCATTATAGTAGTAGTAGTCATAGTAGTAATTATAGTAGTAGTAGTTTGACGAAACTAATAATTCTATATCATTGATTCATCGGTTTGTACGCATATTGATAAAAAAAAAATTATTGTTATATAAACAAATAACCAAGGACCGTACACTAATCTTTAATTGCGACCACTGTGTGTCTGTGTGTGTGTGTGTGTGTGTGTGTGTGTGTGTGTGTGTGTGTGTGTGTGTGTTTAAAATTATAGTGTGACGAAAAACCGGAAATCATTTAAAAAAATTTACTTTTTATTATTTGGCTATTTATGTACCAAATTAAAAATTTTCACAGAAATAGCCAAGAAATAAAAAGCGAATTTAATAATTTTTAAACTTAATAAATGCAGGTACTGCAAACTATTTGCAGATTTTTATTCGTTATTTAAATAAAGGCAAACTGGACAAGATATTTGCATAGGAATATCAACAATGTTTTTATTATGGAAATAATTATGTAAAGTTCAAATCAAGCTGCTTATTCAGCGTTATTTGTAAAATTAATACGTTATTGGTAATCTGTTGAAAACGTTAAATTTGAATACTTCTTGAAAATATTTTTAAAAATCATTGAGAAAGTTGATTGACAACTGAACATCTAATGTTATGTTCAGCTATCCCATCATAATTCTTAACGGAAAAAGCAATGATAGTATTCGCAATGATGTTAAAGGAGTCCACTAAGCAAGGGCTTTCCGTTTAAATGAGTCCACTAAGCAAGGGCTTTCCGTTGTTCACGTCACTATCCGTTTCGAGGAAATATGAACTTTTTAAGGCAAAGTTCGCGCATAAGCGCCAGGTATCATATTGCCGTGCTGCAAAACATTTTACATTTTTACCTTTACCGACATAATTTCAGAGTCTTCCTCTGCGTTTGATGGAAACATCTGGAGAATTACACATAATAATATATTGCATTGTGTATGCTGAATTCAGGCGCTAGACTCGCGGAGGAATTTATTGTTAAATATTTCGAATTACACGCTATGGCTGTACCCCATATTACTAGTGTATACTAGACCGAGTGTTTTTATTATTTGATTGTTACTGTCCACTTCCAGTACAGAGCATGATGCACATAAATCATGTGGAGAAGTACGAATTTTGACAGCTTTTTTTATGGCAGGAGTTGTTACGCGTTTATACTCCGTTTGGGAGGCAAAATATTGCATACGTGGTTAGCTTGAACATCCATCGCTACTTCCAAATAGCTATCGCTCTAATCCAGCGTGCGTATTTTTCCAAATTGCCATTTTTTTTTGTCAGCTGCCCAAGACGTCTTTCGATTTATGTAGACATTTTTGTATCTCGCGCCTAATACTAAAGAGTGGGCCGTAAAGGCACATACTAAAAAGCTATTTCCAAGACAGATGAAAATTTCTTTATTTTAAAGGCACTTTAAACACATTTTTGGCTATATCATGCCGAGAAAATGGAAACTAAGTGTCTTTCCCAATGACAAACCGTGGCAGCCGACTCCGACTGGTCTGGGCTGGTATCCAGCCCGCAACCCTTGGATTACGAGTCCGACGCTCTACCAACTGAGCTACAGCGGCTCCCCCAAGACGGAGGAAACTCGGTCTAAGTGTATACTATGGGCTTTTCTCGAGTGAAGTCACTAGCAGACAATTTTAGCCACAAACCCATGGTGACCATAAATGTATCTGTGTGGAGGACCAGCTGGTAAATGCTCCTAGAAATTTTGAGCGATTTTTGCAGTTTTCAACGAGACATATTGAGACAAAATCAGCAGAATCATTGCTAATATAGACACCGAAAGAAAACATCCTTTTTTCTGTCTTTATTGACAAGTGTTTTATAATGTTGTCATGTGATTCAAACATTTTATTTAAAATATCAAACACCATACATATCTATTCAAGTCATTAGATATTCTCCAATATGGCCGCCAGTGACATCTGAAACTGAATTTTGTGTTGTTTGATTCTTAGAATTGGGTAATTACACCAAATCTACTGCTTTTCGAAAATTAATGAATACCTAATATGCTGTTTATTATGATTACCGATTATTTCCTAAGGAGGCTATAATAGTATTTTGAAACCATGTGTCGGTCCGACCGTCTGTCCGCCTGTCTGTTTATAGGTTTTCCGGTGGGTCTTTCCATTATGGCTTAATCTCCTATATCATCGGGCGTAATCACACTGAAATTGATAATATACTTTCCCACGTTGTGATTTAGTACTACAGCAAAATTATTTTGGGCTCCACCACACATTTGGGCTTCAAAAAAAGGGTCAAAAGTTCACGTCTCATAACATTCATGGTAGGGAGCGGTGGCTGTTGGGTATACGAGGACTTTTTCTTCTTCAAGACCACCAATTTTGTTTTTCAAAGAGATGTCGTGAATGACATTGACAAAGTCAGTCCAAGAATCATTCTACCTTGCCTAAATTAGACAATGATCTGTCAGAACTGATAAATATTCAGTTGTAAAATAATCCGAAACTTTTTAACATTAGAAAATATAAAAGATATAAAAATAATCTCTTACATAAAACTAATAAATACTATTAAGTATTTTCTTATATCAAAATATATATTTCCAGAAATTCATAATTTTCTAACTGAAAGTTCCATTACCGTAATATTAAAAAGAATCTGTATGTAATATTTCAAACACAATAATAAGTAATTTCTGCTATTTAATCTTACAGGTGTACAAGTTTAGATCAGTTTTGTATCTTCACCACCGTCAGGTGCTTTAATGTACTTGAATACTTTTTTTTCTTAACACCGCGATTAAACCTAATGTGAACTATCACTGGTAATTTTTTTAAATAACAGTTCAGGAGATACTGTCATTATGTATGACGATATGTATCAATTATTAAATATCGATGTTCTATTGTAAATACTACAGTAGTAACATTATTGTTAAATATACATACGACGAATTATTAAGAAAATGTAGTAATGGTTGTACAAATTGGATTAATAATGTTAAAGCCATATTATATGAATATGAATATTCATATGTTTGTTGCTGATGCGAAGAATTTTCATAAAATATTTAAGCAAAGAAGTTTAAATGTATTCAGTAAAGAAAATGTATTAATGATATTCAGAATATATGTGCTTTATATTCATATAAAAATATAAGCACTTATTTGAATTTGAAGATTATGTGAATTTTCTAAGTATAGAAAGAACTACTTTTGCTAAACTGAGATTATCATCGCACCAATTAAGAATTGAAAGTGGCCGTTATGCCTAAAATAGAATCGAACGAGAGCATAGCTATTGTAGCATTTATAACACTAATTATTTACAAGATAAGAATCTCTTTGTATTAGTTTGTCCTGTGTCTCACCATCTTCGTAGGATATATATATATATATATATATATATATATATATATATATATATATATATATATATATATATATTCCTATTATTACGCAATATCTAGTGTTTTCAATTTATAGAACTTATGCAAGTTAAACAAAGAAATATTATGTTTACACCGGCAAGATACGTATATAAAGCATTCAAGATACGTATATAAAGCATTCAAGATACCTATATGAAGCATTCAAGATACCTATATGAAGCATTCAAGATACGTATATGAAGCATTCAATTCAAGAAAGACTCTGTTATAGTTTATACATGTCTGCAATCCGTCATTTTCCAAATTCACTGCAAGAATCTTCTCTCATTCTTTATAAGTTCAACCTCACATATTTCATATAGTCAACATATTATATGAGTACTCATATATATATATATATATATATATATATATATATATATCTGTGTGTGTGTGTGTGTGTTCTATGTGCGATTATGTTGCTTTTAATTTACAAGTTTGTATATTTGTCCATATATATTTGTATTTTCTTCATACTGATGGATGAGAAAATGTATGGTTAAGTCTGAAGTAAGTTTCTGTTCTGTTCCCTTCTGTTCATGACATGGATGATACCAATATAACTACTACCAATATGACTAATGAAGATTGTTCTCTTATCAAGTATTATATATATATATATATATATATATATATATATATATATATATATATATATATATATATAAAGACAATATACTAATATGATAAAAAAAATTGCAAAACATAATGTACAACACAGGATTATAACCATATTATGTACACTCAATACTGATTTACTGAATGATTCGCAAGATGCGGAGAAATAATATAAATTTATTGCTTTATTTTGTTTATTGTTTTTTTTTTTATAGCTGCAGATTTTTCAAAAATATATGCCTTATATCTCTTTTAAGAAGAAAATGCATATGCTGTATCCAATATACACTGGTGTAGCAACCACCAATGCAACCCCCGCAATTGCTGGTGGGAGGGGGTCAGGACCAATGGAAGCCCAAAATTTTCATAAAACAATTTTTTTTGGTTTATTATTGGGATGGAGGGGGACCCAGAATTAAGTCTTACGGGGGGGGGGGGGGGCGGGGGCAGAATTTCTTGCTATACCACTGCTAATACATGTATATCAAAATATGTTATTATGGTGTTCTGAATGTTACCACATGAGAAACTTTGTGTCATTTTCCATATTTGATCAAATCATCCTGAACAACTGAACAATGGGTGTGTGGGTGTATGGGTGTGTGTGTGAGAGAGAGAGAGAGAGAGAGAGAGACAGAGAGAGACAGAGAGAGAGAGAGACAGACAGACAGACAGACAGACAGAGACAGACAGAGACAGAGACAGAGAGAGGGAGAGAGAATGTATTATATAAGTAAAAGGATAGTAATATACTCCTACACGTCAAGTATCAGTAAAAGGCTGAGGCAGACAGCTGCTAACTACATCCACTGGCTATTCTTCTCGCTGATTGCTAGGAGACGGGATATCCATCCGGCTCACAAAGTCAATGAGGACAATGGCATAAGACGATAGGAGTGAAATAAAATAAATAGGGATATAATGCATATAGTGTAACTAAAACTTGGTCTGGTTTTAGATGTTATGTTGGAAAGTTTTCTTTGCTCCTTTTCATCGATCATGTTAGTAGTTTAATATTATTTTTTTAAACTGTATTTATTATTTTTAAAAGATATAACTTGCATGCGAATTCTCTAAACATAGCTTACATAATTAGTGCGTTCAAAGATCCCAATGTTGTAAAAAGCGTTTTTTGTTTCCGTTTATTGTCGTACTCGTACGTACGACTTGTCACCTTAAAGTGCATTTCCTACGATCCGTTTCGGCACGTGACTTGCACGCGCAGCATCGATCCCACCGCATGCTGCAAGGGTGAAAACAATATCACAACTTGGTCTGATTTACTGGCGAAGCGTGTATGCATCTCGTTCATTATTCTTTCCGTTTTCTTAGCATATTAACGTATGTAATCAGGGGTATTCACCACATGGAAACTCATCTTTTAACCTTCATTTGGAAATAATTTAAATCAATTTACTCATCAAACAGTGCATTTCGTTCTGGTAACATTTGTCAACCGGGCAGAATTTTCTCATGGTTTCTCTCCTTAATTTTTGTCGTCACTTCTTTCTATCTTCCGCATTTTATTGTGTCGTAAGGCCATCCATGCTGCGACAGTACATGTTGTAGATTTGGCTACAGTTAACATTTGATACAGCGGACAATACATTACCAGAAAGTGAAACAAGTCCATCTGAGATAACTCTTTTACAACTCTACCAGTCTTATGCATAACTAAACAAAACAAGTTTAGTGAACCAACATACACAGAAAATGCGAGTACACATTACAAATGAATGAATGAAAGAAGAAAAGGAAGTATGAACGGGAGTATACATGGATGTGATGAATGAGTGAAAGAACGAGTGATGTAGAAGGACTGAGAAATTGATTGTGGATGAGTAATGAGGAAAATGAAGAGTCAATGATTGTGTGTATGCGTAAACGAGTGATGTAGAAGGACTGAGAAATTGATTGTGGATGAGTAATGAGGAAAATGAAGAGTCAATGATTGTGTGTATGCGTAAACGAGTGAAAGATAATTTATGAATTAGTAAACGAATCGATAAATGGAAGATATGACAAAATGAATGATTAAAAAAAAGAATCGATGGATTAATGAAAGAGCTGACGAGCGAAGGACTGAAGTGACAAAAAGAATGGATAAATTAACGATGATAAAATGAAACAAAAACAAAAAGAGACGAATCAACAAATTAAACAGAAAAATAAATGAATGAACTTACAATGAATGATTGATGGATGGATGCGTTGACAAGGTGAATACACGAATTAGATATATACATGAATTAGATATATTTATTTATCTTTGATCCTGTTCTTCATACATTATCTCTACCCACAGTTGAAACCAACTGAACAAAATCGATTTGTTGTAGTACAAGAAAAATAGACCTCATCCTCCCACCCCTCCCAAAGCTCTGATAGTGGGCTACCCATCTCTCTTCCCTCCCACCCCACCCAAAGCTCTGATAGTGGGCTACCCGTCTCTCTTCCCTCCCACCATCACCGCAAAGTAATGATAGTGATTTTAACAAAAAAAAAATTTAAAATCACTTCTTATTTCATTAGAAAAGATTACTTACATTTAAGAGTGTGTTTTTGATAATCTAGACTGGCATAAGTACACTTTTAACCTTAATTCTCTTTTCTTCTTTTCTTTGAAACTTTGCTGCGGTCATTTCCACTCTTAAGTCATATTTGCCAATGTATATTAAATGAAACATTTTAAATAATTTCGCGACGACCAGTCTATAAGCAGAGATATTCTTATAGAACATTTATAACAACTTTTAAATTTTATATTTCAGATAATAATCGCCAAGACGACACAATAGTCACTGTGCAATATTTAATTGTCTTTTTAATTCCATTACAAAATCTTTAGGAATATATTACATCGAACAACATGATTTGGATTTGGTAAAGAATGTTCCAGGTATAATGTAATAAATGTTGATGATTTGAAGTATTGCTACGTTAAACCGCAACTGTTGATAGTATCTCAAGTTTTGATATTTATTATTATTATTATTATTATTATTATTATTAGTAGTAGTAGTAGTAGTAGTAGTAGTAGCAGTAGTAGTAGTAGTTGTAGTTATAGTTGTAGTAGTAGTTATAATAGTAGTAGTAGTAGTTATAGTAGTTGTAGTTATTATAGTAGTAGTAGTAGTCATAGTAGTAGTTATTATAGTAGTAGTAGCTATTATAGTAGTAGTAGTTATAGTAGTAGTAGTAGTTATTATAGTAGTAGTAGTAGTTATTATAGTATTGTAGTTATAGTAGTAGTAGTAGTTATTATAGTAGTAGTAGTAGTAGTTATTATAGTATTTGTAGTTATAGTATTAGTAGTAGTAGTTATAGTAGTAGTAGTAGTTATTATAGTATTTGTAGTTATAGTAGTAGTAGTTATATTAGTAGTAGTAGTTACAGTAGTAGTTATAGTAGTTATAGTATTAGTAGTAGTAGTTATAGTAGTAGTAGTAGTTATTATTATAGTAGTAGTAGTAGTTATTATAGTAGTAACAGTAGTTTTAGTAGTTATAGTAGTAGTAGTAGTTATAGCAGTAGTAGTAGTTATAGTAGTAGCGGTAGTAGTTATAGTACTAGTAGTAGTAGTAGTTGTTGTTGTTATAGTGGTAGTAGTAGTATTTACAGTAGTAGTAGTAGTAGTGGTAGTTATAGTAGTAGTAGTATTGTTTTGAGCAAAAATACATGCACAAATTCAGAAAGCATAACTAGGATCGAATTCATGACTTGTTAAAACCTTTTTTTTTTAGCACATTCCAAAAGCATTTTATCTTTGTAAAATAAGAGGTATTTGCAAAGATATTTTTTTTGCTCGTAATAGTCGCACAATCTGATGTAAAAGTAACGTTGATTTCGACTCCTACTCCATAGCTCTTAATTTTCCAGCATATCCGCATTAAAAAGTTTGGCCTATCGCCAGCTATTAAGTGTCAATTGTAAAATGCATTACAAATTATGGGCTGTTTAAAACTAAATATTTCCTAGTCGATGACAGGAACGATAGTATTCTAGGCTGAAATTTTCAACTGTCGGAACTAATTTTATGTTTTGATAAAGCTATCATGAAACTCGTATCAACTGCTCGTTAATGACCTGGGATGTACACCGCGCCAAACACATGCGCGTGGCGGTATCGACAATAATGGGTTGGATGCAGCGAGCAAGAAGACGTTTCTAAACAAAACCACGTGGTGACACAGATGTACACGACCGAAATTTTCTCACACAGTTTGCTTTAAATAGGCGAGGGGAAAACCCTCAGGCCTCGCATTTTTTTATCCATCTTTCAATAAGGAACACATCTTCCCATCTTAGAGGCCATTACTAAGTTTACTTAGTTATGACAGTCCAACTATGATTTGTATATGCATAACTGATTTATGTATTACTCTAACATTTTATTTTGCATGTTAAATATTCAACATTTTTTACTTTCGTAATTATGTATGAAGAGGAGGTGAAACCAGAAGAAGCAAGCGTTGTCACAATTACAGACATCTCGGCTGGAGTCAAGGTGGGGCCACTTCCGAACTGTTTCAGCACTGGACATAACGTTCGAGACTTCCCGGAAATCAGCTACATTTTGGAGGTATCAAATTTTTTAAAATTTTTTTATTGTTAAACGAGCTTTTATAGATGTAGTACAAACTGATTGATAACATAAAAATTCTGAAGATATTTTAGGTTATTATTAAACACTATCTCATAACTAGCCTTTTCGTATAGGTCATACATTTTTGTGACGTCTGGATAGATAGATAGATTCACAATATGTGCATATTATTTAAGTTCAAGTGCCATGATAGAATGATTTTGATGTAATATGTTTGAACAGTTTTATGGTCGAACATCCTGAAACATAATCATCAATAAGATTACGTCGCGAAAGCATTTATAAAATCGTGTGGGGTAAAAATATTCTTCTCTTTCTTGTGATATCAGCTCATCTTGTCTCATAAAGGTATCAGCCCATTATTGTAACTGTGCTTTGAACACATGCGAAAATGATCAATCACTGATTCCTAGCAAATTTGATTCGTGTTTATTCAATCAGATTTTTCTTTGAGTTTGAAAGTCCTCCTTTTCAAATCATCTTAATATACACAAAAATTCTGCATCTTCTGTGAGAAAGTGATTCTTTGAATATCCTAATCGTAACAATTCCGGGGAAAGTGAGTCTTCTTTTTCCTGCGCGTTTCTTTTCCAGGCTAAAAACAAAATTAAGTTTTTCGTAAATTTGCTAATTACGGTTTGCAACAAAAATGCAGAGATACATTTTAGATCTTATACTACAAAAATAGATTAAAATAATGGAAACAAAAGACGGTACAATCTAGAGAGGAAAATAAGAATACGTGTACTTTTTCGGACACCGTATATACTCATATACTCCCTTATAAATCTGATTCAATTGCAAACTGCATAGATCCAGATCTGCCGTCACATGGCGGATCTGGGTATATGTAGTTTGCTAAGAATAATCAGTAGAACAAACAACAGAGGACATTATCTGCCGGCGCATTATGCAACGGCAGATCTGAGTCTGTGTTATTTGCAGTTAGACCTGTCTTATAACCGAGTAGGACGGCTCCCCTTTGGTAAAAACCTTGGGAATCACACTATCAAGTCACCCTAAAAACTGATTTCACGTTTATTAAAAGACTGATGGCTCGCATCCTAATGGAAGTTAGAACAATGAAATACACAGTGACTTAGATTTGTATTTGCAATACATATGCAGGTTTCTCTCACACGTATTTAGAATTTACCTTGCTCAACCACATGTGGAAAAAAGGCAGAGATATATAGCCTAATCGACAGATGTTATGTCTTTTTTATTTTTCTTTCGAAAGAGGCATACAACAGTAGCCAGTCTTGAACTCGTATTCATACTGTTATTTGCAAATCAACGGCACACCAATCTATTTGTCAAAATGTTTAATTTCGTCTTTATAGCACTTAAAAAAAATAATAGGGGGTTGAGGTGGTACAGATTTTTATAATGATCTTACATAATGATGTCCTTTACAGTTATGTAGTATAAACTGAACTGAAATGAATGTAACTAAACAAAGATATACCGTATATGCTTGCTTATAAGTTAAGTCCAACTGCAAAAAACATGGACCCTGATCTGCCGTCACATTCTGTGCAGGCAGATCAGGGCCTATGTTCTTTGTTCTACTAATTACTCCTAACAAACTAGAGCTGGGTCTGTGCAGTTTGCAGTTGGACTCCGACTTATAAACGAGTATAGACGGTACTTGAAAATGGATCGACCCTTCTTTTATTATCTTAAACAAATGTAATTATGATAAATACTTAAAATGATACAACTATTATTGACCATGTTTATGCTGCAAAATTAGTGACAGGAAGAAAGAAAAAGAATCCATTTTCATGTTCATTCATTTTATTAGTCTGATCGCTTCATCAGGCTCGTGGGTAATAAGTAAGTACATACTCGATTTTGCACAAAATCATGTTAATAAGAGAGAGTCACGAGTTTAGGCATTTGGACTGAATGTGCCAGTACGATTAGAGTTAGTGAGATGGTGGCAGGATTGGCATATCCTCATATACGAAAATTTCAGCAATAAAATGTAAAGTCTATACGTAAAATAAATTACTTTATTTCGTTTAAGCACATATTGTTGTCAATGAATGGATCAAGCTTACTCACACGTCTACGTCCTTTCCACAAACATACTAAATATACACACAAGATGGCATATACTACATAAACATACAAAATATACACACAAGATGGCATATAATACACAAACATACAAACTATACACACAAGATGTCATATACTACATAAACATACTAAATATACACACAAGATGACATATACTACACAAACATACTAAATATACACACAAGATGTCATATACTACACAAACATACTAAATATACACACAAGATGTCATATACTACATAAACATACTAAATATACACACAAGATGACATATACTACACAAACATACTAAATATACACACAAGATGACATATACTACACAAACATACAAAACATGCACACATGATGACATATACTACACAAACATGCAAAATATACACACAATATGACATATACCACACAAACATACAAAACATACACACAAGATGACATATACTACACAAACATACAAAACATACACACAAGATGACATATACTTAAGTATAGAAAAGATACAACTGCTTTAAAACGTTTGAAAACTTAACTTAATATTTCATTTACAGAAAACTTACATTATATTTTTTAGATAGATACAGCTAGATAAAATGATTCGAGATCGAATAATGCACTCAAAACAAGAACAGAGATTATTATTGTTATTATTGTTATTATTATTATTATTATTACTTTAGTGATTTGAGTTATTATTTGTACACGTCATCTGTTCAAGGTAGTAATTTGGTACAAATACATTAAATAAATTGTCCTTGCAAGGCGAGAAAAAAAAAAAAAAAAAAAATTGGACATTTAAGTCTGTTACTATTCTTAATATTCATTATTCCCCACAATCAACTGTATTGTATATATCTATTCTGCTACTTCTCCAGTATATTTACATTCTTGATCAAAAAAAATAAAAACAAAACATATTCATTACAGCACTTGATGGCAAAACTCCAATGTTTCTACAGTATCTTCTATATATTTTTTGTGTATATGGAATGTAAGCCAAAACTACCTACAAAGATAAAAAAAAGGTAAAATTTTCAAAAATTTTAAAAACAAAACTTTGAAAACAGCATACAAAAGCAATATTCCGCAAACGCATAAAATCAATAGAACTTCTCTATTGCGGAAATTTTAGCATCTGTAGATATCCAGAGGTTATGAGCCCTGTTATCTTCAAGTAAAATACAGACTATATGGTGCGAATTAAAGGTTAATTAAGTTCTAAAAATGTACAGATAAAGAACTACACACAAAAATCACTCTGAGAGAGAGAGAGAGAGAGAGAGAGAGAGAGAGAGAGAGAGAGAGAGAGAGAGAGAGAGAGAGAGAGAGAGAGAGAGAGTAGGGAGGGGGATAGAATCAAAACCCTTAATTACAATTTTCACGCACATTTGACTCAATGATTAGTTTACACTGTCCCTTAAGCAGCAGCTACAAAAGGTACTGTACCGTTATTTTTCATTGTTATATGTGTCATACTATTTCCAACAAGCCACCTTGTTTTCGACAATTAAATCGAATTGAAAGAGATTAACTATTACATGGTGTTGGTAATGAAAGTAGTCGTACAGGTGTTTTTCGTTACTGTATAGTTGCAGTTGGTCAGTAAGGAAACCTGATACTGACCCGTCAAATGAATTTATTGTGACAAGTCATAACTTGCTACTGACAAGTTTTGATTTTCTTTTTATTCTTCCCTATCTTCAAAGATTGAGAAAAAATATACCTGAAACGGAACTGTGTGTATGTATGTATGTATTTATATATATATATATATATATATATATATATATATATATATATATATATATATATATATATATATATATATATATATATACAAATATACACCAAACAGAGCGGAAATTGCTATCCCTGGTTCCTACAGGAGAATGCTTGATAACATTAACAGAACTTTTAAATACGAATAAATAATATAATCATGCATGATGATGTGTGCGTGATGATGTGTGCATGGTCAAGATGGTATAGGGGTTGGTGCTTACAGGCAAGGCGATGGGTGCTGTAACCCGCGGATCCGGGTTCGAATTACGGTAGAGTACGAATTAAAATTCTCTGACATGTATGATAATATTATTTATTCGTATTCATATATATATATATATATATATATATATATATATATATTGCTAAGGTGCTAAGGCGTTATCAAATTAGAATTTTTTTATGCTCGTTACCAAATGTTTTAAATAATTATGTTTCGTACTGTTATCTGTGCAATTTCATATCAAGATTACCTACCATGGGAACGTATTTTATTTGATTACTGGAATAGATCAGTATTTTCTATATTCAAAATCTGCATCGCATGACCTGTGAACTATTTTATGGTAAGCATCAGATTAGGTAAGAAATCGAGGACATATAGTTTTACAAAATCAAAATTTAATTTTATAATTATTCAACTCACAAGAATTATTTTCAGTTGCCCGGTTTGTGGCGAGAGGGAACTCGGAGGCAAAAAACTACCTTAAATGGGCGTTCACTTATCCGTCCTCATGGCATCAAGTAGAAATCTAACCCTGGCCTGCAAAAGTGCAAAACAAATGTGTCACCAGTGCATTATCGGGGATCCTATGTCTCACTTCTTGTCCGTCCCCCTCCCGGTCTGTTGCTTACCAATCTTCGGAGATCATTGCACGCCACCGCACGTGCTTTTTAGAGTACTTCTCGTGAAAAGACAGACTGTTTGTTGCTTCAACCAAACACTTGCGGAAAATTTTTTTTTACAGAGGTCACTCAAAGTTGTTCAATGTTCAAATATTACAAGCTCTACAGATTATATATATATATATATATATATATATATATATATATATATATATATATATATATATATATATATATATATATATGTGTGTGTGTGTGTGTGTGTGTGTGTGTGTGTGTGTGTGTGTGAAAGGAATCGGAAATTAATTAGAATTAGGAGACCATAGATTTGCTTAGCTAAATCTATATTTTTTGTCAGGCAATCCTAAATTCTGCAAAAGCTTATACAATTTCCGAAAGTGCTAAAATGTATCTTTATGCCGATATATATTCGATCTTGCGCATTGCACACACGCACACATGATTTATAAAGACAATTATAAGAGAAATATTGCAAATACATACTAGTATAAATACATATCGATATAATATCTAGACCACTGCTCAAGTCGGCGGTCCTGCTTTTCTCCTCCCCTTTATTCAAGCAAGTTAGAAATATAATTAGACAGTCACTTTTCACAAATGAATAACAGATCATTTAATTTCATTACAATAGTCTTATCATATCCCCATCCTGTAATGAAAATCCGGTCATCTGAGAAAAACAAATCGAAGAATGAAAACGAATACAGTACATGTCTGTCGGATAACGTAAATTTAAGAATTGTTAGAGTACTGTATTACTTTCTTTCCAATTGAAATAATCTTGATTGTCTCAGTATTTTCTTTTAATTTCAACAGGTCGAATTTCGAAATGGGTTCATCCAACCTCTGTTTTCCACCTCCAAAGATTGGATTAGGTATATGCAACCCGCACGTGACCGGCATGAGCAGAATGTGAGCTTATATAAGACGGAGGACGGACATCTGTTCTTATGCACGATACGCCCAATATCCAGGGGCGAACAACTACTCGTTTGGTATAGCGATGGAATGGCTAGGGACTGCAATGTTCCTGTACTGTTCCTAAGCAATATTAAAGGTAAACACATGAATATATCTGGGTCAAAATAAGGATAGCACAACTTAAAACATTTTGCAATAGCATCATAAAAAAGAATTGTACATAAAACCTGAATTTGCCTGAGTGTTAAGACTCCTTTTTATACTTTTCACCATTTTACAGAGATTCTTTTATATCCGGTCAGATCCATTACTAGGATGGCAAAAAAGAAAAAGGGATTATGATGTGTCCCTCTTTTTTTAATAAATTTCGTCATGTTCATTGACAACGTTTAAACCCGATTGGTGTAAATGTCTCACAAGATAGCCATCCAATACAACTCCTTCAAGATAGCCATCCAATACAACTCCTTCAAGATAGCCATCCAATACAACTCCTTCAAGATAGCCATCCAATACAACTCCTTCAAGATAGCCATCCAATACAACTCCTTCAAGATAGCCATCCAATACAACTCCTTCAAGATAGCCATCCAATACAACTCCTTCAAGAAGACTTAACTGCTAGTCTAGAATACTTGCATTCCTTTAAGGCTGAAGCAGAAACATTGATGGTGTTTGCTACATTTTAATTCACGGAGCATACCATCGTTTCGGATGAAAGGTGGTAGCGACTGCTTTTGTCAAACGTGAAATTGATACATGAAACCACCGCGTACATGTTTGTATATCGCGTTTAAGAAAGAGCGTGATTCTCAATGCACACGACTAATTACAATAAGCAGTACACATCCAGATAACATAACTACTAATGAGTCTGCATGTATGCATCTCGCCATTTGCTGTCCGAAGAACACTACATGAGAACATACTATTTCTTCCGTAGTGCAATTTCGAGTAAATGTATAAATGTGCAGGAACTGTACACAGGTTGGTCCCGCAGTTGAAGTTAATACTCATTGCAGTTCATTTTTGTTAATTTTATCTATTTTCGGAAACAGACTATAGCGTTTGAACCGACTGTCGCTGCAGCTGGGAAGTAATGGTTTATCTCGAAATTCATTAATGTCCCGAACACGTTTACTTATAAAAGTTTATGTTATCTGAACAGTCAAGGTTGTAAACATTGATAGCACATAGACTGCGATATTAGATTTTTTATAATTAAAAGGCGATGGATATTTGTTTGAAAAGACAACTCCATTTTATTAACTAACCTATTTAATAAGATTTGATAACCCGTATTATGTAGGACACTATCGCACATATAATCAAGCAAAGAAACCGTGATTGACCTTTGTTTTGACTATGTCCAATTTAAGTCTTACAACTTTTTCAACCATTTACGTTATCTATTCTCAAGTGAACAGAATATTGAATACCTGTATATTGATATTATTGTGGCGTTCATTGAAGAAGCGTCCATTTAAATAAAACTTGAATTTTTAATAAATATAAATAAAGACTTTTTTATCAATATTATTTCAGTATAAAATCAAAGCTCAGCGAGTACAGTCATTATTTTGAAAAGAGTTTGCAATGAAATCGCTCCTTTTTTGTTTCATACGAAGTATCACAAGTGGAGACTTTCGTGTATAAATACAGTTGGAAGCGATTTTCCTTTAGAACACCGTCTGTCAAACTTGCCTGATACATTATCTTGTACCTCTTTAGCCCGCCCAATAAGGTTTAGACGATAAAGCGTTTTTCATTAAAAAGAAACACAATGACATATGCATACAGCTAAAATAAAATAATATAAATCGATAGAATATCAACTCTAACTTTGAATTAGCCAAAAGTTCCAAAAAGTCGATACTTTCAAAGTTTATCTTGCAAATTTATTTACTACCCAATATGAGAAAACGCGGAAGGCTATTGGCATTTTAAGGCAATGTGGAACTACATTTTTCCCAATTTTTTCATTTTACAACAATAAGATTGCTTAAATAAAATAGAATATTCTTTTATTTTATAGGATCTCGATCTTACGCCTGCACACACTGTGGCAAGGAGTTTGTGTATCCAAATACGCTGAAGTCCCATCTAATGTTCCGATGTCGGGCTAATCGTAAGGAGAAATGCTCAGAGAAAATGGCAAGTCCGGAGATTCTTGGGGCTTTTCGACCTTTTATGAAAAAAGATAAAGCAAGTGTCAGTCATATGTACCATCGAAGATTCGAGTCAGGTAGCTGTGGTTTTACATATGACGTCAGACCATTACTGACAGGAAGTTTAACTGGAATGAGATCGGATTCATTTTCGTCATTGATAGCTGACAGAAATAAAAGAACCTCAGAAAACTCCATAACACATGTCCAGACTGATCTGCCATATCAGCCAAGAAGTTTCACAAAATATGAAAGCCAAGAGCATATAAACGACAGTAATAACACCAGATCTATGAAAATGACTCCCACAGGGCTGCACAGTACGTCAGGTACCATATGTAATGTTCGTTGCTACGGATCACAGCCAGCGACATGCTGTGGATTAGAGTTTTATGACCGGACTCGGACGCAGAGTGTTACGTGGCCGGATCAGACCGTGATAAAATCTACAATCTCCCTACCTGTGGATGATTCTCATGAGCCAATAGACATATTGCATAAATCCTTCATCACTTTGTCGACGGAAAAAGGACATCTTTGTGTGTATTGTGGGAAGTATTATTCCCGAAAATATGGACTAAAGATCCATCTGAGAACACATACAGGTTACAAACCTTTAAAATGCAAGGTGTGCTTTCGTGCATTTGGAGATCCAAGCAACTTAAACAAACACGTGCGTCTTCACTCTGAAGGAGATACGCCATACAGGTGTGATCAATGCGGAAAGATTCTCGTCCGCAGACGAGATCTCGAGAGACATGTTAAATCTCGCCATCCAGGTAATATACAGGACACACGTGATATGCAAGAAAATAATATCGTCGTTGAATAATTATATTTTAATTTGGCCATATTATAGCGGTAAATGATAAGCAGTTCTATTAGCCGGCGATCGTCGTGTTCACATGTATCATCTTGTTCCAATGTCAAGACTAGAATTTAAAGTGGCAAACTAACTTGGCTACAAAGACGCAGCTTATTTTCTAAGATCTATTTCATTTTAAATCTGAAACTTCGGAACTCAGAATTACAGAAACTAAGGAAATATTGAACGTTACGGTTCTTACCTATATACACGTGGACATTTAATTAAATAGTAAAACCATTATAACGAAGGTAAATATGTCTCATTATTTTTTCTGGTCTTCCTGCCCTAATAAATTATTTCAGCATAAGAACTTATACAGTCTAATTAAAATCGAGATATACTTACCAATATGTAGATCCGACATGTACACTATGCTCTGTGGACTTTTTGATTCACCAATTAAATTACAGCTTTTATAGTGCTGAAAGTGAACAATGCCATTCGGAATATATCTTTTCTAATAATAACTCTCCCCAAGACATAATGCAACGCTTTATCTGGGAGGCTACTAAAAACAAGTGGACAGGGAATTCCAAAGGTCATCCGATTATGAACTTTTATGTTATGTCGGAGATCTTGAATTGTTTTGTGGTTTTTTTTTGTTGGTTTTAACTGCACTTTTAACACATTACTGGCAATATGGTTCCGCTCTACAGTTTCGTACTTTTGAATTTTAAAGAAAAAGAATTTCCCAGGTTTTCCTCAATGGTTATCCTGGTTATTTAAAAAGACCTTGTATATCTTAGGTGTTATTAAAATAACTTTCATTCAATTTATTTTGGTGTATGATTGATGGGTGTAATGTGGGTTATAGAGTATACAGCTTGACCTTACTTCAGATTGCACCTTTCAAAAGACTGCTAGTTCCGCTAGGTCATTTTCGCTTCCTGGACTTTAGAGGTAAATTGGAGAAAAAAAAAGAAAAAAAAAAAAAAAAAAAAAAAACCCAAAATTTTGTTTTTACTTTTTTTATATTTTATAATTCATTTATTGCACTTTCAGAAGCTGCTATTGACTACTCTGGCAAAATTAATTTTCCGTATTTAAATAACTGCTAAAGTTGGTGTACTTGGACTAGTTCAGGCTAATTTTTCGAGCACATGGGGGCAGCCATTTTGACAAGCTGTCTGCTTTAGATAGTGCATAGTTTCCATAATTACCACATGCAAAGCAATTTCAGTCACAGTACATGAAAGTAGCATAGAGGTATGCCAACATTCTCTCCACTGTACATGTTGCCAATGCAAACGACTTCACCTTATACCGGTTCCTTTTTTATAAGTACATTAGAACTGTAGAGCTAAACCTATCATGCCGGGGAAATAGAAGTTAAGTGCCTTTCCAAAGGACACACCGAATCAGTCCTGGGTGTGTATGGGATCCGCGACCCTTAGATTACGAGTACGACGTTGTACCAACTGAGCTACCGCGGGCCTTGATTTGAATCAGACTGAGCACTTATACAACCCACACCTCTCTCTCTCTCTCTCTCTCTCTCTCTCTCTCACACACACACACACACACACACACACACACACACACACACACACACACGCACGCACGCACGCACACACCCACACTGCATCTCATATGCAGTAATTTCTTTAAAGCACGGGGCCTAAATTTAACTGGCTAGAACTCTTAAATATCTTTTTGAATTATTCTCAAAAGTACAACTGTTAACTAGACTTTAAATCTTCATTATTTTGGCATTCTCTTTTTTCTTTTACATGTCGTGCCATCGGGTGTCAATCATCGACTGTATCAACTGTCTTGCGTCCCACATGGGCTTGCGCTTAAGGGAAGACCGATTTATTTTAGCTTATCGTTGAACTATAACTTTCAAATCGTGTTAGGGAAGATTTTGTAAAGAAATGACGGACAACAATGAGTTTTTCTGCGACAAATACATTTCTAAGAAAACCCTGTACCTGCATACTTTATGTTACATTTGTAATAAAACCCGGTACCTGCATACTTTATGTTACATTTCTAAGAAAACCCTGTACCTGCATACTTTCTGTTACATTTGTAATAAAACCCTGTACCTGTATACTTTATGTCACATTTGTAATAAAACCCTGTACCTGCATACTTTATGTCACATTTGTAATAAAACCCGGTACCTGCATACTTTATGTTACATTTCTAAGAAAACCCTGTACCTGCATACTTTCTGTTACATTTGTAATAAAACCCTGTACCTGCATACTTTTTGTCACATTTGTAATAAAACCCTGTACCTGCATACTTTTTGTTACATTTGCAATAAAACCCTGAACCTGCACACTTTTTGTCTGCCTATGGACTATATCAATCATCTTTCCAAAACATCAGCATAAGTTTCCTTCTGTAACCTCTTTTTCATTCGTCCGTGCATCCGCTCCTCCACATGCATATTTATCCTTTTGCAAAAATTAACCTCTAAATACTTTAAAGTTACGTATGCCATATTTGGCTGTATCTTTGCACGCACTTTAAAAATGCATACAATAGGATATTGACATTAGTTCTGATACCAAACTAGAAAAAAAAAATTGCCTTGCCGCATGATTTTCTTTCCTCTCTGTTAAATAGCGATTGATTTTCAGTTCTTCCGCACGGTTTGCTAATGAATATTCAAAGCCATGGCTTGCTCTTGAGCGCCAAATATAGTCCCGTGATGGTTTCTCCCAACAATGAAAATAAAAGTAATGGGTGCACGCTATAGCGGGCCTTGGACTACTATATAATACATTTATCCCTATATACAGTCATAGGGTGGAATATATCAGCTTGAGCCAAGCATACAAACGCAAGATTTACCGTTTATATATATATATATATATATATATATATATATATATATATATATATATATATAGTTGCCTAAGAAGTGTAACCTCTTACACTTAGTTCTATGAGACAGACTCTTCCTGATAGGAATAGTCTTTTCAAACATATCGCTCATGCATCCTAGCCCACATGGCTTTTATTTACAAATTGAATGTTTTGTTGTAGATCATGTAACAGTGTCGATTCGACTTTGGATAGGTGGATGCAGTTCTCCATTGAATAAAGTCGAAGCCTCGATATATATTTTTTTCTTCATCTAATGGTGCATCTTTTATCTAATGATTCCTGTGGACCAACAGATGTTTAAAATGGTAAAACTTCCAAAAGGTTTCTAAGGACAAATATATGCATACATGGGCACTTTTTATATTGACTCAGAAAATGTTGAAAACCACCGACAATATGACTTTAAGCACATTCCAGAGATGAAATTGAAATAAACGAAAAAAATTACATTGAATTCTAACGGGTTTGTTTAAATAGATATACATGTACACGTATTGGTCACATGTTTCATGTGGAGTGAATTAAAAGTGATTTCAATAATATGATGCAAAAGACATTAACATTATTGATACAATATATGCACTAAGAATGCATACAATTTTCTTGCCATCAAATTACCTCAATATGGTTTGCTTTACAGTCATGAAGACAGCACGATTAAGTTTTTATTAATGCCTTTTTTACGTTAAGGACAATATTTCCAAAGATCTGCATACAGATAATATTACAGCTATAATGATTTTACCGTGGACAAATTATATATGACGCTATTGCAACAGCACAACACGGAAAGGTAATTTGCATTAACGGACATGGCGTTCACATGGTATAGTCTGTTTCAAAATTACACTGTAGCCAAATACTCTTAATGTTCAGTAAAATGAGAAGGATACGAATTTGTTTGTATTTAATTTTGCGTTTCACATAGATTAAAATTTAGTGATAACATAGTTGTAAATTCGCCCCCCCCCCCCAGTACTGTCACTTACGGTTGAATTTTGAAACAGACCATATCATTGAGGCGCCTTCTAAATGACTGTAAATATCCTTCCTGTGCTTCGATGTTGCGATTACAGCAGACTAAGTCTGTTCGATGTAAAATTACTTTGTCTTTTACAATCTTCTGCTCAAAAAGGTAGTCTACCAGTCTGATCAAATGTTTGCTGAATTAAGTGTAAATTAACAACTAAAAATGTCACTGATACAACATTTTAAAATGTGGAAAAGCATCTATGTTTATAGGTCTATTGTCACGTAAAAGATCAGAATATATCGATCTGAAAACACGAATAATTTTCTACATTTTAATTTTCAACCTGGTCTTCATTCTCCGTTTTCAATGTTATTATTTTCCTCCTCGGAAATGATTGGAAATAAGGTGATGCATTGGAGTAACCGAAGAAAGGGTCGTTGCATATGACGAGATTTTTTAAAAAATGTTGTTGTTGTTGTTATTGTTGTTCCTGAAATCTGATTAAAACTGAGATCTCCGACATGACGGAGATCTGACAGACACCGATGAAAGTTCATGTTCTGATGACCTTTTGAATTACCAGTCCACTTATTTTAGCAGCCTATTAGATAAAGCGTTGTATTTCCTGTTAGTGAAAGTTATCAATAGTAATGTTATATTCCAAGTGACGTTGTTCATTTTCAGAAATATAAAAGTTGTGATTTAATTGGTGAATCACAAGGTCAAGAGAACATGACCTTGCATCGGTGCCCATGAGATCTAATTATGATAAGTAAATCTTGATTTTAATCAGATTGGATGTTGATGTTGTTGTTGTTGTTATTATTATTATTATTATTTTCGGTCTTGTAAAAGATATTCACAGATTAATGCAACTGGATTAGCTAGGCTAGTTGTTGGTCTGAGTCTAACAATATTTTAAGTAAGATATTTTCGCTCTGACAAGCACTATATTATGGAGATCAAGTACCTTGGAATATATATATATATATATATATATATATATATATATATATATATATATATATATATATATATACACACATACATACATACATACATACATACATACATACATACATACATACATACATACGTACGTACGTAGGGACGGATGGATGGATGGATTGATGGCTTTCAGGATGGATGGATGGATGGATGTTATTTACACATGTATGTTTGTATGATAGGAATATAGATAGACTGTTCGCTTCCTCGCCATCACTGGTCTGTAAAATTTTGTTCAGATTGGTGAAGAGATGACTTCATATTTGTTTATTTATTTTTCTGTCTTAAAAATATTAGACAATTAAAATCAAGTAAACTATTCAGCATATAAAGTCCTTCAAGGTAAGTACTATACTTGCCATATTCCTGATAATAGTGAAAATGAATGTCATTTGTAATCAAAATTCATTTAAAAGTCAATATTATTTGATAATGGCTGTATCTATGTGCAGGCAAAAAGTAATGGATATTTGGGATATTTTTAAAATTATTTCCACAAAATAAATCCCTTTTTGTTTCTTTTGTCATTTCAGCCCCCCCCCCCCCCCCCCCGCAACACACACAACACACTTTTAACTCATGGATATATGCCATGTGAATACTGATGTTTTATAATTGTATATTTAACTTCCAGTGAATAATAATTTAAAATTTGTTTTTAAAAAAAATCGGTACCGTTCTTTCCTTAGATAAACAGCACATGTGCGAATTTTCATAATCGTCATTTTCACTTGGATAAATCTTCTCATTTACCCCACGAAATATACTATTAGAGAACCTGTAAAAGCAGTTTATGTATCCTGTAACTTTTAGGCAATATATTTATACCAAAGAAAACATTCAAGTATAATTCTATAGCTTTGTCTTTAATTACGACGGCATGATATATTCGTGTAACCTGCCGTTAACCAGTCGCGAAGAAAGTGACTGCAGTTTTTATTAAATCTGGGTTGGATGGGTGAATAAAGTTTCACTTTTGAATGAAAATTCGTGTTATATAAAAACAAGCATGAGTTGTATGGAACGGTGTTTGAATCCCCTTCTCTCCTCCCCTTGCATCCAGTATAGTAGAGGTACGCCGCATATTCCCATCCTTTTGTTACCAGGTTATACACTGCAAAATACGGATATAAAATATAGCTATGATTTACTCCCCGAATAGTTTTTTAAGCTAGATAATCTGTGCCGTATCTTGATTGAACTACTAACCAAGACATCCTCAGTACCGTAATGTTCTCGTGTATTTAAAATCTTTCTTCTGTTTTTCCTCCAGTCAGAATACCGGTGTGGTAAACTGTCGCATTCAACACGGCAGGTTAATGTCTAGTCTCTTCAAGTGATTCCTTGAAGCATGCAAACGCTATTGCAGATTTCCTTCAAGAAAGTAACAGGAGCAGCAGAGACATCTCTGAAGACCACCAGCTATCTCACTCATCTTAGATAGAGAATACTTAAAAGATGCGACACCTACAACACTGTATTGCTCAATGCAAATCAGAAAATATGCTTAGACGCATGGATGGATCACAAAAACTTGTCATGGTCGTATTGGGCCAATATATATTTGAATTTTACAGGATATGGCACAAAATGCATATCTTGGAAAGAGAATATAGAAAGATTCTTCCATTGTTTCCAACAAAATGAATAATACATCCTTGTTTTAACTTTTCCATCCATCGTTAGTTTTATTTCTATGTTTCTACAAGGTGGTTATTTTGTCTAAGGTCATATAAAGTAATATCAATGGATGCTAAAAACTGATATTGACAGAGACAAAGTCAGGGAAGGTAAAGTATGCCTGACATGGAGTCAATGTGACGTGCATTACTGATCAGTTCAAATGCATCATCTATTGTCGAATATTTGGTTTTCAATATATTCCCGGAAAAGTGCATCCTCTGGGTTAATGGAGTGCCTTCAACATCCCATTCCAACCTGTAGGTATAGGAAGCACTTTGTAATTTCTTGGAGAAGGACAAGAATTGGATCAAGGACTTCTGTAATTACGTTAAAGACCAAAATTCACCAATGAGGCGCAATTAGACGTATCAAAATGGAAGAAAAAAATGTATAGAGAAACAACAACTTTATTTGCCTATTTTACAGAAAAATATCTTAAATTTAAACTGTGAAAATTTCAATAACACCAACTGACAATATTTTGTTTATATTTTCTCACAAATATGGTCTCAGAACCTTAATTCTCAAGCAAAATACATACATTACAAGAGATCTCGTATTTGAAAGTATTTTTGTATGATTTACAAGTAAAATTATACCGGGAAAATGGTTGAAAATTGTATAATTAGGTATTTTGCGATAATTTCACATAGATTTAATTCAAAACATTATTGCGTTTTTGCTATTATGAGTTATGAAAAAAGATAGATAAATGTGGGTAAAGTAAAATGCATCTTTACCAAAAATTATTCATATTTGACCTTTCATATAAATGGATAATAATGAATATTCAAACATTAAAAAACATTTTATGTTGTCAAATTAATACCATTCTAATCATAACAGTTTCCGATTCAAAATATAAGTACGAAAGTTTAAAATGTTTATACTGTTTTAGTCACTCCAAAAATACAACGTATGTATCAGATACACACGAAAAGAGACTGTTCATTAAATCTATACTTGTTTTCACTCAATTTTGTTTGTTCCCTTGTGGACATGAAAATATGGCATGAAATTATGAAAAATATGTTTGATTAACCAAATTAAACACGTACATTCGTGATTTTTGTATTTTTCTCCTGTATGTGACAGTTGAACATCATCATTATTCACATGATCATTCATCTGACAATCATTATGACTTATTTTATATTTTATAGAAAGATAAAATGATTACATTTTTATGCTTAATTAAATAAATTCACGACATTTTTAAAATAAAATAAAATAACTAATGTATTTTATGAATTTTTTTGTACCGTAGACTGGTAACGTATGTGTCGTAGTATAAAACACGGACATTTTTTTAAAGTTCAAACAACTGAAATGTACACTTTTGTGTACAATTAAAAAGACTTGAACGTATATACAGTCTCACATATAGAAAACAACATTTTTAGCCGATGAAACAGAGTTCACGTGTACTGTTTAGGTAACGTATGTATTTCACTAACGTGAAGCAAATGCATTGTTAATTAATTCCATTTCGGCATCAGATAGTTTGAATAGTCGTTCAGATTTTCCAGATGGAACAAGAGATTCTACTTTACAAAGGATATGTTGTTCGTCAATCCATACAAGATCAGGTTGTTCCGGTCATTTGAAGAGTCCTTTTGCTTGTTTCATAAAGTTAATCTCACAGTCTTTGTCGTTCATATCAATTTCTTCAATCCTTCCAAGGTACCATTTTCCATCGTATACGACAGCTACGAACTCTCGTTCTTTAAATCCAACAAATGCAGGCGATGCGGTGTCGTTTTCAGAGATTGTAGGGTCCATGGCTATGTCTGCCTGTACACATGGATGGGTACTACTTGGTGGGTCACTGACAGCGACTGACGAAGTACTCTTAATATGGTGAAGTGGCAAGCTGACTCCAAGAGAAGTTCTGAATGGTCCAGCTGTCGCGGTAAGAACTCGTAATGCACACTGAACAGTAGCAGGAGGTTTCACGGGTCATCCATTTTTTAGGGTCATCAGTGATGACAACTGCGTGAAGTTTCATTGTGTTTCGCAATGATTTTGTCTTAATTGAATTTAGTTCACATTGTTTCAGTCTGGTTGCTTCACTGGAGACGTGGATGAAGCGTACCCCAGTCATACTTGATTTTTCCCCCATGCATGAAAATTCGAAGCATCCTGGATTACAGCATTTTCCTGTCGTATGGCTTCATCTGCCATTCTTTTTAATGTCCCTCCCAATTCATCACATGGCCCTTTCCAATGTCCCGCTTCGATGTAATTCCACTTGGCAAAAGTGGAGTACAGGTTTCTGTGATTAGCAATCAAATAGAATATAAATTTGTTTCTGTACTGGCTTGACGGTGAATCTGTCCAATAATGGATAAGTTTTTAATTAGGTTTTATCTCCTTCAGCTCTAGAATGAGCTTGTCCAGAAATGCAGCAACTGTGGCAGGAACTGTGATAGAAGAATGTGACATTACATCACTAATAACATAAGTATCGATTATACGTTACTCAATTATCATGTGAAGTATTGAGTATAGCTGAAATTCATTTTTTTGTATAATAAATATGGTTTGTTTCTAATTTACCTTTGCACTTAATTTGTTTCTAGTTTGTTTATAAGTTACCTTCACACTAAATTTGTTTCTATTTTTTAATGCTAGTCCTTTAACCATTAGTTACCGAAGATACTCATGTCATTCATATTCACTTTTAAAACGTTTTAAAAATTTATCCAATATTAATTGTGTTTTTAAGAATAATTGTATAGTAGAGCTAAATTGAAGATCTGGATTGTGCTCATATTTTACACTGATAACCATTTTGGTTCTGGATGATGTCTTAATACATACGTTACGGTCTGTAACGTATGTATCAGTACTTTATACACAGTGATTACACCGCTTATAAACATAGAAGTCACTATATTTTATGTATGATATATACTGTTTCTTTTTCACTGATTTCTGTCAAAGAAAAACGTAAATGTCAATGACATTTTTTAATTTGAATCGCTTACATATAGGTGGTCTTTAGTACATAGAGAGTAACGCAATTTTACTGACTTGTCCTCGTTGTCATTGATGTTTTTTATACTGGGAATTCAAAGATGGCGGTGTGACAAGTTTCAGTATGCAAAGTTGGCCGGCTATCACCACGTGTTCCGTAGTTTAGTATATCTTTGTCTCGTATGTATCGGTAACGTATGTATTATTAAGCATTATTTACGCTAAATTTTGTCAAAATATTACTTGATAGATTGATCAAGATTTTATTTTCAGACGTATATGGAACATGATTACATTTTCGATGGGTTTATTCAATCCTTTGATTTTAATTTCATATTATTTTGACCAAGTAACGTAAGTATAACATATTTTATAACCAATGAACATTACAACATATGGCACGTAAAAAAATGATATGCATCAACAATAACCATTTATTTGGTTGTTTTTTGATAATAAACGTACAAGTGAATTTTGAGTGCCTTTAATACTTCCCCAAACCCTCTTTTTACACAAAAAAAAACAAAAAAAAAAAAAAAAACGCCGTGCATAAAAAGGGGTTACGTATGTATCATGACCATAGCGACCTGCATTCTGAGGCCTCGTGAATGAATGTTCTGCGTATAATTATCCAAAATTTGCTTTTAGATATCTCAAAGAGTATAGAAGATTGATTCAGAAACTTTTGTATTCAATCTTCAGTGTTATGTTTCGTCTTTATTTGACGGAATTAGCTTGTAATTACACTGGCGACAGTAACGAAGGTATTGATATACACCATTTAGGTTGCGATATTTTCCGATGCAAGCTTATTTTTTTGTTTACATTGAGTTTTTTGGGAATGATAGACGTATATTGATATAGCAAAAAGGTATGCATCAAGGCAAGAAACGTATATAATGAGTTAACATGTCAGCGACATTGATTTGTGCCTCATAAGTCAATTTGGGTGTCAAGAAGATATTGAACATTGCTCTATACAACTTCATTACATGATTGGCTCTTTGTGTTCCTATATAGTCGTCATGAAATCCAAAATTCTCTTGATTGCTTCAATAAACTAAGTAACTGATTGGAGTAATTCATTTCCTTCACATAGACTCCACTTATCTACCAGTTCCTTCCATTTAGGCATACATTTTCAAAATATAGTGTACAATGTCTTTCTCTATTTCATCTATTTTCTTAAGAACACTTTCCCTCACTGTTGCGTCCTCCATTTTACATCCCAGTAAATTTCTTTGTCTGTGAAAATAATGACGAGGCTCACATTTGACTATACAGCTGCTCAACATATTCAGACATTCTGTAACACACTGCAGTAGATTCTCATACTTCCACACTGAGAGTCCTTTCTCCTTCGACATCCATAATACGATTGTCTTCATGTGGTACAGACTCATTTGGTTAGGAGCGATATGTTCGATGTACTTCTTCAACAACTTCTTCAGAAGAACATAACACTGTACTTGGTATTGTTGAAATTCCGAAGTAGTTAGCTTTCCCCAAGTAGAAAAGAAATACACCATTCTAGATAAGAGAACCTCGATCTTGTATTACCAACCTGAACTGCATGACACTTTTGTTTACAGATTTTTTTTTCAATTACTTCTTTTCGCGGCTAATCGTAAAGATGAATTCGACTGATCCATTCTTTCAGGTCAGCTGGCCATTCATCACACAGAAGCGCACGCGGAAAGTCAACCGTCAGTTTGATAATAGGTTCACACATAAAAAAGTCAGACATCGTTTAGCCGATGCACATGGTCCGTGTCGATAATGATAAAATACACCCAAACTCATGGAATCCTCCAGGAACACGAAGAAATCTGTAAACTGACCAAATATTCCATCGTTGGTATCGTGAAGCAATTCTCAAATATTTGTCTACCCACTAAAGAATTGGCATTTGATGTCATGTAGTTGAAATAGCTTAAAATCTTGGTTCGTTCGTTGGATTTAGTTCGTTTGCGGCCATTCGGCCATGTACGAACAGCTCTTAAAGTCTTTCATAACATCTGATGAAAGTGACGATCAAGTGTGTAGGTCCCTTCTGCCGCGCCTCCGCCATGGAAAATATCCAGAATGTTTGTATAAAAATCTAAAACCAGTATATGATTTTTGGAAAGTAATATACCGTAGCTACTGAATCCACCCAGACTTAGTGCCTTAGAAATAATCTTTGACGAGGTTTTCATCGATCCTTCTCTTTCGACGCCTTATTTTCAGCTGTTATGAGAAAAAAAATGTACAATCATTAATGTTTTATACCAAGGGCTAAAGATATTTTCCTGGTAAAAGTTAAGAAAATTTATCATTATAAATTAAGAGTATGCCTTTAATTAGGTACAATTATCTAAACTGAGTATTGTATAAGATTGACGCACATTATTCAGGTCTTTAGAACAAACAGATCTGATGTCTCAGTTTTCAGATGATCTACTCTAATGACCAAAACAGAATTTCAGCTTATACAATCCAATTAATAAAGGGAGATAATTAGTAATGAAGTGAGTGCAACGTATATGTATCTACAGTACTTGTCTCTCTTGCAATACCAATCTCCTATCATTACTTATCCTTTTCGGACTATTTGCATGAAGATCCATAGAAGTATTGGACAATCACATACTACCATAAAAAGTGCTGTAATAAAAAATTAAACATTTATCTACAGTAAAGACTATTTACATTATCCTAGTCAATTCATGAATTGGTATACTCGCCAACGCCGGCAATATTTGAGATGTGTATGATACATTCTTTTTCACAAACTGCTTGTATAACAAAAACCTACCCAGCGAATTCTCTTTATCTATCGATCTATATATCTATCAACCTACATTCTAATCTAACAACATACCTACCTACCTACCTACCTATAAATGACTTGTCTTGATGATTGTACACTATAGATCTCATAATATATCTGGCTTGCTGCAAAACGTAATATGCATGCGAAGAAAACATGAAGTCCAGAAATAAGATACTTCGCTTTTTCCGCTTGTCGTAAATATTGACTTTAAGTAGAAACATGCAGCCTGTACAAGAATGGTAGTTGTTTCTTGACAAAAATTAGACGACTTTGTAGGTTCGAGTCTTTATTATGTATTTGGATCTTTTCGACGTATTTACTTTTTTCTGTTCTGTGAAATCCCTTTTCAACTGTACATCATTATAAATTAAGAGTATGCCTTTAATTATGTACAATTATCTAAACTGTAGATCGTATTCAATAGCATTATTTTGCTTTGTGTTTGCGTTTAGTTTTAGAATTAAAGGTATGCAACTATTGCAAGAATAGCGTGGATCACGAACGGAGACGAATGTTTTATCACCAGGCAAGAAAAATTACAAGATATCGCCAAAAGGAAGCGTCTAGTATTGACAAGTTATCGCCAAAAGGAAGCGTCTAGTATTGACAAGTTATCGCCAAAAGGAAGCGTCTAGTATTGACAAGTTACGCGTAATTTCCTTGACTATAAGTGAGCATCTATTAAGTTAATTAATTTTAAAAAAAAATGATATTAGTTATGAACGAAAAAATTGAAACACGTGTTTAAAAGGCACATGAATATGGTAAAAAGGAGAAATATCGAGATGACAGAATACATGCGTAATACGAGTTTTACCTTTCTTAGAAATCTACCGACATAGTCACATACTGACACATATATAGCCGGCAAAGGATTTTAGCTGTTTGCTTAATGAAAGGACGCATTGCTGCTTGTTTGCATTTGATTATCATTACCTGGGACTAAACTTCTCACAACAGGATTGTCTGTGTCATTATGAACTCCATGCTGACAAAACTTGAACTCGCCCATTTTGTAAATGGTGTATTATTGTGTTATGATCCTGTCATTAAAGATGTCTAGGATAATTCATGCCATGCTCGATTGTCAATAAGTGCGCCAAAAGAGAAAGGTCGCAGTAAAATCTCAATTGGAAAATCTCTAGGTCTTTTTAATGTCTGTTTGAGGAAAAGTCCCATTTGCTCCCACTGGGCAAACACATTTTACTCAGACAAATTACATCGTCTTTTGGCTAGACGGTTCTTGATACACAAACAATGTTCTCGTGAAAATTATCGCAATAACCAAAAGGGGATTGTTTTCGAACATTATTCTCGAATCGAAAACTCATACCATCTCTGAAGCAGGAGTGAAGGAGAACACAGATGTCTGAACATGCTGAACATGCCGAACGTGATCCACCATGTTAGTTGTTCTAAGGTTTACTCTAGGCGTTAGGGCGATTTAAAACGCGAACATCTAAGAACATGTTCTTTGCGTTTGAGCAAACATCGGAAAACATGTCGCTCAAACAATGGCCCTTTTCAGGAGTGTGTTTTGCCGCATGTGATCAGAAATATGGTTAAGCCACTCAGATGTTTGCATATCTTTCGTTTAGCTGAATTCCCAACATCAATTCGTTTCTTTTCATCAAAACCAACCAGCATACCCGAAGAACAAATTTAAGGGGAGAGCCAATACACGCCCCAATTGTCCGAAGATGTTCTTATTCCATGGGAAGTCGTGCAACAAGGTTTTATGATACTATTTTGTGTCTGTGTTTAATTGCTTCATATTGAAATACCATTCACAAGCGTGAAGTAACGAATGTATGTTTTCCTGAAATTGCGATTGCAAGTTTGAATTTGGCACCTACGATTCGTTTACGGAGTAAAATTATTATGTTACGTTGTATATTGGAGATCTATGGATATGTTGCAGAATTTAAATTTCTTATCGAGTTATTCCTGTATAACATCGTTTCCAAAGATGATCTGAAAAAGCGACTGTATGTACATTTGAGCGACACTTTATTGGATTTGTGATTCACTTGTGATTCGCTTAAGATATCACAATTTCTGAAGAAAAAAAAAAAAAGAAAAAAAAAAAGAGGTTTCAAATGAAGAAGTTCTGTGTACTCACGAGCCCAGATCCGGTAATGGACATCTTACCTAATGTTCCATATGTCGTCTCCATATCATCATGTGCAGGGCCGGATTAAGACCTTTAGAGGCCATAAGCACTGAAAAGATTATGGTGTCCCTCCCCCATACGTAATTTCCCTCCCCCCTCCCCTCCCCCCTCCCCCCGTAATTTCAAATATTTTTTTCTTTTGCCCCTGCTTTGCTGGTGACCATAGCACGTGCTTAGTCTGCCTATTGGGTAATCCAACACTAATCACGTGACATAGGTCACGCAATTGATCTATTACCTGTTAAATGTATACCGCCCAAAATAAGAAGGCTGCTTCTAGAGAGGAGGATAATTCGTTCCTTGTGATTGTTGAAAATTATCATGGCTATTTAGTAGTTAGAATGAGAGATAAAATTGCATGGAGATTTAGACTTTTCTGTTTTATTCCCACGTTTTCATAAATATCTTAATTTTCTCCGTCAGTTTGTTTGTCATTCTGTCTGACCGTGATACCTTATTCTCCTAAATAATTTGACGGAATGGCACCAAACGCTACGTTTATAGTCTCGTTTATCCGGCATCTGTTTAACCGACAATCGCTTTTATACAACGCCCCAAACGGGAAAAATAAATAAATAAATAAAAAAAAAAAATTGAATCTCTTTACAGATGTATCTGACTATTACATTATTTGATGTGTTTAGCGGCAACTTTTTGTGTCAAATACACGATATTAGACTGCACTTGCTCAGGTAGCGACGGGCAAAATGTTGCGAACAATTATTGCCTGACTCGGTCATAATATCAAAGTGCAGACCGGCAATCGACATGAATTTACAGGTCATTCAGACGCTAGAGTTAAAACACGTTAACGGCCTAACAACGTGTGAACATATGGTGATTGAATGACAATTCCCTGCCTGCACTTTGATATTTTGACCGCGTCAGGCGACACCATTTCGACTTTGGCTTCGCTCCCCAGGCGCTTACGGAAGGAATAACCGCCTTATGGTGGCAATTCTCAGTTTCTATTATGCATAGGGTTTGATGTTTAAAGGAATATAATTACTCAGGTTTTACTCACTGGTTGTCCTGGATATTTATAAAACGACTTTATATCTTAGGTATTGTTACACGAACTTTGAATTCCCTTTATTTTGGTGTATGATTGATGGGTGCAATTTGGGTTATAGAGTATACAGCTTGGTCTTACTTAAGATGTGCACCTCTCAAAAAACTGTTAGCTCCGCTTGGCCATTTTCACTTCCTGAACTTCAAAGGTAAATATAAAAAAGAGCCGATAACTTTATTTTACTTTTTATATATTTTGTAATTCATTCATTGTACTTTCAGAGGCTGGCAAAATTCGTTTCCCTATTTTAATAACTGCAGAAAATAGTGTACTTTTGACTAATTCAGGCTGACTTTTCCAGTACTTTGGAGCAGCCATTTTTGTCTGCTGTGTGCTTAGATCATGTCCAATTTCCACAAGTACAATATGTAAAGAAATTTCAGCCACAGTACATGAAAGTAGCATAGAGGTATGCCAACATTCTCTCCACTGTCCATGTTGCAAATGCAAACAATTTCATCGTCCACCTTTCACTCTCTCAGAAGCACGTATTATCTGTAGAGTGCCCCCTATGAAATGACGTAACGTCTTTACATACGAGTCTTTGCCAGTCGATCTTGTTACAGCAGAAGCTAAGACAGACTGTGTTTCCTTAATGATGCAAATACAAATATTCAAAGTGAGTAAATCTTATGCGATTGAAACATAACCATAAAAAGTTCAAACAATCATAGGGTCTACAATTTAAAAAAAAATAAAGAAAAGTGCAGGTGAGGAGACAACAATTCGTGAATAGGTCTAATAAAATCATATGTACGCAAGTAAATGTCAATCAGAAGTTAAGATGAACTTGACGATACGGTTTTATGCAGAAGATAAGGATGGAACTTACATAAACTTGCCGAATAGCATTCCAAATATAATCAGCAATTAAGATGTGTGGAAGTTTGCAAGTTAATGTGTGCGATTTATTGTAAGACGCAGTTTTGAAACAAAAATTAAATTATACTAGCAGACGACGGACTCCCCGTCTCCGACGACTAATTTGCTGGGGAGGGGGGTGGGGGGAGGGAGGGAGTAACAATATGTAGATCAATGTTGTATCATTCGATTTATAATATAAACCTATGAATTATAGTACAACCTAATGAAAGGAACTTTTCATTTTGGAAATAAACGATATTTCCCAGATCATCGTTCAAAATGTGTGATTTTTCCCCACGGAACGACAGGTGATTGTTGATATTAGTAATATTGTTATTGTTGCGGTAGAATTACTTGTAACTCTGAGAGATACCCGTATGGAAGTGAATACGGTTATTGCCGAATCTTTTGCAGTAAAGAAAGAAAAAAAAAATGAAAGAAATTTAAAGAACAGTTAGAGGGTGTCTGGATGGGTTCAAGAATGACGATTTGATGCGTTTAGAGGGTGCCTGGATGGGTTCAAGAATGATGTTTTCATGCGTTTTAGAGGGTGCCTGGATCTGTTCAAGAACGATGCTTTTTAGAGAGTGCCTGGATGGGTTCAAGAATTATGTTTTTATGCATTTTAGAGGGTGTCTGGATGGGCTCAAGAACGATGTCTTTTCGCGTTTTAGAGGGTACAGAATGATATAGTTGTGGTGTTTTAGAGGCTCTTGAATGACGTTTTTATGCGTTTTTGAGGGTTCCTGGATGGGTTCAAGAATAATGTTTTTATGCGCTTTAGAGGGTGTCTGGATGGGCTCAAGAATGATGTATTTTTGCGTTTTAGAGGGTAAAGAATGATATATTTATAGTGTTTTAGAAGCTCTAGAATGATATGCTTCGAGGAGTTAAGAATTATATGTTTGTAGTGTTTTATAGGGTTAGGAATGATATGAAAGGAGAGGGTCAAGAATGGTTTAGTTTTAAATCGTGTTTTTAGGTTTTAAAATCCAGTGTTTTTGAGGAATTGGAATGCTTGTGGACTGATTTTGAAAACAAAAATGGTTATTGTGTTTTAAAAGTTAAAGAATGATATGTTTATGGTGTTTGAAATAACTTGGAACGAATATGTATTCCTGGAGGTAAAGAATTATGTTCTTTTTAATTCAGATTTTGTCCTTTTTTACTATTCAATTTTATAGTGTTTTAATGAATTGGAAATGATATGCTTAAATCGGGTCAGGAATGATATTTTATAGTGTTTGAGACGTTTAGGAATAATATGCTTCAGTGGGGTCAGGAGTGAGATTTGATAGTATTTCTGAAGGTTTATGAATGATATGTTTGGATATGGTTAAGAATGATATAATGTTTAATGAGTATACAATGATATATTTAAGTTGTTTTTGAGAAGTATGAATTATATATTTTAAAAAATATTTTTCATAGATATTTGAAATATTTGTTTTTAATGGAAATTGAAATAAGCATGTTTTCGAGGCTCATGAATTTTGTATAGTTTCAATGCTTTTGAATGATAGGATTATAGTGTTTTAGAGGGGTATGAATGATATAATTTTAAAAGTGTGTTTCAGAGAATTGCAAACTAATTTTTTATGGAAATTTTAATTTGTATGTTTTCCAGGCTTAGGAATAGTATAGTTGTAGTGGTTTAGAAGCCCTTTGAATGAGATTTTATTGTGTTTTAGAGCAATATGGATGGTATATTTTCAAAGTATTTTTAAAGATTTTAAATATATTTTGGGGGGAAATTGAAATATGTATGCTTTTGATAGTAAGGAATTACATTTTTATTTTGGGGTTTATTGAAATTTATCATTCAAAACATTCAAAAATAATATTCCAGAGGGTTAATTTTTCAAAGGATTTTTGAAAATTATTTTTTTTAAATTTGCAAAGAATTTTTAACATTATTTTTCTTCAGAATTTGTATTATATATATATATATATATATATATATATATATATATATATATATATATATATATATATATATATATATCCAGATGGTAAAGAGCTAAACAAGACTTATATCATTTGTTGGTATGTGATTATTCAATATATATATATATATATATATATATAAATATATATATATATATATATATATATATATATATATATATATATATTATTTTTCTTTTAATAATGGTATAGTTTATTAGTTTATGATCTCTGTTCTTAGTCTAACAGCTGTCGTCTTGCCGTGAGTACACATACGGCAGGCTCGATCGATATTTCGGTGAAGCTTAGGTCATGTGACATGTTTTCAGCGCGTGAGAGGTTTGAACTTTCGATCTAGTTCTCGTACTTTTAAGAGTAAACATTGTACTGACTAGGAATTATAGTTTAAGGTCACATCCGAAGAATGAATCGTGTTTATTAGAAGGAAATTATTTCGAAATACACAGTTGTTTATCGAAGACGAAGTATGGTTTTTTATTTCGATTCTGCGTATTAAGGCTATATATATATATATATATATATATATATATATATATATATATATATATATATATTATATATATATATATATATATATATATATATATATATATATATATGAATTATAGCAGTATTCTTCATTCTTCATAGTTACATTGGATTGAGAGGTCATAAACGAATTTAGTTCATTGTGTGTGTGAGAAATTCGTCTTTGGAGATCTATTTATTATAAATACAGTGTATTCTGGATTAGTACTGTTTCTTCAACCTGAATAATCATACAGTTCCGTGGAATTATCGGAAACATTTCTAGAACTTGTGATATTCCATATTCGCAAGGATTACTTGGATATAACTTATTCTTATTAACACATTAGTACAGTGAAGGTTACTTCATTCGGAATACCTCATTCGGAATATTTGGATTGACTTCCGGATCAGTGAAATTTAGAACAATTTAGGACTTTTAAGGATATTTTATACTGTAAGTTATTTTAATTTTTTCACTTTGATTGTTTGTTGAAATATTTTAATATTTTAGGAAATTAAAGATTTGTATTTTAAATCTTGAAAACTTGTTTGAGTCTTTTCTTTTGTTACATTACCCCTAGTCGTATATATATATATATATATATATATATATATATATATATATATATATATATATATATATATATCACAGAAAGGTAATACAATTGCAGATTGCCCTATATTCGTTTTAAAAAAAAATTGTTAATTCAAATTTCTTGACGAATATTTTACAGGTGATGATAATTTATGTTCCCACGAGCACATTGCTATATGTACTTATAGACTTATAGTATTGCACATATCAGTTTTATTACTGTAGGAAGGATTAAGTTGTGACTTCAATTAAATTACATATATTAATCTTACTCATATTAATAGTGAAACTAATCTTAGCTGGCAAATTGTAACTAACTGCTCACTTCACCATTTTTATTTGATTATTTGTATAGGCATAGATTTTGATCCCATCTTCAGTAATGCATTTTTTGTTATATCTAGAGATGATAAACTCGTTTTCTTAATTTTGTATAACCCCATTTAATGATTATCACTTTTTATGCAATACATATGTTGCTTCATCTGTACTTTTTAAAAAAATGATTTTTTTGTGGAGTGCATGATTTAATTACGACCGAAGTTGATACTCCCTTAGCTTTATTAATTTGTTTATCATCAATCATTAGCGAGTACAATTTAGGCCGTACTCCAACAAATTATTTTACTGGCTTCCATTACATTCATCTTTAACTTGACCAACAACTTTTTTATTAGTTGTACTATACAAAGTATGATTGCTTGTATAACCGGTTGTATCATACAGTGTGCGATTCTTGTTCATATCATCATAACTATTTTCTGCTGTAAATTCCAATAAAAGACTATCAGTGTCTCTATATAATAATTCAACGTTATTTTCATATGTAGCTTTTAAGATTTAATAATAAAAGCTATACATTATAACTTTGGATAAATCTAATATTGATTTGCCTGGATATATTGGTATGTTAAGCATTAATTTTGATTTAAGTATATAAATAGCTCATTCGCTATTTTTCTTGATACAAATGCTGGGTTGGCTATTAGTGTTTTTATTTCTCTATTTCAGCAAGCCTAACTAATTCAATATTTATTCTTTTCTTAAGTTCTTCATAGTTTTCCCAAATATTGAATTATTCATTAACGGAACGGTGATTTTAACTGCGTCACGCAGCGGCTGATGGAACACTTTGAAAACACCACCTGAGGAAATGGACTGACAGGAGCAACCGTCGATGACTTGACAAACCTGTGGCAAACCTGTAAAAAGTCTCAAGCGAGAGATGATTCTAAGGGACATCGTCCCTGGCGATATTTACAATAGCGGAAACTGACTCGCGTCAGGGTGGCAGGCAGAACGGCATTATGGCATGCTCATGCATACAACGTTTGGGAGATATGTAAATTAAATAACTTTGGCGAATATCATGATGCAATTAGCGCCAGTACCTGGTCTTGCTTAAAGCACAGGCGGCTGCTTATACTTGTCACAGGCCTAGATGTGCGGATCCTCTTCAAAATCCCTCATAAAGTTCTCATGGTTGTCTATGGCTGTGGCTAGAGTGTGTTTGGCTGCAAACTGCTCGAAACAGCATTTAGTATCACTTTGATTTATCGTCATCATCTGTCCTACTAAATGCCTCAATAAGGCGTACAATAGGCCCTTGGCCCGCAGCACAAAGGACTCGGGAGTAATTCTGTACAACCGTGAGGGCCATAATCTGTATGCTCTGTTTTGTGCACTCGCTAGAATGTTCAAGGAAACCACCACTCTTTCTGCTCGACGATTGTGCGTTTCTTTCTGGAGTCCGGCATAAGTAAACAGCCCTCACTAAGCTCGTCAATGTCAGCCGCCATGCCGACATCAGCGTATGGGTCATAACACAGAAACATAATGCCGTTGCCAGTAATTTCCGCGAAGAGACATCATGAATTGCGCTCGATAATTGATATCATTGAGGCCTCGCGTCGAACAGAGGCATTAAAGTTTCTTAAAAATGCCAGTTTCGGCAAGCTCCTTCTGCGCACAGATCCGCTAGTATAGTTTGTGCTGAGCCAGCGATGCCATAACACTTGTGTTCTTACTCAACGTACTACTTAGTGTCAGGCGATCAGTGAACCATTCCGAAAACTTCATAAGAGCCATGGCAGGAGCTGTGACTGACCTTGATATTGTGGAGCTATTACATGGGCTGGCAGCCAAGCCGGAAGACACAGCGACGGCTCTCACTGTCTGAACAGCAGCTGGTGCTGGATCAGCTGCAGAAACAGAGCGGCGAAAGAATACACAGGCCGGCCTCTTACCATTGAGGGCCTCAAGGCGATGAGCGATGAGGAGGTAGCAAACAACTATCTATTATACGAGGCCAAACTGGGGGCCAGGATAACTGCATCTCCTGGGTTGTCTTTGTTTGGTCTGTACACAGCAGATGTGAGCCACTTTTTGCCCAAAGACAACCATGAGAACTTTGTGAGGGATTTTAAAGATGATCCGCACATCTAGGCCTGAGATAAGCATGTTGAATAAAGGCAGAATAAAAGAATAACAAACGATGAGAGGGACAGCGCAACCCTCAGCGCAACCCGCACAAGTGCTAACGGAACCGCCATCGCAGCGCAACTGAAGTCGGAACCGTCAGCGGTACCTGCACAAGTGTAACTGGAAGAGATGCAGGTCACTAAGGTTAAAAGCCCAGGTAGAGTTGCTCCTGATAAAAGACTTGCAACTATGATGAAAAACGCTGACACTTACGCCGCTCTAGTCGGAATTACGGGAACAGCAGTACAGGTAAGCGCAGCGCGAGAGCAAGATAGTTCGGCACCATCTGATGTTCCTTGGGTCGGCTAAGCTTTAACGGCTGGCCTCGCATGCGTCGAAGCAGCAGTCAGAACAGCAGGGACGGTTGATGGCAAGCCCTACACCAGCGGGCCCGACACCACAGGTGCTTGCGCAAGCGCCAGCAGTCACTGTTAGACACAAGCCCGACCCTTTTTATATGGAATAGTGTGAGATGTCTACACCACCGTACGCCAAAGACCTCGGAAACCCCCTTTACCATGAAGCAGTACTAGACGGTCCTGAGGTTGGTATACGATGATTGCCAAACTCTTAAAATGAAACCCACCTACTTTGGCCGCCTAAATTTCGACGACGCAGCAAAGGCCGTTACCATCACAGCGCTGATCATTTGAACACATGATATGGTAATTAAACAGGGTATTAATCCTGCTCATATCATTACGGCAGCCTAATGGCCTCTCCTGCTGTCATGGTGGGCGAATCAACTGTCAACGCCCTCGCATTAACAGGTTCAAACTCCCTCATCTTTCAGATAGATAAAAAGGGCCGACGAGGAACGCATTCGCCACGACTAGACTACAAAAGAACTTCAAGCTGCGCAGGCCGAGTACCAACGTAAGCGCAACGAGCGTCTCTATTACCTCAATGAAAGAAAGCAAAACGAATAGCTGGCTGAACGGGCTTACCAACCAAGACATAGAAGAATCTTCACGCCCGCACAAACCGGCGACTAACGGGAAAACCGTCCACGGCCTGTAGCTCGGTGACGAGTGCAAGCGTTCTAACTTTTACACACCCTCGCCTGAGCAGCAAAAATACGAGTTGATATTTATCATCGGGGACCTCGCCGTCGTGAGATACGTGGCCTACAAATAATTATAACAGCGGTGCGAACGAGTGTCGGCACTTTTTGCGCTGACAGAGGCCAGTTGCAGGAAGCTGGAAAGGCGGGTGCACGAAGCAGGAGCAACCGTCGATGACGTGACAAACCTGTGGCAAACCTGTATAAAGTCTCAAGCGAGAGATAATTCCAAGGGACATCATCCCTGGGGATATTTACAATAGCGGAGACTCACGTCAGGGTGGCAGGCAGTATGGCTCATGTACCACAACGGGCATGCGACCCTCCATTTACCACAAAGGGGGTTTCCAAACTCGCTGACGCATTTGCACGTATATCCAAGCGGGGAATGCTAAAGTCGCCCAATCTGGTGCAGATTGACCTCAGCCAAGAGTTTATGGGCACTTTGTCGCAATTCTTGGACAAGCACAACGTGCAGGTGAGGTGGGGTAAGGCCGGCGTTTACCGTGCGTAGGGCATTGTGGAGAGGTTCAGCCGTACTCTAGCCGAGCGGCTGTTGGGGCACCAGTACCCCCCGGAGATGTTGCTAGTGGGAACCGCGGTAAGGGAGACTTCAAAGCGTAGTATTGAGTGGGTTCGGCGGCTGGGTGCCGTTGTGGCGACCTTAAACAGTGAGGTAACACGGCCCACCTATTGATGCCATTCGTGCTACGTCTGTGCGGGCTACACATGCAACCACCGTCTCAGCGTTTGTGCGTGAAGAGCTGCAGATTGTGCCACCTAGCACATAACTACCGCCAGACCGGGTCCTCAGTAGTCATGTCAACGATACACACTGCTGAGGTCGAAACTACTTTCTTGCTGTTCTTGCACTATAGGACAAAGCGGCTCAGCCCCTCTTTTACGGTTGCAGTCCAGACAGGTCAACCTCACATTGTCCTTTGTGTGACCCTTGGCATTGGCCAATCGGTTCATGCTAAACTGCTGCATATCTTTTGGCTCGTATGCCCAGAGCATTTCAACGTTGCAGGCGGCACAGCGATTATTTTGCTCTTGCTTGAGGTGGAGCACGTTATTGACTTTGAGCAGTTCTACGCTGGTTACAACGAAACCATTGGCCTTGTCCCGCTGCTTATATGCAACAAGCTTCTTTTGAATAACCTGGCGGATTTCCTGCTTTGTAAGCGCATGCTTCATCTTGGCCCCCACAGCCGGTGTCGCAGCGACAAGCTCAAGTTGAAACAGGTGCTCCACACGGTAAACTGCCAGATACGCGAAATTGGATCATTGGAGGCAGTTGTCGGCTTGCGCTGCCTGCCCGCCCTAACGGCAGACTACCAGTCGGTTGACAGAAACTGGCCATATTGTATGTTGAGCTGCGCCTCTATGATGATATGTATGTACGCGTTTAACACGTCTGCCGCCTGAGAAGTCTTTTGGATTTGCAGCGTTATGCCTTCGCTTGCGTTTTTACTCTGTATTGCGTGCAAAATCAGCGTTGCGTGCCACATCCTCGAAGAGCATAACTATTGCCTTCATGCTCTTTGACAACGTGTTTAGGTTGATGTTCTACGTACTGTCGCTCTTATTTAGCACCACCATACCATGGCTCAGTACTCTGGTGCCACTTTCTCCAGTTACTGGTGCCGGATAATGCGCGCACGCAACATCGAAGTCCAGAGAGATACTGTTGATGGTGTAGTTCGCCCATAGTTTAGTGCTCTGGAACACCACGCCGTAGTCGCTAAACACCAGCTCGAATGTGAGGCGGTCTGAGAGGCCGGACTGGTAGTATGGTATATGAGCATTTAGCAGCTTGATGTCGAGCGGCACGAAGAAGCTGTTCCAAAACGCGGCATCGATAGACGCGTCATGCTGTGTGGTGGAAACAGCATTGCCAGCGCTGAAACGTATAGCGGCAGTGTTCGCGTTCTGGATGCCCTAGTTGACCGTGTTGGTTATCTCTTTTTCAGTCCGCCAAATGTATTTGTAAACGCTCCAAATGTCATCATTGTCTAAGCTGGACAACTCATTACCCTCGAGCTTGACACTTATCTTCTTGACGATGGCGCGGCCCAGGTTTTGCACGCTTGTACGATTGGCGTCAGCAGGCGCTGATGTGCTGCCTCTCAAAGCTATTGTTAATGCCTTTCTGGCGGTGCCGGGCACAATAACATCATTGCCATCGAGGTTAGGAAATCTGACAGTAAGCATCTGGTTTTGGTGTATGGTGCTTGGGTTGTTAGACACAACAGTGGTGCTCCGGGCTCCCTTTACACCGAGCGCGCGGCGGAGGGAGCGAAATGGGTCGAGTGTGTTTCCGTATTGAGACATTCTCGTGATGCTATTGGAGTTCACGTACCCTCTCTTCAGTAAGCGGGCATAACTACATAAGTATGGTTGAAAGAGGCATGGATATGGATGAACCGCAGCACAGGCTGATGGTCTCACTTACCGAGAACTCGTTAGCCTAGACAAAGCACTTCAAACGCACCAAGGTTCGCTTTCAAATAACATCGTGAAGCTTGCAGAACTCGATGAGTACATCAAAGAAGAAGTAGGAAAGCTGCGACGGGTGGAAACTGACACAAGCCTAACCAAAGAAGAAAGAAAAACGATGAGCCAGATGTTCACCTTAAAAATCTCCAAGACGAGCGCATGCTAGGATTAGGGATACGATCAACCAGGTCCTTCGTAAAGACACGACCCTCGATATAAAATACCGAACCTCTTCCTCGAGCAGGGAATCACTACAGCCTCAATTCTCACCGCGCTGGGGTTCATTATAAGCACGATTGTACTCGGACAACGCCACCGCAAGCGGCAGCCCAAGCATCTAAACCAGACTCTAACGGTGTAAAAAAGGGGTAATAAAGCAACTGGCTGGAATGCTGAAAACGCTGGCAAAAAAAGCGGCGATGTCTCTGCCCGGGATTGTCTGGTCAATAGTGTCTTTCTTGCTGAGGACCGCTTGCAATGCCATCGGCTGACTCACCGGAAATCACTTTCTTTGCCGTCACGTTCTTTGCCGTTATCCACTCTCTCTATGCAGACAAGCGAGAAAGCTATGCGCAAGAGCTCAGCTGAGAACCAGATGGTCAAAAGCGCCACTGCGATGCCGCCCACGACTAGTGCTGTTGTATTGGCATCGTGAGCGCGAGTGCTGGTTTGTGCAGTTGTTACAAGAGCCGCGGCTTGCGCAGGTGGGTCAAAGCCGACCTCTTCATGCTTCGTTGGCTGCAGTTGTTGGGGCGTACATTGCACCTGCTTCTGAGCGGCGTGCAGTTGTGGAAGCATCCTTATCGAATTAATATTGATATCGGTGCCTATAGCCATGTTATCATCCTCTGTAAGACGTTCGTTGTTATAATAGCTGCCAACTTTGAGCTCCATATCATTTGGTATCATGTAGAGTCCTCCTACAATGTAATCTAGCTTATTTACCAGATTGGTGGCGTTCTCAGCTTGGCCAGCCATATATTCTACGTTTGCAAGAAACTGTTTTTGTACATTAAATTGTTTATCTGGCCCCACTATCGATGTAAGTATTTCGATTTGTGAGCCCAGGATTGCTCAAACGTACACTAGAATGCTTCCATTGAGTCGACCTACCCCGGCTTGGATAAAGCCTTGCGACTTGTTCAGCATAAAGTGCACAAAACCGTGGCTAGCTATGCTGCCTGTATGACGTAGTCAACTTTGTGTTTCCTTGAATTATCAAACGCATACACGTTGGGGTCCCAAACACCATTACGTATTGGCTGGTAGCCGCTGTTGACATTATTGTTGTACATCGTACCCAGGCCTTGGTTTTTGTTGTGCTTCTGCCGCCAGTCTGAGATTTTTCCACCTTAATCTCGTTGCAAAACCGCTCGTAGGCAACCATGTCGAGGCTATTTTCAAGCGCGTTCCACCCTGTTTGTCCTGGAAAGGCATACCGTAGCTGAGTGAGAATCCTTTTCACGTGGTAGTATACATGAAACCGATAAAAGTTGCGTGCCATCATGGCCAGTCTTGGCCCTGCTGTTTATGTTGAAACGACGTACAACAGGTGATCATGAACGCAGATGCCACAACCGGTGGTCGCACACTAAAAGACAAAGTTCACTTGATTTTGCTAAAACTTCATCTCGCCGTCTGCGGTTCTGAAGAACCAATTGTCGACGATATTCTTCCACTCGACGAAAGGTAGCACATAGTTATCGGCTATGTTAATAAATTTTGTCTGTCATGAACCATTGTCCTGCACATAAACGTCGAGGTTGAGCAGCAGTTCGTTGATCTGCGCTCTCTCTGCGTCGCTATAGTTAAAGACGCCTCCGACGCTATATTTTGCGTCGCTATTAAAGCGAAACACCTGCGGCAATACCATCACTCCGCACCAGTGCTTGTACAAGTACTGACAATGTATGCTGTATTGACCAATCCTCTGGTTCTGCCTGTGGCTCTAGAACAGGTGATATGCACCGACTCAAGTAGCGTAGAGCTCCTGGATATTTCGTGCAGACGAGAATGGTTCAACATTTCGGCTGCGCTTGAAAACAACCAATTTAGTGCGACCCGGTCCCCAAGAAGCGAGCAGAAATCTGGTACCATTCCTGATGGGTATTACAACATACATACTCTCGTAAAAGTACTAAGGTTTACCTTCATGAAATAGCGTCAGACTACAACGCAGCGATGGGCGGATTAGCATCATGTTCACTAATCAAAAATAGCAACTTGCCGTTTGCCGTTCGCCCACATCTTTGAATTCGAATTAAACAGGTAACGCGGACCTGGCACATACATATTACCTAATTCCCCAGCGTTTATCAACACCTCGATCAGATAAACACAACTGGGAGTATTCTTAATGGAAAAAAAAAACAGTATCCTGCTGCAAGTTATTCCTGTAGGCGGTGAGTCCTACGGCGACACGAGTACTGTCTCCTATAGAAAAACCACATTAGCGCAGAGTACGTGAAGGTGGCATCCATGAGCTCTCGATACGTACTTTAGATGAAAAACAATCAACGGTTAAAATTCTGTAGTGCACAATCATTCTTGAAATTAAAACAAACCACTAGTGCAAACGACAAGCACATTTTGTGCCTACGTCGTCCTGGCTTATTTAGTAATAGCGCTGCGGCTGTCTCGGATACATCGCCCCCGTTTGCCCCAGAGGCAAGAATCCCTTGCCGCGAGGTTGTTGTTAACACGGCCGGAGCAGGCACCAATGCCTCCTTAAATGCCATGTACTTAACAGCCGACATAATCACGTCATTTGGTGGAATTCAACGCAAGACTTTACAAACGTTGGCTGTTTTACGCTTAGCAACGACACTATCACCATCCTGGGCGACGGTTTTTACTTCATTAACCTCTACGGCAGTCGCAATGACGGAACGTAGGTGTCGCTTTTAATCCGTGTAAATGACGTCTTAATGGCACATATTAACATTACTGCTATTCCTGCTAATGTCTCACACGAAAGCCTTACAACTAGTTTTGCGTCTATGTCTGCCGCCAGAGACACCATTAAGTGCGAGGGTCTAAACATGAACGCTCCACTCGCGTGATTTTCAATCACTCTAACCATATTTGGCTTAAAACAAATACGATGGGGGAGAAACCATACATGGAACACGAATCACTGGAGTAGTTTGCCAATCCTAATACCTACGACGAAGTATTGGTGCAGCTCGCAAAACAAGTTGACAATATCTGCGTCAACATGAGGTGGACACACCGCGGTTCAGATTGGGATGGAACTAGAATGCAAAGCAGATATATATATTGAGCATTGGAATCACCCAGAGTACTTGAAGCCAAAGCGCGGTCAGCGGGAGGTAGTTGAACAAAACCCGACTGCCCTCAGGGAGTTGCGGGCGCAATTGCTACTACGATGAAAACTTGGTGTTTGATGAAACCCCCTCGGCCTCGGCGATAACCTTTGCTTCGGGGTATGTATGCCCGTTGTCACTCCGCTCATCAGACTTAAAACCGTGTGATCTTGGACAAAGATATATTTTGTCGCATTATATTGAACGGCCAGAAAAACAATCAACCACTAAACCTGCGAACATAAGGCACACTTGTTGTGACTCTTGGCACTCAAGTCAACTGGCGTGTCATTTCCGGATCTAAATATATTAAAGAAACTGACTTTTTCTTTCATCTCATCGCCGTCTTGCCAGTACACCACGGCGACAGGTTAGAAACACGTGCTTGCAGAGGAGCTTACACCCACCCCTTTCTGATAAATTAAATTTTTATATCACGCTCCTCATAGAGGAATTATAATGTCACTGTACCCAAAGCTCCAGGACCAACAAAATTTTCGTCTAAAAAAAGATTAGGGAAGTTGAAACCTCCCTATGGGCTGAGGGTGAAAAGCAATAGGCCCTTTACAAAAAGTGCAGGCGCGTTATAAACATGGTAGATGACATTGACAATCCACTTACAGCCGTATCTGTGAGCATCGGTGTGGCTGGGATTGGCATATTGACAAGAATTGAAGTTAACTGGGTTCAAATTTACGATGCAGCTTTTACTGTCGGCAAGTATATCTTTAAACTGTATTAAGTCGGGGAATGGATATGATATTGGAGTTGTGACATATTATACTGTGAAACTTAATCAAATGATGACAATAAATATATGGTGATGCCTAAATTAGATTTCATTATTATAACATAGTTTCACTAAAAGTAAGCTAAAGAATAACATGAAGATCCTCACTCCTCTGAGGGTCTTGGACATGTGATGTCCTGATAGCAGGGCCTGACAAATCCGCTCACATTCTTAAACAAATCCTCTCAACGATGTCTACTCAGTCCTACACTCAGCATCAGGTCGTGACGCCTGTCGATCTCGATTTTCTGTCCCGAGATCTTCATTATATTGATTGGGATCTCATCCTGGTTTGAGGCTTTCTTTACAAAGACTATACCAGGTGCGTCAGCAACTACTCGGAAAAACTGGTGTCCTCTGCGCGCGCGCACATACACACAAACACACACACACACACAGAGCGCATGACTACGTGTTAATGTCATATTTCATAATTTTACGTACTTATTTTCTTCAATCGTTTAGAAAAATGTTAATTTTATCATCTTCTATTCTTTTAAAATTAAAATTTTCATGAACATAAAATTGAAAAATGATGTGAAAAAGCAACAATGGATTTGAACAGGGTTCGCTCGGATAGTCATGTAAAAATATTCAAAAAGTGCCTACAGTTGTACCAATTGTACCACCAAGTCTACAATTTCATAAGTAATATGTCGTGTCCTACATTAGTCTGGTACCCACTGTACACTATTTTGCTGAACTGAACATTTCGTCTGGTTGTTTTTTTCTTCTCCAAAGGTCACAGAAAGTGTAACAAATGTACAAAATAATTATTGTATTTAATATTTTTCAATGTACTAGGGAAATATAGGGCATTTCTCACAATATTCTATATATTCATATATTTTCTAAGGTTTAGATTCATTCGTCGATCAGCAAAGAATAATCGAATTGATAAATTACGGTAAATACATAAATAATTATATTCATTACATTTCTTCATTTTTTCATTATTTTGAAACAGTTATTTAATATTGGGGATTAACTTACCTTAAAGGCATTGTCATCTTCAGAATCCATGAAAAACTTGCAAAGATTTTCTCTTGAAACCATGATTGGTCACTCTTGAAAATGGTAAATCACTTCCGCGTAATCGTAACGTACGAAAATTTGACGTCATGCTTTGATTGGGGTTTTCCAGCGTTTCTCGCTCAATGTCATAACGCCGATTTACACATGAACTGACACTATATATATATATATATATATATATATATATATATATATATATATATATATATATATATATATATATATATATATATATATATATATATTGTTACGACCCTATGGTAAGAAAAACGTAACAAAAAGAAAGTGAAACCAACAATGTTTGTAAAAATCAACAAACAATTTATTTCTAAATAATTAATGTGAAAATCAAAAAGACACTTACAGTAACGTGTGCTAAAATCCAAATAATCCAATAATTATCAGTGTCCTAATCACAAGTCATAAATATAGAAATTATAAAATGTTTCGAATGAATGAATGTTCCGAACAAATGAATCTTCGTAATGAACGAATGTTCCGAATGTAAGATTGTTCCGAATTAATGAATCTTCGTAATGAACGAATGTTCCGAATGAAAGAATGTTCTGAATGAATGAGTCTGGAATGTCCTGATGGACCAACGATAATGTAATCCAGATCATCTTTGAGAATGTTCACAGGCATCCAAAAGTCCTAAATATAAATCCAAACGTTAATGAGTACTACAGGTAACTCCGATGAATGTTCCAATAAATAATTCCTTTCGAATTATGTATACAGCAATACAGCATTACGGCATTACAGAACTACAAGATTTCAGCACAGCTATGATTCCAAACATCTGATGATTCTAAAGGCTGATCGCAAAAAACAGATGTTTTCAACACAGGATTTAAAACTGGAATGAATATATTGCGTATATCAAGGTCTTATATACTCTTTACAAAAGGCCTATTTCACAACAATAAACGTGTCATATTACGACCCAGAATGCAATACTAAATGCGTCGATTTAGTGGAAAAATTCTTAATGAAATGATAAACAACTCTGACCTTGAACAATAGGTCAGTAAATACCTTGTTGGCATCTTTTTTCAAACTTAAAGTGCGACTTACTATTTGATACATTTTAAAGTACAGTCATAGACCAAAGGTTTAAGCACATTATAGATTCCATATACATAATTCTGTAACAATATATATCAGTTATCCCCAGAGGATAAAGTACTAGTAACTGCTTGTGTGTATGTGTGTATATAATCAGTTTCGACTAGCAAGCCACTTATAATTTACTTGTACAAAAAATAAATAATAATGTTTCACAAAACCTGTCTGTTTGTGTCATCGTCCGTCATAGTGTGGAAAATATCATCTAATTTCAACCCATTTATTCTCCACACTGGGGGAAGTTCTAATTTCGTTAGAGTGGATTTCAGAACATACAGGGAACTCCTCTGGATGTGCACTTTAATTCTCTATATGTACTGAAATTCAACTGTTTATAATCAGACCAGATGACACGGACAACACCGAATTTACTAGGGCCAAACATCCCTTCTAAATTGATTATATTGCCGGTTGTGAGTAAACGGTGTTGCCGATTTGTATTTGCCGTGAGTTTGTATCAAAATCTTTTAAATGCATGCATTACATTTTTTTAAAATTGTTGGTACATAGAAGGTTTAAACATTTTACCTGCGTTTTATTACTTAGCAGATAGTTTAAATTATACCATATTTATACCTCGTGGGTCTAGTCAAGAGAGTCGCTATTTATAGACTTATAGTAAACAGGTTTGTATAATGGAATGTTGTAGGCCGGCTGGTTTAAAAATAACATCCGGGTAATGTTTAATCAATAGTGTGTTGTATAGTGGGACGTGTAACGGTTTTGGCTGAAACAAATGGTAGCTCGGACCCAACGCTGGCACTGTTTTTCGAGGTAAGAAATACCATATCATGGTAAGGTCATTGAAGCCTCATTTTGTAAACTCACTAATGTAACGCGGACGATCATGTAATTGTTCAAACGCCTGTGCCTGTGACGTGAGTACCCCTGTTTTCCAGTCGTGTGGCAAGTCTATTTGCATGGCCATACATCTTTTAGCAACATGAACAAGCCATTCGGTTCCATGCAGCAGGTTCCTCTAATCATCAAGTGCATGGTTATCAAGATTTGCAAGACGGCGTAGACTATGAGGATATTTTGCAAGGTGCGCTGCGTCACTTATCGCATGCATCATCCCCCACAGCTCTTCGGGTAAGCCCATGATGCATGTTATACAATTTCGCTCATATTTATTTAAATAAATAATCCAGTTTGAGTCAGAGTGAGAGCCACTTTTGTGGTCTTTGGAGATCAGCCTATTTTTGGGTTGTGCCAGGAACAACGGGGGGTGGGGGTGGGGGTGAGGAGTGGGGGGAGGGGTGGCAGTAGGGGAACATATATAATTTAACAGGATAGAGAGTTATATTTCATTCAAAGCAGCCTTCAAACCCGTGTTTGGTATACATATATAATTCGTTCCAAGCAAGAATCGAACCCTTGACGTGAGTAACTGCACGTATTGTTTAGAATTCATGCACCGCTGCCCTAACTCGTACGGCTATGTGCTCATCACTAACAGAAGGATGGAAGAAGGTCGAATATAAGGACATGAGATAGAAGAGAACTCTCTCGCTAGGCAAGGTCAATTTAGCATTCATCGTTATGCACAATCCCAATGCATTTCTATTTAGACATGCAATGTATATACCTTAAATTATAATTATAAATTGATACCTATATACAAAATAGAGAGAAAAGAACATATCCATGGATGCATATATCCAAACAGATAATGTGAATTAGGGTACAGACGCATGAGAGTTAGGTGCGCCATTTATTCACGGCACGTGTACGATTCCTACTTGGAACGTATTATAACTCTCTTACCTGTTTGATTATATATGTGTCATTCTACAAATACATATTATCACACACACATGTACATATATATATATATATATATATATATATATATATATATATATATATACACATATATATATATATGCAAGATCTGTATCACTCAATATGTTGGCGAAACAGTTGATTTCAGAAAACGAATGAATAATCACAAGAGCCACATTCGCAACAAAGTCAACGCAAAACTCGCGAACCACTACAACTACACTGGACTTTCAGTCGAAGTACTCGAGATGCTACCGATTGATTCTAACCTAGGGTGGATCGATATAGAATGCACACGTAAGGAACGACACTGGATACTTCAATTAAAAACTCATGGGGAATTCGGCCTAAATGAAAAAGTCTAACTTCCTAATGCAGTCTTTTCAACACTACAGCCAGATATCAGTTTATCAGACGTACGCAATTTTTGCGATAATATTTAGCCAAGTAAATATTCCGTAACTCTTTACATGTATTATTATTATTGTTTTTATCATTATTATTATTATTGATATTATTATTATTACATATTATTATTATTATTTGAACTCATTATCCCGCTATACCATACTCTTGACATACTTCGTTAGTACCTCCATGCATAACTTTCCCGGGATATAATTTCTTTTGCTCATTTTGATAATGGCGTTGATTTTTCGGCGCGCATGATGTCAGTCCTTTGTTCCCAGCCGGGAATGAGATCAAAACAGTTTGGTCCTATGCGTGATATACACGATACACACTTCTTTGAATATTTAATACACAACTTTGTTGGGCCGATGGCAGTATAACATAGATATGAAGTTTACCCATTTTACACCGTTTTTAAAATTTTGTCTTCTTTCTTTCTTCTATTGTGTATCCTTTCTTGGTTTATTTCCCCGTCACTGAAACATGTAGGAGTCAAGAAATTCTCTCGGTTATTTTGTTTAGTGTCTGTTTTGTCGATGTAAATGTTTCTGCTCCTGAGGAAGAGCTTATTTAGCTCGAAACGTTGTGAAACATATTTGTATTTACGCCATTATCAATGTTTGTGTCATTATATATATATATATATATATATATATATATATATATATATATATATATATATATATATATATATATATATATCGCCACACTGATTGTAAATGCAGTATCGCCACTGTGGCAATATCACTCATGGAACTACCATGTTTACTCATTTAGGAAATATAGGGCAGTCATAATTACTTTTCGTGAAATCACTGTTTCCTTTCTTGGGTCATCCTTACGAAACAAATGTATGCGGAAAGTTTATTCCATCAAAACTGAGACGATTTGACGTGATCCGTATGTCTCAAAAAATAAAATGATTTTGCAAGCAAAATGTCCTTTGTCTCAAGTCCTATATTTCTGTCAATAATAATACAAAGGAAGGTTGACTCCAAATTGTGGCAGACAGATATTTGCAGCGGATATAATTGTGATTGGAACTGAAATCTATCTAGGTATGGATAACACGTTGAAAAGACGACATACGTGGAACCCACTTGAAAAAAATAATTCATGCAGCAATATATGAAATGTTAGGAATAAACAAAAACGTGATTACATGATGATAAGAATGATAAGACGTTTGCTTCAGATTACATGTACTATGTCGAGCGGATGTAGAAGATTGAGAAGACAAGAGACTTGCAGTCGTGTGTCTGTGTAATTGTTCGTGCTCACCGCCCATTATGTCTCACAGGTAACATTTCCTCACCACGATGCAGCTTAACCTATTGTGCATGACTCATGAATTCGTAGCTGGCAATTCTAATTTTGTAGCTTTTATCTTTTTAGTTTTTGCCGGGAATAGGTATATCACGAGAGTACATTTCGATGAAGGTCTGGACATCTTAATATGTAAATGTTTCAAAAGCTGGCTTCAACTTATAAACATAGAGATGGATTTATATACAAACAGACGGACGGACGGAAAGATAGAGCGAAGTGCAAAACTTACCACGTTGTGCCGGAATTAAACCGAGCATCGACACAAGGAGAAGAAGAACGAAAAGTTTCTTCATTTTTCTGTTCTTTCTGTCTGGAAATAAAATAAACGCTTTGTTTGATATTATTTCTAAAATATTAAATACTTTTTATATTCATTAGTTATTTAAAGCAACGCACTGTCATTAATCGAGAGGAAGTGCGTTTAAAGCTGCATTTCTTCCTCAAATCTAGTCTCATTCAAACATACTCTCATATGACTCCGAGAGAGCTACGCCGAGCGAGTCTGGTAAAGGTCTGTATGAGCACTCCCAATTGATTATCGCTCATTAATTTTCTCTTTCTTTATTTCTTCTATCCGAGAAATACACCATTTATACCGTCAAGTCCATAAGCACATTTTGCGCATAAGCGATAATTGTAAACATCTTTATAATGTAATCTAGGTGCAAACGTGGGAAATGCCAGTCCCTTTCAAACATTCGGAGAGTTAGTGTTACAGTCTAATGATTTGCAAATTTTCATACCGAAGCGAAAACTCGCATTTACTACACATATTTGATGTGGTCGATCCCAAACATAAAAATATGAAGATTGTGCACTTTTGTAATCTACGTTTTTATTAAGAACGCTGACTAACCTGTCAAACCAATTAGCGACATTACCAAATTGTGGGAAGAGTCGTTTGGGGGTTTTGCAAATATTTGCAGAGACCTTTACAAAACCCTTGATTGACGAAAATCACACGCTAGTATTCTACCCGAAACCAATTTTAAACTAATATGACGAGCGGTATTCTTTTTAAATTTATAATTATGTGAAACCATTTTCTTCTGACCAAATTCCAGCTAAATCATCAAGTTCAACATTTTTAGTTTTGGTGGAGCCCATATGTTGCGGACTAAAATAGTTCTGAATACACTCAGAGACGATGGGCTACTGGAAACGAGACTTACTTTCTCCAAGCTGCAAACATGCACCGTGCTCAGGTGATTATTTGGATTTTAATTGAATCTAATACACATTCTGAGGTAGAACGAGTTTTAGTTTGTGAACAAATTATCTATTAGTGACAGTATGACAGCAATAACACGTGTTATATGTTTGGTTTTGCCAACTCTCTAGTAAATTTTGGGTGGGCTGTATACAGTTGCATGTGCCTCGTTAACTTATGCTCTAGTTTGTTTGCTCGTTCGTGACGAACAGCGTAATGGAAATCACCATGGCTGCTTTACATCCTATCTCCTCTGCCCGTCTGGTGCGTGGATCCCAATGGAATCCTCCATTGTTCATGACTTTGGTATACATTTATGAAAAATATTTAAATTATTCTTCATTGTAAGAGACATAGAATCATATCATGCATTCATCGCAATTTACGACTTTTTGCACCTTCAAATGATAAAGTAGATGGATTTTTTTTCGAGTTTTATATCGGAGATTGGATGACTGAGAGAGAGAGAGAGAGAGAGAGAGAGAGAGAGAGAGAGAGAGAGAGAGAGAGAGGGAGAGAGAGGGTTCCAGTTATTTTGATTTTGATCCAAATTCTGATTGATTCGCTGAGATTAGTAATGCTTTTGGTCGTAAATTATCGAGTCAAGAAAGCATCTTCATGCGTCACTCATATCTGGAAATATGCGCTATTTGTTATCAAGCAAAATAAAACATGAGACATGCTTTAAAACAGTAAAATTGCAGTTTCAATGTTGCAAATACAAATAGGCATTAGAACTGTGCACGCATGAAATGAAAGAAAGAGAATAGTCTCACTATGGTGCCGTCTGTAGACTTACCTTGATTTTCCTTCAGCGCTCAATAGTTCAGCTTCGCGCTTGGAGTGAAGTAAACTGCTCAGTCAGTCGGATTTTATATATTCTGACCATATGTCCAGCTGTGCTTCGTTACTGAACTTTTTATACACATGATGAACAAAATATGTCAGTAAAACTGATTAGATTAGTGCACAGCCCGATCAAAAAGATAGGTATGGCATGAGCAACATCTAGTAAAGGAGACAGAAGCTGATGCACGGTTGTCACGAAATCAAGCTGTGATGCAAAATTCGTTCTTGTGTATGGAAATTTTGAAAATATCCAATTAAAATCTATATTTAATAAACACCCTCAATGGGATATGACCACAGCCACCACCACCTCAACTACACCACAGATGCAGCTATTACTGATACTAATATTGCTTAGACTGTTACAACTACTACTATCACTAACAATTATTCTATAATAATACGTGACAAACTCTTACGCAAGTAGAAAAGATTTGAAGTTGTACGTATTAGGGGGAAAAAAATATTTGCATAAGTTTGAAGCATTGATCAGAGAATGACATTGGATATTGCCTTAAAGTCTACTAAATTTTTCATTGGGTAGATCTCGCGTGACAGCCTGTCCAGTAGGAGATATTTGTAAATAATGTGGCCGGTAGCAGCTGTTTTAATGCACAAGATTTTATGACATCGGTGTGTTTACCGCAATTTGCACTATAGCATTTGTATCACTACATATTTTGTTGTAGGCAGCACATCTGTAAAAAAAAGATTTAAAACTTAATTGGAAATTATAGTAAATATCGCCGGTTTCGGTTCAAACAGTATCTTGGAGGATTTCTCAAGAAACCTTCATCTAACTGTGAAAAATGTCTTGCTTGGTTACAGGACACTAAAGTATTTTATTTCCTTATCGGACGCGTTATTCAATGAAACTTTGTTAATTGACATGTACATATTTATTTCATAACAGATACATGATGCAAATTAAAGAAATAAACTGAAAAGCAAACGAGCACAAGCGATATTGAAAAATCTCTCTACTGCCCCGTACGGCGCAGCGAGTTGCCGCTAAAATTAAATAGAGGAGTTTTTACAAATATATATGTAGTGTGATAAGCATCAGTAAGTAATGTCGGTCCGAGTTGTTCAATATTCTATACATAGTTCTGGATACTGCATTTTATAAACCGTTGTAATTTATTCCAAGCATTAATCATTCTACAAAACCAAGTGGCAAACAAGCAGAAATAGTGAAGATGATATATAATCCATAATTATATCTTTATATAAACTTGAGTGCTTTTATATTCTTTCAATCCACACATGACCAGAAACCAATTATTATTTTCCCATCTGAAGTCGTCAGTAATGACGACGACAAGATGAGCATCTGTAAATAATAATAATAATAATAATAATAATAATACAAATGAAGAAAAATAAGAAAAATTGCTTCAACGACGGCGACGATGAAAATATTAATAAAGAGGAAGAAGAAGAATGGTAACAGCAAACAAGAAACGAGAAAGAAGAAAAACGCTGAGGAAGAAAATACCAGCAATCAAGAAAAAGAAAATAATTAAAACGAAGAAGACAACGACGAGCAGCAGTTGTACACGGAGACGAGAGGCAGCTGGATAGGTGCACTGACAGGAAAATGCACATTTTAGGTTGCTTTGTCAGTTTATTCTATGAATCTCATAGTTTGGCATTCTAGTACGATACTATTATATTCAATAAAACAAGACTCAAAAGGAAATTCTGACGTTTTTGGTACTTTAATTATTGCACAATGACTTTCTATGATGAAAGATGAAACAGAGGCAAAATGTTTTAAAACATTACTTTTTCAGCAAAACATATGAAGTCTAATATTGTCAGATGCAAATGATACTCGTTCAATACCGATACTTTAAAAGAAATTGTACTTGTTGCAATAAACATTGGGTTTATAAAATGAAATCATTTGTTTTCTTTCTATGCTGTCTAAAATAATTTGGGGGAAATATCTTCATTTTTCGTAGTTGCTGGATATATAGGATTCGGGGATAAATGAGATATAGTATAAAATTATAAATCATTTCTAGATTTGTTCTTTATTTATCTACATAGCCACAGGCAGATTTAAATCTGATGGCATATACAGGTTGCTCACAAAAGTAAAAATGTATATTTACGTATTGTTGATTGGCACGAATAAAGGGAGGTCAATGTCTGGTACGACTGAGACATGCCTGAAATTGGCACTAAAATCGCATGCTAGAAAACAAATCAGATTTTACAGTGGCTTGGTGGGGATGAAAAGGAATAAACTTTTAGGGTTCGAGAGTACTTTTTCTTCCTGATTATTTTGTTTCCTTCATTTCTCATTGCGCTATTCTGTGGATATTATTTAAGCAGTAACCATAATTCAACGGTATTTAACATTTTCTTTCTCCCTTCAATACAATTTTAGATTCAATTGTACAAATATTTAGAAAGTAAATAATAATGAAACGTTTCGCTTTAATTCTTACAAACAGTCTAAAAATAAGATGGAGTATTCACACCTGCGGTAGGTTTGACTGATCACCATTTCAAATTCTAGTGCTACATGAATGAATGAAACGTGAGTTGTAAATGAAACATTTAAGGCACACAATATCCAACACGAGTGCATACTCATTATGCGGTAGGGAATATGAATTTCTGCAGATTTTCACATGTCCTTTTTGTTTTACCGGCAACTCTCATTGCTTTTCCTCGTTTCACTACTCCGAGTAATACCACTACTATTGGCAGCAACACTAATGGTAATACCACTACTACTACTACTGGTACAGATTTCCAACGAGAAACAACTATATTACTAGCATTACTACTACAACCTTTACCAAGACTATGTATGACAATCATGCTTACAAAGTTTAACTTACTTCTTATCCGAGGACTGTACTATCCTTATTAAATTTCTAAAAGACCTTGTGATTATCATTGTTAGAATTGTTCGAAGTAAGAGGGTCCTCCCCATAAATATTTTTTGCACCAAATTCATGTTGTAGTAGATATAAATATTCACCAGAGATGTATTTCTTTTGAAAGTCAGTATATTCTAATGAAAAGAAGTGGCTACACACAATATTATTCTGTGAATATACAGTTTGATGTGGACTCTACGATATACACGTTATTCTACCGATTTTTAAATCGACTGCTCTACTCACAGATAAAAAAAGGTCTTTTATTTTCTTTGCATAAAAGTCTCTATGCATCATCTCTCATTTCTTTATCTAAGTTCCACTGCACAGTTTTATATTTTACATACGGTTACATTTTCAAGAAAAAACAAGCCCCGATAATTGACCTATATACCGATACTGTGGGTATCTCGCACATGTGATTATCACAGTTTTCGACTGCAAAACTATGAGCTCACAGTGAGCGCCCAGTGTTAGAAAGCAAAAATGTACACCAAATGTTCGAGATGAAATTTAGCCGGTTAGATTTTCTTCATATTTTGTTTCGAGAAAGGCAGATTAAGGTATTTCAATCTCTGTACGATCCATACATTTCTTGAAACTGCTACTATTAATGATCTTGATGAGTGCCGTTTCATTATTTATCACTCTTAATGGAGGATAATTACATCAATTTTAACATCATGACCCTAATAACTGATTTGCTGACTTAATTACAGATTGATTGATTGTTTTGAATGATGGGTTGCTTCGTTGATGGTTTGGTTTATTGATACGTTGATTGACTCCCAGATCAATTGACATCAGTGTCGAATTAGTCTTTGATTATTTTTGCATAGGATCTCACCTTCCATATTTAAGTACCTTTAGCCATATTAACATATTGTGTATCTCTTGATCTCAAAATCATCCTTTAACTCAACTCCTAAGATTGTCACATGCTAGTTACAGATAAATGTGTTAGAACTTGAAGAAAAAAAACCAACTGTCATATGAAAACTGATTCGATTCTGTGTTTGAAACTTTCATTCTGAATGTTAACATGATCTTCATTTAAACTTCCTGCGTAAAATCTGAATCGAGTTTGATCAGGATCATTACCAAATTCTACCTAAGCATATTTTTTTTAAAAACGCGGCGTTATTGAGTCACTTTGCTTCCCAAAATAGTCCTGCGACTTTGAACTGCTTTTGATTTATATTTCTTCATTAAGCAATGAATGCTTAAAAACACAAGGGCTTGCTCACATACCGTACAATGAGAATATCTTCGAAAAGCCGTTTTAACCCGTGTCACATAACATAATGTGGTGGGGGGGGGGGAGGAAAACACGCTTATCCGGAGCAAGCCAATTGCATTTTATAAATAGTATTAAATGGTTTGTTACATGCTCATTTGAACAAAGATACCTCCCACATTGGAGCACAAGGCAAGATAAAAATATAGAGTGATTAGAACCATTATAAATGTTTTTATTTTCACATTCTTGTCAAATATGTGGTAACTACCATAGGGCGGTGTCCTATTGTTTTCCGTATGGCAGGCGGCAAAGAATTGGTAACGCATGGATTTAATCATCTGCGAGCGACGAGTGAGAGGTTAATGTTCTACGAGATGGTTTTTTAATCTTTAGACAACAAGGCCAACTCTCACCCATTGCTGAATGGGCATAGTGTTCATTTTGTGAACTCGGTTGGATAGTGCATGCCGAGATCTTCTATTTCTGCTATGTTTCTGCCACTATGCCATATATATATTTCAATTCAGTGGTCAGTTATGGTGATAAATAATATAAAATGCAGAAGAAAGAGCACAGCATAATAAATCTTCTCTGGATTGGTAATTGTATTATTCGCTGTACATCCTTGATACGTGTAATATGTGCGATAAAAAGCAACAGGAAGGCCAAACACGGACAACAAGATAATGATTCACATATGATTTGTTTAGTTCTCTCTCAGTAGATTTCTTTTTTGGGATCGACTGATTTTAAAATAAAGCCCAATACCAAAAACTGTGGTTAGTGCGGTCTGCCCAAGACTTATTTTTCATCTTATTTACCAGACTAAATTTTCAAATAGCCGAAGCAGCAGAAATCGCAAGTAGTAAGATGGCTGATGGTTGCCAGTCACTTTTATACTGACACATATTTTCTCGTGTATGGTCTTCGTTACCATTGTAGGCCCTAGCAGGTGGGTGGCTGCGCATAGAACATCAGTAATAGCAGAGGGTAGGTTGCTGGGCAACATCAATTATCTTACTACTCCTATGTCTGGCGGAAAACAATCTAGATGGAAACCTTGCTGCATAACTACTACGCCTCATCTCTCCGCAGCCGCCAAGACTCCTGTTGATTTACAAGCACTGGCGGTCTTTGTATGACATCATCAGTGTCACGGTCTGACCAAGGGTAGAATGTTTGAGGGGAACGCTGTTAGATATACACAAAGATCATTTCCTCAATCCGAAATTCACCAATCTGATAGACATCGATCATTTCGGGGCTCATTCGGCACAAGACTCACGAGTCCGTGAATTGTGTACGGAAAATAGCCATCATCGAAACCATTCTGTTATTGCTATAAAATAAAATCTTTACTTTGGTAAGTACCTGACTCAAACAAGGAGCTGTCATTATTTAGTTCTTTTTAAGAATAATATCAACAACGTCCAGAGCATGATGCTTGCCAGACAGATGTATTCAAAACATTCTGGCAACTTTAGGCGTCGATTCGAGGAGACTACGACTATCTGACTTGTACAATGCATTAACACCGGAGACTTCACAGTCTAATCTGTGCAGCGAGCCAGGGAGCAGAAGAGGCACGCCGGTAGAGACAATCCACAGTACAAAAATTCCTTGCAGATTAATGTACAGAAACAGATAAGTCGTGTACACGCCCCCACCCCACCAACACAACCATTTCCAACAGACTACCCCTCTTTCTCCATGTCCGACAAATACTTTAAGGTATTATAAAAACAAACTAATTGAAACATCAATAAGCCAAAATTATAGCGCCACAAATTTGAGGCTATTTGTCAAAAAAAAAGTTTATTTAAACATGTCATTATTAACAAACTTACATGTGAACTCAGCGGTAGGATATATTTAAAATTAACGAATAAACTGAAGGATGAGAGAAACCTGCCGCTTAGCTTTCACAAAAGACTGGAACTAGAGAGCAAACAGTACACAATTACATTTTGAAATATCTAGATCGTCAATATATTTTGCGTGTAGAAGTGACCCAAGTATCATACATGTTCAGATGCTAAAGTTGAACCTGTTTCAGAAATATGTTCGACAATATAATGTCATCAATATAATGATTTTCAGAGTTTGCTGATGATGACATTGTTGACAATGAAGTTTATGCTAGGTCCAAATTGATGAAAAGAAATACTTCAAATTTAGATATTAATGAGTGTTTTAACCAAACAGGTATTAAGAGCTATCACCTCTCGATATTAAATTAGATATGTCGCACAAAATACCTCGGTCTTTAAAGTTTCGTTGCTTGATCAAGGATTTTACACAGTATTTGGAAAACTTAGACTCAATGGAAATTTCAGTCGTGTATGTCGCACAAGATATGACGGGAACTGTACATTTTTAAAAAATTTAGTATTATTTAGATATAGCAGTGATTAGGTCACTCTCGAACACTTGTGTAACGATCATTTGTGATTATGCTAAAGTAAACATTTTACAACAAAGCAGCGCTTAATCTCAAGTCATGCAGGGCAGTTCTTACTTTCGATATTTTCAACTATGTTTAGAAAAGATTTGTGGGAATCATTTGAAGAGACTACCGAAGAAGGTTTGGCACAAATAGAAGCTACATTTGAAAAAGTGAAGGTTTATTTATCACAGAGAACAGGTTACAAATACAAACGTTCCTCACGCTCCGGGATATCTACACTTAAAACTTTTCTCAAAGGTGTTAAGTTGTCCCTATACTTATTACGTTCGTTTCATGTTTGCTTCAATTGTTTTATAAATCTATCACGTTAGCTCTATGTTCAAATTGTTTTTCTTATGTTAGACACTAACTTGGGCACAACCTATCCAAATATCAGCATATATTAAGCATTTTCTGGAATTAGCTGCATTTGAATAAAATGACTGATATTTTTAGTACAAGTGACCCTTCTGGAACCGGAGAAATCATGAATCTGTCATCCTGCGCAAAAAGCCCATACGCTGAACTGAATAAAGATTTTATGTTCTCTTTAGGCTTTAATGTTGCTCCCCATTGAATGCAAGTAACATTCTTCACTGGTTAGAAAATGTCGAAGAAAAACCAGATAAAAATATTAACGACTTTCTTAGAAACTACAATAGGATGCTATAACAGCTGATTGGCTCAAGTAGTGTTGTGATACCTTAAGAAAACTGCTATGCTACTAAACGAGGACTATAGAAATTTATACTTTTTCTATTATGTTGAGATCAATTACAAAAAAATGTATTGGCTACGCGAGTAATAAGTCTGAATATAACAACAACAGTCATTACCTATTCATGTCAATGCAAAACTTGAAAGATATCCCCTGTAACTCTATATGTTACAGTGTGATTGATAACTGTAGTTTTGTTATTACAAAATATGTCAGTTCTCACGACGTTAGTAGATAATATATGCTTATTGTAACGCACCCAATCACCACTTTTGTTCGATGGTAGGCTGTTTAGAAATGAGGTTTCTCGAACACTGTGGGCCGAATTTATTCTGCTGTACTATTGTGACTGTCTTGTATAGGGGTATGAGAATTTTTCAATTACATTCAACCATACTTATGAAAGGTCATTTGTAAAATTAGACAATTTGGTTCTGTTAAAGTTCAGTTAGACTTAAACATCAGGCTTATAAAATGACCCACTAAGAATGGAGAGCAAGTTGAGTACAGGGAATTTTTACGATAGAACACCAGATAGATATTCGATAGGAATGAATATTTCTTGGTGAAGATAGATGGGTATCAGCCATTTAAAGGAAATGCATATATAGCTTTGTCTGAAGGGGTTAAAAGCAAAACGTTCTAGTGTCAATTTAAAAATTAGAATGATGACAAATCTTTCGTGTATACAATTTAAAATACTACCCAAAACGATTCACAGAGGCCATCAAAATACAATCTGCATATATTACAGTCATCGGTTTGACAGATGCTCGATGAGAATAGAGACGACTGTAAAAGAGACGACTGATAAAATTGAGAATGAATATGAAATGTATGTAAATGTGTAAATATGTAAATGAAAATTTGAAAGAAAGAGTTGCTCTTGATACTCAACAAGACTGTTTGCTAAAGAATGATGATAGAAACTACATAAAGCCTGTTTGAGTGACTGAGACGCAAACTTTAGACACATGGACATGTTGATCATAGTTGTTTCAAGCGATCCCAATAAGCACAAAAATGAAAGGTACCATTACGTTGGAATACAAGAACTGTCCAGACTGGTGTCATCACAGGAATATAGACATAACAGACAGAAATATATCTTATATATTATATTACATACTATAACGTTGGAATAAAAGATCTGTCCAAACTGTTTCAATACATCAGAAATGTTATAATAACACGCAAGACTATGCTACAGTGTAGACAAACTCAATAGATATTATGCTTGATGTGGCATCGGTGGACAAATCTGCCCATACTAATTCCTGGATCGCTTTGATAAGTTAACTAAATCAGCTAAACTATCCAATACAAATTATATCCATGTATAAATGATTACCAGCTATCCAATAACGATTACCAGTATGTGCAGGCAAAAAAAAAAAAAAAAAAAGAAACGAGTGACACTGATGCACTTTTAATACTCATTGAAAACATGACAATTTCAGAGGAAAAGCTATATTGTTAACTCCAGAAAACTTTCTGAACTAATTAGAATGTTTCAACCCCATGAATGTGAAAATGTTTTTCCTGTTGTTAAAATCCATAAAAGACAGGGCATGTACCTTTACCTTCAATTGCTAAAGGCAGTAACTCTGACTTTGGCAAGGGCAATAAGTATACCAAGAGGAAAGAATTATCCGCTCTGTCGACAATTTACACTCCAGCTATCAAAAGAATTGTTGATACACTGCCTTGAGGAAGTCAATTTTTGGGTAGTAAGGAAAAGGTATATACCAGTCGAAAGAAGCAAAATAACAGAAAATGATATGCACGTTCATTTTATAGGACTGATGAACCATCAGCAATGAACATACACGTGGCATAAATCCAACAGAGTATTTACCCAATAGGATACATTTGGCTCGACCATTCTGTCCAACTTGTAAGCTTTACTACCTTTGATAGTTGACCCTAGCATAACATTGATACATTTCTTATTATGGCTTAAGTGTGAGATGTGATGTCAACTTTACAGTGGGGTCATAAAGGTAGAAACTAAGTCGGTGTGCTAAAACTTGTATTTTTCTCCCCCAAAAGTATGGCCCGCAAAATGCCACATGCATCACTATTTGCAAGACTGTTCAATTGATGGCATGCACTATTCATAACAGTATGTTAATTTATGATTTCTTTGAAGTCTATCTGCTCTTGTGGAGTTACATTACTTTGAAGAATTCGTGATGACATGTTATGCAATTATCTTTTTGTGTCTGTACTGAAATGTACTGTAAGTAATATTCATTAAAATATGAGTCCATAGCTTGACAACTACAGAAAAGGCAAGAAAATACATGGTAATCCCCATCATTTTCCCCATATCTAGTAAGTTAAACTCAAAATATGCTACTTTGTCCTGATGCAAATAGTTCTAACTTACATGTGCAAAGAGCGATTACCTCCTCCGGCCATCCAAGCCGTTTTTCAGATGTTCTATTTGCCATGAACCCACGTGTCTACTGCTATGGGTGTGTAGCTCTGCTTCCAAGCCGACTATTGGTATTTCAATGTCTACATATTGTGAAGTAAATATGGGAGGTGTACATGCGTCACATAACTTTCAAGAACAGCACAAGCCCGAAACACCTAATTCACAAATATATTCATATCTTTAATTATTAAACCATAATAGCTGAAAAAGTCACATCATAACCTTAAGTTACAAAATTTGACAGGGGCCAATTTACGAAACTATCCCCTGCCACCTTACGCCTTTCTTATTTAAACGACCGCCATTGTTTATCTGGCTTCGGCGCGCCAGGTGATAAAACATTATAATTCAGCTAATTTACTCAGGTGGACCACACAAATCAAACGCTATAACAAATTAAACGTTATAACAAAGGAACGTGATAACAAAGCATTTGGAATATATAGTAAATAGAAGTTTGGCTGGGGAAATTAAACTCGAGCGTTCTAACCGAGAAAACATTGCATCCAAGAACGTAATACAACACAATCTTTACTGTACTTGGTTGATCCGCAGTGCCTTTTGACAGGCCAAGTTTAAAGTGTATGGGGGAAGCACTTTACATGTGGTGAAAATCCACATTCTGATGCGGCAACGTTCATGTTGCTTGCATTATCACTCACTAATGTAGCATCTTTGCTTGCAAATCCCCATTCCACTATTGCAAATGACAGAACTTTCCAAATGTTTACTCCTGTATGTGATTCAGACAACTCTCTGGTTTGTAACACACCATTACAGAGTTCCCATTCATTTCTGACGTAGTGTGAAGTAATAGTAATATTTGATTGGGTAGCCCAGATTGTGTATCCATCTGTAGCGATTGCAATCGGTTGTGCACACCTAACATTGTACAATAACATTGTACATTTTTGGCATATCGTCTTCTGAAAATTACGTCATACAGGCAAATATAGTGTGATACTAGAGTTTTCATAAGATTATGAAACGATTCATTTCCAACAACTGAATACTGGGTCATATTTTTCACCATTAATATAGACATGGCATTGGTGATGGACACATCTTTGGGTGAATTTCAATGCAAAGTCTGCAAGAATGTCTCTGAAATTGTCAGCTAATTAGACTGATTGACCGATTCGACAACTTGAGGTTGCGTGGATGCTATCATATCTGTGTGATACATTCACATAGAATGACATATTTGACGTGTTACCACTGTATTTTGCGACAGTTTTGGATTGCAAACAAAGAACCTTCTTTTTTGTCACTCTTTAAGAAGCCAAAACGTTTCCAAACATCTGATCTGTACAAAGATGGGCCATTTTGTCGCATTCGAGGGATGCCATAGATACTTCGCGTTCAAACTGCACAAAAACATCGCTTATAACTTTGCTGAAATCTATTGTATAATAGGCTGAATTACCCGAATGAAAAAAAGAAAAATTCTTTTCTTTGTACCTTTTTTGTATATGTTCAGATACGCTAACATGATAGAAAGTATACACTTTTAGGGGAGTTAGAAAAAAAATAAATCCATGGGGCAAGCTTACAAATGTAAGAAATATTGGAGAGGAAACAAAAACTATTTACCAGGAAGACATTTTCGTGGGTACTTAAATTCGTGGTTTTCCGTGTCAAAGTTTGCATATTTTGTAGACCGTTGATTTCGTGGATTAAGCTCTACAAATGCATAAAGCAAAATACAAAAGAACAAAACTATTCCAACAACAAACGGCGGTCGCTTTAATGATTAAATCAATACTACCACCTGTATCAGCACAAATCAAACACCTGTCAATATCAATCACTTACACTCAACATCAAAGGTTGCTGACTCAGCCAACAACACTAAGATAATCCGTTATAAAAGTAGATGTATATGATCGCTTCTTTCAAATACTGTTCATAAAGTTGCACCATCAATTACTTTCTGATGACCATGGCGTTAACACAGTGGGTTAAGAGTGATACAATACAACTTAGATTCCCTTTGGTTTGGATAATGTCATCATTTCACATGTGAACCAAACACGTGACCAGCTACGCCTTGCTCAATCCAGTTAGCAAGCAGTGCCAACATACATTTAATGTGTTCATGGCTCATCAAAGTGCGAAGATGCTAACAAAATTGAAAAACAATAGATCACTCCTTTGTTTGAGCCTGCCTCATGAACAAATCAACTTCAACCACTAGTTTGCAATAAATAGAGACTACAAAGAAGAATTAAAATCCCATTTCAACAACTTGTATGCTAAATAGGTCAGGGAGACCATCAGGGAAAATGGAAGACATCACTGGTGAAGGTCAGTGTAATATATTAGTGAACATTAAAACCACATCCCTAAAGTCGATTCATGTTGAAAGGGTCATTGCGGCTAAACGCAAAAATGCATGAAAGATCGGACCTACTTATCTGTGGCTTTGAGAATGGAGGACTTGTTTAATTCAACAATTTCAGGATTATTTACATGAAAAACATTTGTGTGTACCAGCAGACTTGATTGACACGATGTAGATTCAGTGGTTTTGTCCAAAACACAGTGAAGTGTGAGCTTCAGTACTCTGCTGTAATTAGTGTATAGACGTAGTATTTCATTAGCAATTGTGCTTCAAGCAATAGTTCTTGTATTTTACAGGTATGTTGTTCATTAGGATTAAGCATGCATGAATAAAATGAAACGTGTTTTCACGACGATTTAACATTTTCGACAACAGTTTCAATATTAATCGATCGATTTGTTTAAGTATCCATTCTGGTCATGTACTAGTATCATTTATTATTCTTTTTTTTATTTTTAGTAAAACTAATGTTTGAATACACTATGCTTTTTCTCGTTTCTCTCTATCCTTACTTATTTCACAACATATTGATTTAAGGCAGTGTGTCGAAATTACAGCTATTGGATACCATATATATACATATACGTTGAAACAATATCAAATGCTTTATAATTCTTTATAAAGGGTTAAAATAAAACAAATACACGTGAAAGCTAATATTGTATTACCAGATTACAGAAATGACGTTGCTTTATCAAATAGCTGTGTTGATTTCTAGGAATGAAACATAGTAAAAACAATGGGGGTGGGGGGTTGGAGGGGCTTCATCATAAGTGGCTATTGTTTGGGGTCTTTAAATTCGTGGTTCAGGGCAACAACGAAATCCACGAAAATTGGTACCTCACGAATATTTGTGATACTACAGTATATAGTATTTGCAGATTGATAGTTTTTATTCGTGGTTTAAGCAACCTTGTCATTTACTCGAAGGGATAGAAAGACATCCAAAACAAATTTCATTTTCGTACAGTTTATATCATTTAGTTCATGTGTCATTCAACTATCATCCTGTATCAATAGTTTGAGTCTGCATCATGACAAGCTATCGCCAGAGAAAATATCGCGATGAATCAATGCGTTGATGATATCAAACCAGCTTATTAAAGACTGACCAACTACGTCCAGTATGAGGTTATCAAGCAAAAATCTGCTATTGTAAATTCGTGTTGCAGATGTTGACCACTTTATCATCAATAAATGTCAACCTATTTTAGCACACTGGAAAAGAAATAAACAAAAACAATAAGCGCATACACTTGATATCACACTAGTTAATCCACTTTTCTGAGAATGTGAACTGTCCTCATCAAGTCCTTGGGTTTATCACACCGAGTAATAATGAGTTGTGGAGTGTGTCAGCTGTTTTTATTGCTACCTATTTACAGCACCTTCAGTTGATCCATGCGATAATATGGGTAACCCAAGTGGTTTCATAGCTTGATGATTTGAGGGATGTCTATTCAATCACCTGTTTTTGAGTATGGGTAAATCATTACAGTTCCCCCTTGCTATAACGTGATTCCGGGTATAAAAGAGTACCACTATGAACACCATGACTAAACTTATACCAATGTAAAACAATATGGGTTGAAAGTAAACAAGCTGAAGCTTAGTGTTATATTATTTCCTTTTCAACACACCATTAATAGCACATTTTGATAGTTCCCGTCTTAGCGCGTTTTGGTATATTACCCTATTCTCAATGTTCGCGGTTCCATACACACCGCGTTTCTCACTATAACGCTGTTCGGTACATAACACGGTCAGTAGTTATGGACCATAAAAACCGCATTATAACGAGGGAGACTGAATATTTAAGTCAATGATGGTATATTTTATTTCAATAGGTTGGAAAAATATATATCTAAGTTGTACTATTGAACCGATATTTTTGAGCAAAAGTGGAGCAATCTTTCAAGTTTCAATAGCACATAACGTAATATAATAACTTATATTGTTTATACATTTGAAATGTTAATATTCTGTGATTATCTTGTAATTTAGTAATACCTTGGTTTCTTTGTTTTTAAATTTATATCTATAGTTGTAAATTTAGCAAAAGTCAAGTTGAAGTAAAGTTATTTCATAGAAAATAAGATAATAACTCCCAATTCACAAAGTCTGAGGGTGGAGGAATTTTTAAATCCTGACAATTAATAGATCAATCATAAACAAATATAAAAGTTTGGTTCAAATCTGTTAAGTGGGACTAAATATTATTGTGTGGAGCCAATTTCTTCTTTCATTCACAGTGACCCTGGTCTTTGACCTTTTAACCCTCAAAACAATAGGCTTCTTCCTTACCTCAAGTGCAAGCCATCCACAAAGTTTAATAAACTCTGATGTTGTAAACCAAAGTTACTCTGCAGAAATGAACAAACGGATGGATGTCAAAATAATATAGGCTGTGTCTTTTGACCACCAACCAATAAACTTGTTCCCACGGATTTTGAAACAAAAATGTACAGGTTTTTTCCAATTTTGTTCCTGAGTGAAATTGATTTTTTCAAGGATCACTTGTTAAGACCCTTACTGTAAGGGAAAAAAATTTGGTTTAGAAAACGTGCATTTTTAAAGTCGAACGTTGTTTCTATTTTGAAATGCTTCCATAACATCAGAATCAATGATTTGACCGTGTACCAAAACACAGGATGTATCACTAGAAACCAGTGTAACTATTGATATTCGTATAAATTTGCATGTAATTTTAATTTACAGTATAAAAATGTTAACTTTACTCTGCTTAACTGCATATGTTGGTATGAAGAATTATATACTTTGGGATGAAAAAGGGCTTAATTCTTTTAAAAGTCCTCTTATGTCAAGATCGTGCCCTAACATCTACTTTCAATGTAATCTGACTATGGATTGTATATTGAATGCAGACATTGTCAAGAACACCCAAGCATGTGATTCTGCATTGAAAAGCGATCTAGTAGTTGATACATCTCTTAGTACTGGGATGATTCTGTTATACTAACTGGGGCCGCCTGGCAGCTCCAGAATTTTTATTTTAAAATATCCCAATCGAATGTTAGTAAATCTTGCTTGCCAGAACCTTTACCTCATTCCAATCAGCTTGGCACTGCTTTTAAGTGCATTTAATCATAAAATGTCAGAGTCCAAGCTTGACCCCAATATTTGGGAGAAATTACCTCTCTCTAGCCCGAAAAGGGTGAAGTTGGTGCACATAGAAAGAAGCGGGTGTACAAAGTTCAAAATAGTCACTTGAAACTACTGTTATTGCATATTTTTAATCAGACGATTAAAACGAAATACTATTAGAAGTTAGAAATAGTAACACTTTCCTTAGTCGGCTTCACTACAGTTGTTTCATAGCATACAACAGCAATCTCCAAAATAGATTACAGTCAAAAATCGGAGAAGGCCTATTTTCATATATCTGTATGATGCAGTACTGGATACAATGAATACTTTTATTAGTAATTGACCTGGATACGTACACTGAGACCTAATTTGCTTCTGATTGGGGTGCACAAATACAATTTTTCACTTGTTTTTTCTAATGGATTATGTGTGAATTTTCAGCTGGAATATCTCTAGAAAAGCAAGGCCATTTCTGATATTTATGATCATCACATTAGCACCAAAATTGACTACAGAAGATAAAACTTCTTTTTTCTATATTTCCACCTTCCTCTTTGAAGGGAAAACTTACAAAAGATTGACATTTTACTTAAATTATGCATTGTATTGAAAAAAGGGAGTGGAGACAATGTCTTAAAATTAATACATGGCGAAGTGAACTTCGCTTTTAGGGCCTGTTTAGGTGCAAAGACAGACTCTAAGACGACTATTTTGACCGAATCACACCCTAGCATGGAGCCTGTAAGTATTAGGATTATCCAACATATGTGCATTGTCGAAGAGCTGACAAACGAGCAGACAGATCCTCCATTTCATAGGGATGGATATGTATTCCTTCATTAATTATAATCGCGTTTTTTTGATCAGCTATTTTGATAGTTGACAATACATATTGGTAATGATCCATTCACTCATGTTGGCCTTTGAATCACTTAAACTCAACACATAGCCTGCGATTCATTTGCCAAGATATGCTTTTAGTCACGTGGTCTAGCGTGAAACGCTAAATGACTCTATTCACTACTTTTATAGTTTGTACAGCATATTGTTCGTTGCTTTTTTTCATTGTAAAGAGAATATGGTTTTGAATAGTGTTCAGTATTCTAGTTTGATGACTTGTGTCTGCTTGGTAAATATGCTGCAAAGATTCCTATCGTTTAAAACAGAACTGAACTTTAATTTGATGTGAAACTAACGGTGCTATATGATCATTAGGCACCTTTAATCCAGACGCATCTGTAAGTAACAAAGACAATTATTATAATGCAGCCTAAATTTATATTATCTTAGATGAATAAACAGATAATTTTGTTTCATATTAAGGACTTTTTTTTAAAACCATTACACAAGCAAAATCTGAATAAAACACAAAACACGAAAACGTAAGTACTATACGGAATCTACATGATTAGCTATAGATATTTACACAGACAACACAATAAGATAATAAATAAGACGAGCAAGGCTTAACGAGGTTGAACGTTGCTACTTATTAGTGCTCGTACGGCGGAAATAGTTAGAATAAACGACCCCAATTGATAACGTACATAAGTGAAACCTTTGTGCCATCTACTATTGTCTAGTTATGTAGTTTATCCCCGATCCAATATTTTGTTTAATGGCGGTTTGTTAAAACTTGCAAAGTCATATTCTAAAGTAGGATTACATAATTAAGTTGCCACTAATTAATAACCTAAAAGCGCTTTTACATTAATTTATATGCGTGTTTTTATATCGGGGTGCATTATTTGGGGCGACAGGTTTTTTCTGGCAACTACACTCCAGAAACCTCCATTATTTTAGCCACACTATCGTCCAACTCTAAATTTATCTCGTCGTCTCCATTATGTATGGCCTCATCTTTGTTGCTTGAGTAGTTTGACTCATCATCAGCAACATTTGTATAACTTTTAGCCCGGTGATATGACTCAACAGCACTTTCATCCTGTTTCGTAGCCCTCTGGATTATTAAATCTTGTATAGGCATGGTTGTGACTTTCTACGACTACTTTAACATATTACTATTACTCCGCAGGTCGTTAATTTCTTCTAGCAATGAATTCATCTTTACACCATTTTTCTCCAGTTGGTGCCAATTTACTGAGATCAAAAGCAGCAAGCAAAGCATAGGAGTCCATGTGGTGCAGAAGCTTCAACTGAATGTATTAAATTTATAATGTCCTTTATATTGTTCAGTGCCTTTGAACCCCTTGTCTTTTTTATCAGTCTGTGTTAAGTACCCTCAGATAGGTCAAATAAAAGGAAATTTTCCCTTTTCTTCTTCTTCATTATTGCCAAAGTCAGTACGTAACCAACAAACAACATCAGCTGTAGCAGTGTACAATACATGGTAAAAAAAGCATAGCAGCTCACTAGCAAGAACAACACTGGTGCCAACATTTCCATCAATCTTAGCTCTAGCAGACTGAATATTTGATCCAATTGCAACCGTTGTGGAAGTAAAAAACAGAAGAACGGGAGAAACCAGACTGTCAGAAGTGATGCTTCCGCCATGTTTTAGAAGTTTGAAGAGCTGCGCTTGTGGAGAGGAAAATCAGTATATCAACATTAAGAGCACAGACTTTATCACTTAAACTTGCAATCATTGAATCTCAATTTTCCAGGAATCTTAAACATAAAACAAAAACGATTTCCTGCAAAGTTCACCTTTTCTATGTTTCTCTATTGTTTGTATTCCCAAAGGAATCTCCAGATCTCCAGTATCACTTTAATGCCTTATCAAGACTGCATACTTCACATTCATGCAATGTGTATTAACTACGAGTCAAAGGTGTAATAAAATAACCTCAGAAATTAAGTTAATTAAGCCGCGCCTTCACTCCGACGTGATGAAAGAGAGACTGCTGCGCATTTCGTTATTGCTATTTATTGAGTTACAATTTTGTCAGGTCAAAGTCCATTTCCTATCAGGTAGTCGATTCTGGACTAGCTAAAAAAAAAGAAATTGCAAATCTCAGCTGGACTAATACAGTATCCATTGTTAATGGTAAACCACTAATAAACTTTAATAGCTTTTTTCAAAGGCATTCTGTAAGCAACTGTACGGGCAAAGCTTAATGTTGCATGTTAAATTGTATTAGTAATGTTTTTTGTTTCGCTCGAAATCTCTTTATTTATCTAGCAAAGAGGGTTATCAATGTATATTCGAGTTTATATTATTGACTAAAGTGTTTAAAATTTTGTCAGGTAAAAGTACATTTGCTATCAGGTAGTCGATTGTGAACTGACTAAGTGAAAATGGAAAAAATTAGCGTTACAATTTCTCCAATCTTCATGTTTGATGGACGACCTATTTATATCATAAACAACTTCTTTAAAAGTACGTTGTATCCACCTGTGACAAAGGGATGATACATTTTATGAAGCAACAACGCCGCACGGACTTAAAATTCTGGACTGCCATTAACAAACCTCCTTCATTGTGTTACGACTCTATGGTCTAAGAAAAATGTAACAGAAAGAAAGTGAAACCAACAAATCAAGTAAAAAATCAACAAGCAATTTATTACTAGATAATTAAAATGAAAAATCAAAAAGTCACTTACAGTAATGTGTTTTGAAATCCTAATAATCCAATAAGAATGATCGTTCTAATCACAAGTCCTAAATATAGAATGTTCCAAATTCACGGCTGTGTCCTTGAATGTTATGATGTGCTAATGGTCTCCAAAGTCCTGATGTACTAGAAATCTTGATGTGCTGATGTCAAAATGAAGTATTCCAAAATCTTTGAATAAGTTCACATAAATTCCAAAATCATCAATTAAAAATCCAAAATCCAAAAGTTTATGAGCACTGTTATAATCCAATGAATATTTAAATAATTCCTCTCTTAGAATTTGGAATGAATTTTCACAACTGTAATAGCTCTTTACAAGACTGATAGTAATGTCAAAACTGAAAAAATGTCCACCAAACATGGTATATATAAAGATTGGTCACATGACAGAATGTTCTAGAATCTGTGTCATCTTAATGGAATTCTAACTGTAAACAAAATTCAACCTTGACCTTCAAATTGAGAAAACATATTGATCAAAACAACCTAATTCAAGGACACTAGTTATACATGTTTTTCCTAATAAACATAAAGATTTAAGCAAATATTAAAGTGAAGAAACATTTATAATTTCCTAAAATATATATAATATTATATAAACATCATACATAACACCTCCCCTCATAAAGAAAAAGAAAGATTTATGCAGTAAAGCTTTCTTTTGAATATACATCTAATACTACAATAACCAAAATTACATAAGAACATGTTTTATGATATTGGACCTAATTACATCAAGCAATATTACATTTCTAGGCACGTGAGAGTGCATCTGCAATCACATTGTCTTTTCCCCTGATGTGTTTGATGTCAATGTTATATTCTTGCAATATCAAACTCCATCTCAACAATCTCCGATTTTTATCTTTCATTTTGTTGATGAAAGTAAGGGGATTGTGATCACTGTACACAATAATTGGAGAAAGAGCTGAGGTAACATACACTTCAAAATGCTGTAAAGCCAATATCAAAGCCAAACATTCCTTCTCAATTGTGGAATAATTTTTCTGGTGCTTGTTTAGTTTTTTAGAAAAATAACACACAGGGTGATCCACACCACTTTTGTCTTCCTGAATCAATACTCCACCAACCACTACATCACTTGCATCAACAGATAATTTAAATGATTTCGCTGAAATTTGGTGCAGAAAGAACTGGTGCATTCTTAAGCATGGCCTTTAACTTGTCAAAAGATTCCTGACACTTGTCAGACCAATGAAATTTGTTTTTTTTACTCAATAAACTTGTCAAAGGTTCAGCAATTTTGGAAAAATTGGAACAAAATTTCCGATAATATCCAGCCATACCTAGAAATCGCATCAGTTGCTTTTTACAAATTGGAACTTGAAATTCAGAGATAGCTTTGACCTTAGCTTCTATAGGTTTAACTTGACCTTGTCCCACAATATGTCCTAAAAATGTGACACAAGCATGGCAAAACTCACTGTTTGCTCAAATTAATTGTCAGATTCGCATCGCTGAGTCGATCGAAGAATTTTCGAATGGTTTCCAAATGATCTTCCCAGGTGTTGTTGTAGATAATGACGTCATCGATATAAGCGTCACAATTATCAAGACCAAATGTTATTATGTTCATCAGACGTTGAAACGTTGCAGGCGAATTTTTTATTCCCAAGGCATAACTTTATATTGATAAAGTCCATCTGGAGTTACAAATGCTGAAATTTCTTTTGCCCTTTCCGTCAGTGGAATTTGCCAGAATCCTTTTAAAAGGTCAAACTTGGTGACATATTCCGCATTTCCAATTTTATCAATGCAATCGTCCATTCTTGGGATTGGAAATGAATCAGTTTTGGTGACACTGTTGACTTTTCTATAGTCAGTACACATACGGAATGTATTATCTGGCTTGGGAACAAGAATACATGGTGAACTCCAGTTACTTTTACTTGGTTCTATGAAATCATTCTCCAGTAAACACTGAATTTCTTTCTTCAGATAGTTCTGTTTGAGAGGATTCATCCTATAAGGATGCTGTTTCACAGGCACAGAATCTACAATGTCAACGTCATGATAAATTTTACTTGTTCGTGTTGGAACATCAGGAAACAAGTGCTCATAGTCATGTAATAGCTGTTTTAGTTCATTTCTTTCCTGTTGTTGTAGATGTGAAAGTTTCTGGTCTAGATTGTTCAATATTTCTGAATTCCGAAGATTGATTATACCAGAGTCACTATAGTCTGATTGTATTCCATCGTTGATATCTTCACTGTGTGGGACAGGTACAACTAAATTAACAGAATAATTAGCTGGGCTATCTCTGTCAAAATATTCCTTTAACATATTTATATGACAAAGTTGTTTCTGTTTCCGTCTCCCAGGAGTGTTAATGATATAATTTAAGTCATTTACTTTCTTTTCAACGGTATAAGGACCATAAAATTTAGCCTGAAGAGGATTTTAAGGTATGGGAAAGAGAGCCAGAACTTTATCATCAGGTTTAAAACTCCTTTCCTGTGAATTTCTGTCATACCTTAATTTCATATCTGACTGGGTATTGTGAAGATTAGTTCTTGCTACTTCATAGGCCTTTGACAACTTCTATTTGAAATCAGAAACATAATCAAGAAGATTAATCTTTGAGTCTTCATTTGAAAGAAGTTTCTCTTTCAATAATTTCAATGGTCCACGGACAGTATGACCAAAAACTAGTTCAAAGGGACTAAAACCCAACGACTCTTGAACTGATTCCCTAACGGCAAACAACAACAAATGAACACCCTCATCCCAATCCTTTTCTGTATCAAAGCAATGTGATCGAATCATATTCTTCAAAGTTTGATGAAATCTTTCCAAAGCACCTTGACTTTCAGGGTGATAGGCAGAAGATTTAAACTGTTGGATGCCTAATTCATGCATAACTTGTTGGAAAATTCCAGACATAAAATTTGACCCTCGATCTGACTGGACAGATTTGGGAAGGCCAACAAGTGTAAAAAACTTCACCAAAGCTTTCACAATAGTTTTAGTTTTTATATTTCTCAGAGGAATTGCTTCTGGAAATCTTGTAGATGCACACATGATGGTCAACAAGTATTGGTTGCCTAACTTGGTTTTACATAAAGGACCAACACAGTCTACTGTTATTCTACTAAATGGTTCATCAAATGCAGGAATAGGTTGCAGATGAGCCTTAGGTATCTTCTGATTGGGTTTTCCTACCATTTGACAAGTGTGACAAGATCTGCAGTATTTAGAAACATCACTTTTGAGTTTCGGCCAATAAAAATGATTCAAGATCTTGTGATAAGTCTTACGGACTCCTAAATGACCAGCCAAAGGAGTTTCATGGGCTAAATTAAGAATTTCCTGTCGATATGACTTAGGAACAACAATTTGATAGCTCACTGACCACTCGTCACCAGCGGGTACATCAGGTGGTCTCCATTTCCTCATAAGGACCCCATTTTTCACAAAGTAACACACTGGAACTTGTGTGGCTTCAGTTTAACTAATAGCCCTCTGAAACAAACAAGATATCTCGGGATCTTGCTCCTGTTCAACGACAAGGGATTGTCGTTTGTCATCCTGAGTAGGACAAAGAGAATGAGTTGCCAAAAGAGGATCACTGTGATCAATACCATTTGATTGATCAATACCTGAGGAAAAAGTGACCTCATCAAAAGACTGACCAATACATGTGTCAGCTAAAGGAATAATATCCTGATCAACATCACTCTCAAGAGCTCTTTTTGCCATAGCTCTAGTAACTGCACAAGCAGGGAACAAATCAGGGATTTCAGTTTCGACAGGATCAACTTTCTTGGCTGAGCACCACCTATCAAATAGTTGTTCTTTATCCCTTGCAAATTCGACATGAGTTTGTCCAATTTCTTTTCTACAATTCCTAAACCTTTGTCGATATGCCTCTGGTACCAACTCATAAGCTTTCAAGATGTACTCCTTAACCACATCATAATCAGTGCTTTGTTGTACTGACAGTGAAATGTAGACTTCACGAGCTTTGCCAATTAGTACACTTTGTAATAACAAAGTCCAATGCTCTCTGGGCCATTTCAAGTTTTCAGCTATTTTCTCGAAATGAAGAAAGTATTTATCTACTTCTTTTTCCTGAAAAGGGGGTACTAACCTAATATATCTAGTAACATCAAAACCTGGACTTGTGTTTAAAGGAGTGGAGTGTGCTCTGCTTGCCAGTTCTAATTCTCTTAATTTAAATTGCATTTCCCTTTCTTCTCTTTCTCTCTCTCTCTCTCTCTCTTTGCATCTCCCTCTTTTGTTTCTCTCTCTCCATCTGCATTTGTATCTGCCTCTCTTCCTTCTGCATTTGGATCTGCCTCTCTTCTTTCTGCATTTGGATCTGCCTCTCTTCTTTCTGCATTTGGATCTGCCTCTCTTCTTTCTGCATTTGTATCTGCCTCTCTTTCTTCTCTCTCTCTCTCTGAATCTGAAGCTTTGCCAATTCTAAATCAATCTGGTTCTTTAACTCTAATTCCCTTAATTTCCTGTCAGAAACAGATACAGGCTTTCTCTTCAAACTTAAAGCACTGCTATCAAAAATTCCCTTTCCTACTAAATACTGAATTAAAATAATCTTTATCTCCTGTTTTGTCAATGATAATTTTGCCTCAGATAGACTGTATTTTCTGGCAAGCTCGAGCAACTCATCCTTTCTCATGCACCCTAATCCCTCCTGGGTAGGTTTTGAAATGAAATTCTGAACATTAGATGCCATTGTAAATGCTTGTTGGTTTCACACACAAAAATTTCTCTATTTAAAAATCTTTGCCAAAGACAAAAAAAATTCCGAGACAAAATCAATATGAATTTCAAAGATAAATTTAATATCTCTAATATGCTTTAATGAAATTCAATCCCGGAACGACGAGCCCCCAATTTCTGTTACGACTCTATGGTCTAAGAAAAATGTAACAGAAAGAAAGTGAAACCAACAAATCAAGTAAAAAATCAACAAGCAATTTATTACTAGATAATTAAAATGAAAAATCAAAAAGTCACTTACAGTAATGTGTTTTGAAATCCTAATAATCCAATAAGAATGATTGTCCTAATCACAAGTCCTAAATATAGAATGTTCCAAATTCACGGCTGTGTCCTTGAATGTTATGATGTGCTAATGGTCTCCAAAGTCCTGATGTACTAGAAATCTTGATGTGCTGATGTCAAAATGAAGTATTCCAAAATCTTTGAATAAGTTCACATAAATTCCAAAATCATCAATTAAAAATCCAAAATCCAAAAGTTTATGAGCACTGTTATAATCCAATGAATATTTAAATAATTCCTCTCTTAGAATTTGGAATGAATTTTCACAACTGTAATAGCTCTTTACAAGACTGATGGTAATGTCAAAACTGAAAAAATGTCCACCAAACATGGTATATATAAAGATTGGTCACATGACAGAATGTTCTAGAATGTGTGTCATCTTAATGGAATTCTAACTGTAAACAAAATACAACCTTGACCTTCAAATTGAGAAAACATATTGATCAAAACAACCTAATTCAAGGACACTAGTTATACATGTTTTTCCTAATAAACATAAAGATTTAAGCAAATATTAAAGTGAAGAAACATTTATAATTTCCTAAAATATATATAATATTATGTAAACATTATACATAACACATTGTCATCGTCCCATTGATGTCTCCCGAAGTAGAACGGATAGGCTAAAACATTTATTTCACGTAGTCAAATTTCAAACTCTTGTGACTTTGTAGACTCGAGTTCATTCCTTGCATTTTCATAATTTTTCTTCCAAGTTGAACTCTACGTGGATCATGTTGGCTTCTATGAATTACCTTTTTCAGGTTCTATGCTAGCCTTGCTTTCATCTTCATTTTTGTTTTGTTCAACTTCTCTTAATTTGGCAAGTAAATTTACAATGTACAGCGACATTAAGCTCAATTTGTAAAAAGGTTAATTGCAAAATGACTTCCAATGTTACGAGTAGCAAAAAATAATTTGAAATCTAAATTAGACACATTTTTCGAATGTTGCAGAGCTAGTGCTTACTGCAAACCTTGTCGTAATTACTGGTACAGAAAACAATCTAAAATGTATTGCAAAAACAATAACTAGTACAATAAAGAGTACAGGAGAAAATACTTGAAACAAACGTAACATAATTATGAAAACTTTAGATTAATTAACATCAGAAGAAACATAATTTTATCTGCATTGACAGCAGCATAAATCAGACACAGCATTGAAGATATTATGTGTACCTTCTCTTGACTTTCATCGTACATATCTAAACTTTACAAATCCCGAAGGTGTGTGTGTAGATTAACAAGATACATATCACGTTATTCCACGCTCTGCCTTTAATATGTCTGATCCTGGTCAACAAAGAAAATCTTTCCACTGAACAAATACTACATACATAATAGCAAGCGGAAACAGGTTGAATAATGGCAAAATGTCTTCGAGGAAAGAGATAGAAGATCACAAGAATACAGTTAAATTATTCAAGATAGCTAACTTCATTATTGAGGAAATTGTCCGAGCACGCGTTGTCTCTGTTACAATCTTTAACAGTGTTTTTTAATTTATTTTTCCTATATGGTCATCAGCTACACCCGTAATGGTAATAATGTAAGAACAAAGCAACCAGTCCACATTCTCCTTCAGAGATGCCACGCTATTTATATTTCGAATATTTCTTCAGCATTTATTTACTCATCACTTTCTGTTTTCTTCTTGAAATCTTAGTGTTTCAAAGTTTTCAAACTTGCAGATAGAAGCAAACCTGACTTAAATGACAAAAGTCTGGTGACGTATCTAAAAGTTCCTGTTTGAAGTGATGTGGTCATCTCCAAATTCAGTTAGTATACTGTCCAAGTTGTCGATTCAAAGAAATGTACTAATCAATGATGTCAGACTATAAATTTGAGCATCTGATAATGATTTGAAAATTGTAACAGTTCTAGCATCTACAAAGATTTCATATGTCTTCTTGATTTGTTTCTCCTCCATTCTGTCCAACTCTTCATCTGTCAAGTGTTTACCTGCTATGTCCAATACCTGTTTGGACTCTTTCAGTTCTGGACAATGCATCTAGTTTTGTATTTTATAAATCCCAATTTAAGAAAAAAAATCAATGAGGGTGGTGAAGATTTCGAAATGAAAGAATTTGAAAATCATGCATATGAAGATGATACTGTAGATATACAAAAATACAAATTGATGACGCTGTATATCTTGCTAGTAGTTTTGCAAATCAAGAAATGTGACATTTTGAGCGAAGGTACTATTATTTTCCGACAAATTCATGATTTGAACAAAGAAGACATAAAGAATGTCTTTGACATGAGTGAAGTACAGTACAACTTGGAACGAAACAATCTTAGATTACTAAACAAAGTACTGTATTATGAAAAACATTACGGAAAATAAGTTGAATTTCAAAGAAGGGAGAAATCAAATCTATGCTTCGACAGAGCACTACAGCAAGTAAAACTGGTCAGAACTTGTTAATTGAACTAGGCCGGACAAAACGAGATTATATTTATACTTCCTGTTGACGCTAGGTATCAAGACTCCACTGTCGAGGGTACACAGCCCTAATATCAAATTGAAAGTACTGTTGTACAAAGACAACAAATGGAAGTACCTGAGGAAATAGAGATCCTAACAAAAGACACAAATGCGCCGTTTGATGAATAGGTAAGACAAGAAGAGTCATGATTTACTCAAGAAAGCGAAAAAAAGAGTATTTATTATACAAGAAGAAAGAGAGTTTAAAGGTTAGGTAAATGCTCTTAAAGTTATCAAATAAATAAATAATGTTCTTGAAATTCGATGCTGTAATATCTGAGAAACAGATTGAAGAGCTAAACAAATGGACATCAGGAAAGAAAAAGACCCAAATAAAAGAACAGTTAGTAAGGAATTAGATCTTCAGTGCACAAACAGTTGGGTATCTAAAACAGTGAGCAATTTTACATTAAACATTGAGAATATCAATTCAAAAGTTGCTTGAAAAACTCTGCCAATTATTTTCTTGAGTTAGCCAAAGAAGTAGGAGCAGCATTACCGCGTATTATTAGTGGCGTAATAAATTTGTTATTTAAGAGTGCTGCACAGATTGTTTCTATCCTTGATGAACATGCTATTTTGACTTGTTTAACATTAGTAGATTTGTGAATCCCATTTTTGATTAAATATCTCAACAAAGTATCGAGTAGTCTCAAAGGTTAGTAACCTATTTTAAAAGGTAAACCATAGCAGCTGCCGAAACAATTCGAATCAAAGGAAATGATTGCTTATTTGATACCCGACGACGGTTTTTTCCATAACTAAATTGGTCTTTGTCAACTTAGTACTTGCCATGTTTCCTTTCAACGTCCGAGTATCAGCTAATCCTCCATTTTCTACATAATGTTTACTTACTTTGTCTTCTTTTCTGTCGTCTACAGTTTCTTTTTGTAATGTCACAGATTGTTATCAGTCTTTACAATACCTCTCTGTTTACCTCGATGTTGACGGTAGGGTTTAACGCTAGTTTAAATATCAGATGGATTTCGGCTATTTGTTCTTGTATCCGATGATACTACCGATTTGTATAACCATGTCACTCAGTAACAAAAGATCCCATCACCACCAGCAACAAATAATTTCACTTTTGAATCTTCTAGGATTAATAGTTCCATTAGCTTTTGAACAGTGTATGATAATTGCTCTGTTTTAACCTGAGCACCTAATATACAGATTATATAAGACCTTATCATTGTATTCGATCTAGCTATTCCCACGGTATGTCCATTGCTTTCTTATATGAAGAAGTATATCCAGCCTGTCTTCTTTATCGGTCAATTAATTCATTTTATCAGGTGATAATGTTCTCCTGTACTCAACACTACCTATCCAATAATTATATTTCCGATTTAGGCATCCCGAAACCTGGGCCAATATTTGTATGTTCTTCAATCCATTTTATCAATCAAGTTTTTTTTTCACATTTGAGGTATCTCAGACATGCCGTTGTAGAAGTATAAAATTGGTTCATATCAAATTGAATTATTTCATATCAATCCTACTATTATTTGATCTGAATGCAGCGTCAACTGGTAAAGCACTATACATTCCGACAGCAGCATTCTCATCTGGGAATAATCATGAAAATTGTATACTGATTTTGCAAACTATGAAAACTTGTTGCTTATCAACTTAGCCCAGTTTCGATGAGACATGCCGCACTGTGATGTGTGTCGTTTCAAATTTTCATCACTATCAAATTGTAAAGTGTATTTTTTTTAAAATGTTTAATGACTGGTATGCGAAAAAATCATTTTTATTGTTGTAAATGTGTATGTTGCTAAATGAATTTGCTATGTTAACTTGGTTAAGGGGTATTAACCAATTTAATACATTAAACTGAATTGGAGGACAAGAATAAGGATGTTTGTTCAATCTGGAATCCATTATTTAGATTTTAAAACTCAGTATGAGATTAATCTCGTTTTTTTTACTCACTCTTTGCATCTCTGGTATATTGTATTTTGTTTATCATTTCCTTTATCAGTTTTTCTCTGTTGCAGTTGTAACATTTTTCAACGGATTGTTCCTTTTTATTCTAGTTCAATTTCAATTACCATAAAATGAAAGCTCTGTTAAAACTGAATATTAAACATCTGTATATCCACATACTGTGAAAGGTGTACTGGTTTTCCTTCATTCAGATGGTGTAAAATACTTCCCGAATCAACTGTGTAGGTTTAATTGTGCGGTATTCTTTGTGATTGAAAGTTTTATGGATGCCTTAAAATTGAACATGGTATATATCTTGCACATGAAAAGTCCATATTTGATTGAGTAGTTGTGAATGAACATTGAAAGTAGTCTAAATCTTCTAATGATTGCATGATTGCATACACGTCTATGTGATTCTCATTAGCCTTTATGTTGTTCAATATATCGTATAACAGCTTGTAGTCTTTATCATTGTATTTGTTTTTCAGCTTGATGCAAATGTAATAAATATATACTTCAAAATTGTTAATGTTGTTTCCTTTCATTTCTTCTGTGATATCATTCATTGACCAGCTAGGACATTGCTTATCAGTTTTCAATGTGTACCAGTTTGTTGTTTAATTACTTGCTTGACTTTAAATATTTCCCCAGTAAAGTTAGGAAACTCTACCTTCGCAAAAATTTATTTGTTTTTCACAATTCTGCTTGTTTCGCCAATTTTAAGTCTAAGAGTTCCAAATGTATCAGATGTCAAATAACCGTATAGATTAAGAACAACTTTTTATGTGCTGTTAGCCTTGTTAGCTTCAACTTGACTCGTGTCTTTTGATGTGTGATGAGTGTTACTGCATCCTTCAGTTAGCTTTTATAAAACGTCAACCTAATTTCTGGTTTCATTTTAAGTGAAACACTTCTACATTATAATCTTCAGCCTTCTGTTTAACCTTTCCACCTATTGACCCCAAAATCGATAGGTGCCTTTCTTATCTAGAATGCAGCCCATTCGCAAAGTTTGGTCATAGTTTTGAGGCAAATGACTGTCCTTATTTTGCACAAACCGTTTTCCTCCAAGAAGTCCATATAATTTTGTTCCTTTGACCTTTTACCACCAAATCAATAGGTGTCTTCCTGATCTCAAGTTCAAACTATCTTCAAAGATTAGGCATGCGGTACAGAAATTAAGTAGGCTTTTATTCAATCCTTTTATCGTCTTTCAGTGTTTGTGACATTCACCTTTGACCTTTCGAACCCCCTAAAATAGATGTCTTCCTTGTCGTAAATACGAGCCATCGAATAAGTTTGCTCCTGGTATATGTATCAGGTATACAAATCGAGTTATTGCGTGGAAACTGATTTCCTTTATCCCTCTTTCAGGCCCTGTGACCTTCACCTTAGACCTTTTGAGTCCAAATTCGATAGGTTTCTTCCTTGCTCCAAGTGCATGCTACCTGAAAAGTTCGCATTGCTAGATGGTCTGGACTCAAGTTGTTGTGCAGAAATGAAACAGTGAAGAAAATGACGGACAGATGGACATCATAACATGATAAGCTCTGTTTTGTTGCTGGCGTATAAAGATGATAAGTAAAACAATCAGTGCAGACCCTGCTCTACCAGTATATCATGCAACATAAGGCTCCATACTCATCAAATTGTCTAAGCACAACATTTGAACTTATTAGCAAATTTGAAAAATGTTTATCTTTTATAACCTCGCTCCAAGAGAGGTTAGTATTCTTATATTTTGAGATTATATATCTGTTCTTGTCTCTGTATACTAGCCAAATGTCAATGAGATTGAGCAACTCTAAATATGATTTTATTCATGTTAGAGTTTGAGTTCCATTTTTCTGTTCATACAGTTTTGTGACTACGGGGCTAGATATTGGTCCAAATTCTTCGATGTTTGGTGCCTATTGACCATGAACACATATAGTTGGCTATAAAACACTAAGTCTATTATTTTATTTTTGCCTTCACCAGAGGAAACTGTTTCCCTACAGAGTCCGCTCGGGTACCACGCCCCACCAGACAACACAGTTGGAGTACAGGTCCCAAGGGAGAGGGCAATAGCAGATTTAGTATTTCACACGGCATAGTGTAACGTCATACAAAGTTAGGACGTATCAATAAGGCCTGCTGGAACAGGTGTACCGGCCGTAGTCAGGCATAGTATTCCGTAATTTCGGGGAAATGCATCCTGTCCTAAAATAAATCCATGTTGTTCGCCAATCCGAGCCTGATACCTCATATAGCAAGGAGCTTCTTGAGACTACCATTCCATTACTCACATTCTTAATGCATATACATGGAAACCATAAAGAAAATCAGTTTACACCTATCTAAAGGCTTCAAATAACGGTGGCAATTGTTGAGTCAATGACTTTCAAATGTGCCAGTTTTCAGATATCCTGTATTCTCAAAACATTTTTGAGAAAGAAACGTATACTCTAGCTACAGGTCTGAGAATGTTGGCACTCTGTAACTTTAATCAGAAGGCAATTAGAATCACACACATCTCAGGGTATTCCTAACGTTTGTTCCGAAACATCCATGGTAAATTGCAATGACACGGGGTGACTCATTACCGAATTTCGGATTTTAAGCTTGAGATTAGAAATCGTGCTTGTTACATTTTAGATTATCAACCTCTAATTTTCACTATGCGCCCAGTATTGTGCTGACATACCATTGAACTACCTACCCACCTACCTACCTACTATGACAAGGCATATCGACATAAAAGAAAAAGAAAAGAAATTCTTTTTCTATATTTATCAAAGTAGAGGTACTATAATGAGTTGTCACAAATCTAATTGTTCTTAACATCTGCTTCCCAAGCTGTTATTATTGTCCATCCCTAGAAGCCAGACTTTACTCGGCGATAGTCACAGGCGTTAAGTAATGTTGGAGTGAAGGCAGCAGGTTCAATTATAGTTCATCTATCAATAATTACCTTGATTAGCCACTAGAGACGAGGCCTCATATGAAAAGCATGCACCATGCAGTTCACTCGTCACCTCAATACGTCAGTAATAAATAGTACAAACATATAACTGGTACATGCAGAAACAGAAAGAAACACATAATTAAAGGCAGGATGCATCAGTAGGCCTCATTGATACACACTCTAACATCAACCAAAATAAAGTGATATATCAGTAGCACCATCCCATTATATATAATGTACGTGAATGCTATTTCTTTCTTCATCATCCCGCTACATATTAGCATGAGAAATTCCCTTTACTGTCTGCTCCACTGAAACTTTTACCGGGATAAGTAACAGGTTTTAAAAAGAAAGCATAGTGTGGCACGGGACTATGGGCGGGATTACAACATCGTTGGAATTTCAAAATGAATTGAAGCTTTTAAGAGAGTAATCAATAATTTCTATCTTTTCCCCTATCCTCCTTAGATCAGTAGATTTTATGCACATGCCAATCACTCACAACTGATCTTTACTACAGTTTGCACTCAAATGTTTGGACATGTTTTATTTGTCGCTGCAGACGTAAGTACGAAAAATGTCTTTTATTTTAGATATATGTTGTATTATATACTTAAATGTGAAATATAGAAACTCTTTGGCAAAATAATTTTCATAATTTTTTCATTCCTATATTTTTACAGGTGAGAAAAAATATCCTTATATTTTCACATGTGAAAATATAAAATTTCCCATCATGCCGTGCGACACTTCATTGTGGGTGCCTAAGGAAATTATACCTGTAGCAACAAAAACGAGCACTTTGTGAGCTAGATAAATAAATGAAAAGAAACTGCATTAAGTTTCAGACATGTAAATTAATTTTTGCTGAAGAAAATTTGACTCGGCGCCTTTCGCGTCTCTATGAATTTATTTCCTCTTACTTCCTTGACAACAGTGATAAACCCTTTGTGATGCATTACTGAATTACTCATGCCATTCACTCTCTGCTGATCTTTACTACAGTTTGCACTCAGATGTTTGGACATATTTTACTTGTCGCTGCAGACGTAAGTACGAAAAATGTCTTATTACAGTTTGTATTTTTATGTTTAGATATATGTTTTATTATATACTTAAGCGTGAAATATATAAACTTCTTGACGAAATAATTTTCATATTTTTTTCATGCCTATAATTTAACATGTGAAAAATATATCCTTATAGTTCCACATGTGAAAATATAAAATTTCCCATCATGCCATGCTACACTTCATTGTGTGTGCCTACGGAAGTTATACCTGCAGCAACAGAAACGAGCACTTTGTCAGCTAGAACAAATAAATAGAAACTGCACTACATTTCAGACATGGAAATGAATTTTTGCTGAAGTAATTTGACTAGACGCCGTTCGCGTCTCTATAAAGTTATTTCCCCTTACTTCCTTGACAACAGTTATAAACCCTCTGTGATACATTACTGAATCGGACTTGCTTTGTAGTCAGATATGATCAAACAGTTTAAAAAATGTCAAAAATGTAATTTACTGCTACAGATTGGGTCATCCCAATACTACTGTTCTCTTAAGTCACGGATATTTATATAATCAACCTATGAAAGTGCGGTGGGGTGGGGTGCTGAAGAGAGAGTTTAATATTCTAAGCTTCAATTTTATAGCAAGTTTGGTATATAATAAAGGAAAGCTTTCTTTTCTTGCATATATACCGGATATATTGCATCTTGTGGTACCAAAAGCGATATATTTTGACTCGTGGCTTCGACACTCGTTACAATATTACATTTTGTTTTTGTACCACACGATGAAATATATCATGTATTAACATAGGAATGAAAATAGCCGCTATTTATTTGTTTTCTAAAAACAAGACCACCCACCCACCCCGCCATGATAATCGTAAACGTCTTTCAGTTTCATTCACATACTGCTTTTTCAGTTTGAATAATACACTACATATATCACATTTTGTGTATCACATGAAATATGTTCTTTACGTTCAGAATGTCTACCTGTTTTCAAGATTTTCACTATGTCTCAATTATTTTGCGAACCACACCACTTACAACCATTAGATGTACAATAAAAAATATCAAGTGTGTCGATACTTGGTAGTTTGGATCTTACTAAAATGCCGCATATGCTCACTTTGAGTTCATAAACTGTAACAAAGTGCAGCTATTGCAAATCAATAAAATTTTGTTTAGCATGGGTTGATGCCGAAACTGAGTGTCCATTTAAATGAGCAATGAACGGAACTATTTCTTAGCAGAACAGCAGTCTATGGGAATTAACAATACTCCTAAACGTATGCCGTGGATGAAAACTATTTTCATGTAGGAATTTAAACGTATCCCGTGGATAAAAACTATTTGTATGTAGTGATTTATGTGCGTCAGTTTCCTTGCAAATACAATTGCATCACGATTATCTCCCTTTGCAAAGATTGTTTTCCATTGGAGATTATATATCTAAGAAATCGACACTTTCCGTACTAATTTAAGTTTAATGATTATTCATTTAATTAAGAACCTTCGTTAGATCTTCTACCAAAATGGTCCAAATCTTGGAATGTCGTCAATAAAACTAGCACAGAAAAATGGTAGCTTTTGGGCCTTAGCAACATATTTATATCTACTATTTAGCCACATAAATGGTTCCATAACCTGGTGAAAGATTCTTCCCAAGTAGCTGCACCTTTCTATTGGAGACAAATTTGTTCTTTAAAAATAATTGGTTTCATTTAAATTAAAGTCGTTCTTTACAATACAAAATATTGAGTAAATTTACGAGTTCTTAATCCGGTAGATTTGGATCCGGATTATGAAGCATGACCAGCCAATCATGATCATACTCGCTGTTATTATAAAGGCTATGAATATCTGCTGTAACTATGATATGATGTATTAGGAGGTGTCCTTTTACCTAATTTGTCCAGAAAATCATTTGTATCTTTAATTGTTGAATTTAGTTGATCTGCTTTATTTATTAAAAAAGATTTGTTTCTGAATACTTTTTGCAAGGCCCTTAGTTTACGATTTACTGAAGATTAAATTCTGAAAAACAACGTCGGGTATAATTTTGTTTCTAATGTCTGACATGCAACCACATAACCAGGCTGCCAAATGGAGCTGTTTTTGAATTTGGATTTACGAGGATGCTTATTCCGTTTTTGAGTTCCCAAATATGTAAAATGGAACTTTACCAACAGCTACCTTTCAAAATAGTTTATCTTTTTATCGAAAGGGTCTAAATGGTTCAGTGTCGGTATACAATTTAGACCTTGTGAAAGTAAACTGTTCTCTGTGAAAGTCAGAATGATTTACCACTGAAAATTCGAGTCTGGATCATTAGCCTATAAAATCGTTTTCCAGTGCTGAGTGTAAGCAGCCGCAGGTTCGTCCGTCCAGTGTATATTGTCTTTCCATGAACGGAACTTAGAATCTTCTAGTTTAAGGATATAATATCGAAGATTTTGGAGATAAAATAATTAATATGTCCAAGATCTTCGTCCATCAAAATAAAGTATTGGGGAGTAATATACCACGGGTGAGAAGATTTCTGCATTGTGAAATACCTGCTTTTGCCAAAGCAGTTCAAAGTTTTCGAACTTCTGCATGGATAGTCTGGGCACCAACCTATACCGGTCATTATTTGCGTTGTCAACAATTAACTTGATAATATTTGTTTACGGTTTAGACTTCTTTGCTAAATGTGTCAGGTACTGTACCTTAGCACTGGATATAAATGACTTTTCTAGGCGTTCCCGAATACGTGATAAATTTGAAGTGCCAATTACTACCACATCTTTACAATTTTGGTAGGGACCAGTCATCGCATTTGCGTTGCTTTTTATTGTGAGTCCTCAATGTGGTTTTGTTGCGTTATCGAATTCTAGTGAGTGGGGGTAGTCCAGTCAACGCTCGTACGTTAGTCGAAACTGATGCTCGGGTGCATACACAATTTGCAAAGGATCTCGCTGATGTTGTGGAGTTATAAAATAATAGTGTCTGGTGCTGCGAGTTAGGGGAGGTAACAACGACAGACAGTCCAACATTAGGATAAGAGCTCCTTCCACTTGTCCTTCCAGCTTAATTGCTAGAAACTGATTCTGTAGTAGCCGGTGATGGCATGGAAAAAGCGATTGACGCTTGTTTGAGGAAATTGAGACAAACCTATTTGTAATCGTGATTGGTGTGGAAGGTGGAAGGCCAGTGTGTCTCTGTGTGTGTGCTATAATGCGTTTCTTTGTATCAATGACTGCCAGTCCAATTGAGGAGGAAATATTGTTGCATGAATTCCGGAGTGCAGAACTTTCCGAAGAGTTTGTGTATGAAGATACTTTGCTCATGACAATGCATTTGCCGAAATTTACTGAACGTTTTCTTACAATTATTATCCTTTTTAAAACGCATCTGATACTCCATTTTCCAAAATTGGTTCTATATAAAGAATTTCACACGAAGCCTCAAATAGAAAATATAAATAGTGTTTTTCATAAAGTTTTGAGCCGACGTTAACCAATAGTTTACTGCTTTTCTCAGTTCCGTGAGTATGGTGGCAATGTTCTTACAAGCCCAAAAGAAATCGCAGAGGTGACGTTCATTTTCTTTGATTGTAGCGGCACTCCAACCCGACAGTTTCTTAATTGGTGAATTATCTAAATGAGAGTGAAGAAATCCCCAACTAAGGTGGCTAAGTGTGTCCTTGTTCCGGCCATTAGTGAGTTGCTGAAGTTGCAGAGTAGATGAAGAAACTTTAGAATACTATTTAGGAGTATTTAGAATGTAATTTCCAAACCAAATAAGAAAATTAAATGTTGAGCCAAATGTTAAAAAAGAGAAATGCGAAAAGTACAATTTGGAAAACAAAATTTAACTTACGTTTACAAAAGTCAAAGTTTGAGTAAACTTTAAAGCAGTCAACTTTAAGGGACTTGCGCGTAAATACAACCATCAATTGAATAAAACAGATCAATTTGATTTAGGGTTCCCGACGTTTCGCACTGTATGATCTTCTTCATGGTTGATGAGGAATCAGACCGACTCAGGTTATATGTACTTTCATGGCTTATATCTGTAGGTAGGTAGGTAGGTAGGTAGAGAGAGAGAGAGAGGGGGGGGGGGTGCTTACGAAAGTAGAAGTAGATGGGTAAGTTGGTAGACAGAAAGAAGAAAACGATACATAGATCGTATCGGGCATGTTCTTATGAAAACATCATTCTTCAAAAGGTATAAAAGGAAATGCTTCTTGTCATTTATTCACACGTGAAGCTAAACCTTGCCATAAATAAAACCAGCTATCCAGACTCTGTTAAAGACATGTATCCTGATTGTTTACACATGTTCCAGATTTCTTCGAAGAAGAGCAGGGACAAGTGATATCTCTTGTCAGTGCATGTCTCAAGGATGATGTACGATTTTGCACAGCTTTTAATACCACTCCGTTCCAGATAGAGACGGTTGACTTGAAACCTTACAGTATGATTTTGGTACTTTGTAAATGTGAATAATGATTTAAATATTTGCATACCCCACCTGAGTTCAGGGGATACATGGAATAGACCGGAGAAAAGGTGAGTATATAAACGAAAAAGAGAAGGAAAGAAAGATAAAATGCAGAAACACAATGTTTGGATACAGAAGTTTAGTTTTTAATTCAAAATTTCAAATAATTTCACAATCCGTTTTTACATTACGATAGAGAGATAATCGTTATTCTATGTATCATTGCTATAATGAAAGCATAAAATCGTAGTTAAGCCTGATAATTTCAATCCCATCGATAGTTTATTACTACAACGTAAGTCTAGTAGAAGTCGGTTTGGTTTAAACAAAATTTACTGCAACGAAAGCATAAGATATCATATACAAAGAACTAATCCAATTATTATTGACGATCTAGCAACAAGAAGACAAATAGTTGCTTCATTTATCTCCTCTAAAATCAATTCTAGGAGTCTGTATAAATTGTAATAATAGTAGATCAAGGACTAGGAGGAATAGGTGTCGAACCAGGTCTGGGATTAAGCACTTGGACCAGGAGGACCAGGAGGACCAGGTGCACCTTTAATACCTGGAGCACCAGGAGGACCTTGATCACCCTTTTGACCCATAGTTCCACGAACACCAGTAATTCCTTTACTACCTGGAGGATCTGGAGGACCTGCAGGACCTGTAGTACAATACAAAACATCAACACATTTTAAATATCACTCTAATACCGTACTTGAAAGATTGTTAAACAAAATAGTTTCTCGCAAACCAGCGACATTCTCTGCATTTGGTCGTCATCACATCATCATCGTCATAATCAGTATCATTTGTTTTTATTACTGCTTTCGGAACATATATAATTAAACAGGTTAAAGAGTAATATTTTATTCAAAGCAGCCTTCAAACCCGTGTTTGGTATACATATATAATTTGTTCCAAGCAAGAATCGAACCCTTGTCGCGAGTAACTGCACGTATCGCCTAGCATTCATGCACCGCAGCCCTAACTCGTACGGCCATACCTTAAATTATAATTATAAATTGATACCTATATACCAAACCGAGAGGAAAGAACATATCCTTGTATATATATATATATATATATATATATATATATATATATATATATATATATATATATATATATCCAACCTGATAATGTGAATTAGGGTGCCGACGCATGAGAGTTAGGTGCGCCCGTTACTCACGTCACGTGTACGATTCGTATTTGGAACGGATTATAACTCTCTTACCTCTTTGATTATATATGTGTCATTCTACAAATACATATTATCACACACACAAGTACATACACATATATATGCAAAATCTGTGGCAGTCAATATGTTGGCGAAACCGTTGATTTCAGAAAACGAATGAATAACCACAAGAGCCACATTCGTAACAAAATGAACGCGAAATTCGCCAACCACTACAACTACACTGGACTTTCAGTCGAGGTACTCGAGATTGATTCTAACCTGTGGTGGATCGATATAGAATGCACACGTAAGGAACGACACTGGATACTTCAATTGAAAACTCTTGGATAATTCGGCCTAAATGAAAAAGTCTACCTTCCTAATGCAGTCTTTTCAACACTACAGCCAGATATTAGTTTATCAGACGTACGCAATGTTTGCAATAATATTTAGCCAAGTAAATATTCCGTAACTCTTTACATGTATTATTATTATTCTTTTTATTATTATTATTATTATTATTATTATTATTATTATTATTATTAATTGAACTCTTGTCCATTATCCCGCTATACCAAGCTCTTGACATACTTCCTTAGTACCTCCATACATAACTTTCCCGCGATATAATATCTTTTGCATATTTTGATAATGGCGTTGATTTCTCGGCGCGCATGATGTCAGCCCTTTGTTCCCAGCCGGGAATTAGATCAAAACAGTTTGGTCCTCTGCGTGATATACACGATACACACTTCTTTGAACTTTTTTACACAACTTTGTTGGGCTGATGGCAGTGTAATATAGATCTGGAGTTTACCCGTTTTAGACCGTTTAAAAATTTTGTCTTCATTCTTTCTTCTATTGTATATCCTTTCTTGGTTTATTTCCCCGTCACTGAAACATGTAGGAGTCAAGAAATTTTGATGACTTTTGTGTTTAGTGTCTGTTTTGTCGATGTAAATGTTTCTTCTCCTGAGGATGAACTTATTTAGCTCGAAACGTTGGGAAACATATATGTATTTGCGCGATTGTCAACGTTTGTGTCATTAAATATATATTTATACAAACGTATATATATATATATATATATATATATATATATATATATATATATATATATATATATATCGGCACACTGATTGTAAATGGAGTATCGCCACTGTGGCAATATCACTCATGGAACTACCATGTTTACTCATTTAGGAAATATAGGGCAGTCATAATTACTTTTCGTGAAATCACTGTTTCCTTTCTTGGGTCATCCTTACGAAACAAATGTACGGGGAAAGTTTATTCCATCAAAATTGAGACGATTTGACGTGATCCGTATGTCTCAAAAAATAAAATGATTTTGCAAGCAAAATGTCCTTTGTCTACAGTCCTATTTTTCTGTCAATAATAATACAAAGGAAGGTTGACGCCAACTTGTGGCAGACACCTATTTTCAGCGGATATAATTTTGATTGGAACTGAAATCTATCTAGGTATGGATAACACGTTGAAAAGACGACATACGTGGAACCCACTTGAAAAAATAATTCATGCAGCAATATATGAAATGTTAGGAATAAACAAAAACGTGATTACATGATGATAAGAATGATAAGACGTTTGCAGCAGATTACATTTACCATATCGAGCGGATGTAGAAGACTGAGAAGACTAGACCTTTACAAGACCCTCGTATGACGAAAATCTCACGCTAGTATTCTACCCGAAACCAATTTTAAACTAATATGACGAGCGGTGTTCTTTTTAAATTTATAATTATGTGAAACCATTTTCTTCTGACCAAATTCCAGCTAAATCATCAAGTTCAACATTTTTAGTTTTGGTGGAGCCCATATGTTGCGGACTAAAATAGTACTGAATACACTCAGAGACGATGGGCTTCTGGAAACGAGACTCACTTTCTCCAAGCTGCAAACATGCACCGTGCTCAGGTGATTATTTGGATTTTAATTGAATCTAATACACATTCTGAGGTAGAACGGGTTTTAGTTTGTGAACAAATTATCTATTAGTGACAGTATGACAGCAAGAACACGTGTTATATGTTTGGTTTTGCCAACTCTCTAGTAAATTTTGGGTGGGCTGTATACAGTTGCAAATGCCTCGTTAACTTATGCTCTAGTTTGTTTGCTCGTTCGTGACGAACAGCGTAATGGAAATAACCATGGCTGCTTTACATTCTATCTCCTCTGCCCGTCTGGTGCGTGGATCCCAATGGAATCCTCCATTGTTCATGACTTTGGTATACATTTATGAAAAATATTTAAATTATTCTTCATTGTAAGAGACATAGAATCATATCATGCATTCATCGCAATTTACGACTTTTTGCACCTTCAAATGATAAAGTAGATCAATTTTATTTTCGAGTTTTATATTGGAGATTGGATGACTGAGAGAGAGAGAGAGAGAGAGAGAGAGAGAGAGAGAGAGAGAGAGAGTGAGAGATAGAGAGGGTGTCAGTTATTTTGATTTTGATCTAAATTCTGTTGGATTCGCTGAGATTAGTAATGCTTTTGGTCGTAAATTAACGAGTCGAGAAAGCATCTTCATGCGTTACTGATATCGGGAAATATGCGCTATTTGTTATCAAGAAAAATATCTTATACCGTGACGGTTTGAGACATGCTTTAAAACAGTAAAATTGCAGTTTCAATGTTGCAAATACAAATAGGCATTAGAACTGTGCACGCATGAAATGAAAGAAAGAGAATAGTCTCACTATGGTGCCGTCTGTAGACTTACCTTGATTTTCCTTCAGCTATCAATAGTTCAGCTTCGCGCTTGGAGTGAAGTAAACTGCTCGGTCAGTCGGATTTTATATATTCGGACCATATGTCCAGCTGTGCTTCGTTACTGAACTTTTTATACACATGATGAACAAAATATGTCAGAAAAATTGATTAGATTAGTGCACTGCCCGATCAGAAAGATAGGTATGGCATGAGCAACATCTGGTAAATCAGACAGAAGCTGATGCACGGTTGTCACGAAATCAAGCTGTGATGCAAAATTCGTTCTTGTGTGTGGAAATTTTGAAAATATCCAATCAAAATGTAGACTTAATAAACACCCTCAATGGGATATGACCACAACAACCACTACCTCAACTACACAACCGATGCAACTATTACTGATACTAATATTGCTTAGACTGCTACAACTACTATTATCACTAACAATTATTCTATAATAATACGTGACAACCTCTTACGCAAATAGAAAAGATTTGAAGTTATATGTATTAGGGGAAAACAAAGATTTGCATAAGTTTGAAGCATTGATCAGAGAATGACATTGGATATTGCCTTAAAGTCTACTCAATTTTTCATTGGGTAGATCTCGCGTGACAGCCTGTCCAGTAGGAGATATTTGTAGATAATGTGGCTTGTAGCAGTTGCTTTAATGCACACGAATTTATCACATCAGGGTTTTCCCCGCTATTTGCGCCATATAGCATATATATCTCTCTTCATCACATCTTTAAAGCTTTAAAACTGAATTGAAAATTATAGTAAATATCGCCAGATTCTGTTCAAACAGTATCTTGGAGGATTTCTCAAGAAACCTTCATGTAACTGAAAAATGTCTTGGTTGGTTACAGGACACTAAAGTATTTTATTTCCTTATCGGACGCGTTATTCAATGAAACTTTGTTAATTGACATGTAAATATTTATTTCGTAACAGATAAAAGATGCACATTAAAGAAATAAAACGAAAAGCAAAAGAGCACAAGCGATATTGAAAAATCTCTCTACTGCCCCGTACGACGCAGCTAGTTGCCGCTAAAATTAAATAGAGGAGTTTTTACAAATATATATGTAGCGTGATAAGCATCAGTAAATAATGTCGGTCCGAGTGGTTCAATATACTATACATAGTTCTGGATACTGCATTTTATAAACCGTTGTAATTTATTCCAAGCATTAATCATTCTACAAAACCAAGTGGCAAACAAGCAGAAATAGTAAAGATGACATATAATCCATAATTATATCTTTATATAAACTTGAGTGATTTTTATATTCTTTCAATCAACACATGACTAGAAACCAATTATTATTTTCCCATCTGAAGTCGTCAGTGATGACGACGACAAGATGAGCATCTGTAAATAATAATAATAATAATAATAATAATACAAATGAAGAAAAATAAGAAACATTGCTTCAATGACGGCGACGATGAAAATATTAATAAAGAGGAAGAAGAAGAATGGTAATGGCAAACAAGAAACGAGAAAGAAGAAAAAGGCTGAGGAAGAAAATACCAGCAATCAAGAAAAAGAAAATAATTAAAACGAAGAAGACAACGACGAGCAGCAGTTGTACACGGAGACGAGAGGCAGCTGGATAGGTGCACTGACAGGAAAATGCACATTTTAGGTTGCTTTGTCAGGTTATTCTATGAATCTCATATTTTGGCATTCTAGTACGATACAAATATATTCAATAAAACAAGACTCAAAAGGAAATTCTGACGTTTTTGGTACTTTAATTATTGCACAATGACTTTCTATGATTAAAGATGAAACAGAGGTTTTAAAACATATTACTTTTTCAGCAAAAAATATGAAGTCTAATATTATCAGATGCAAATGATACTCGTTCAATACCGAAACTTTAAAAGAAATTGTACTTTTTGCAATAAACATAGGGTTTAGAAAATGAAATAATTTGTTTTCTTTCTATGCTGTCTAAAATAATTTTGGGGAAATATCTTCATTTTTCGTAGTTGCTGGATATATAGGATTCGGGGATAAATGAGATATAGTATAAAATTATAAATCATTTCTAGATTTGTTCTTTATTTATCTACATAGCCACAGGCAGATTTAAATCTGATGGCCTATACAGGTTGCTCACAAAAGTAAAAATGTATATTTACGTATTGTTGATTGGCACGAATAAAGGGAGTTCAATGTCTGGTACAACTGTTACATGCTGAAATTGGCACTAAAATCGCATGCTAGAAAACAAATCAGATTTTACAGTGGCTTGGTGGGGATGAAAAGGTATAAACGTTTAGGGTTCGAGAGTACTTTTTCTTCCTGATTATTTTGTTTACTTCATTTCTCATTGCGCTTTTCTGTGGATATTATTTAAGCAGTAACTATAATTCAACGGTATTTACCATTTTCTTTCTCCCTTCAATACAATTTTAGATTCAATTGTACAAATATTTAGAAAGTAAATAATAATGAAACGCTTCGCTTCAATTCTTACAAACAGTCTAAAAATAAGATGGAGTATTCACACCTGCGGTAGGTTTGACTGATCACCATTTCAAATTCTAGCGCTACATGAATGTCACGTGAGTTGTAAATGAAACATTTAAGGCACACAACATCCAACACGAGTGCATACTCATTATGCGGTACAGAATATGAATTTCTGCAGATTTTCATATGTCCTTTTTGTTTTACCGGCAACTCTCATTGCTTTTCCTCGTTTCACTACTCCGAGTAATACCACTACTATTGGCAGCAACACTAATGGTAATACCACTACTACTACTACTGGTACAGATTTCCAACAGAAACAACTATTTTACTAGCATTACTACTACAACCTTTACCAAGACTATGCATGACAATCATGCTTATTATGTTTAACTTACTTCTTATCCGAGGACTGTACCATCGTTATTAAATTTGTAAAAGACCTTGTGATTATCATTGTTAGAATTGTTAGAAGTAAGAGGGTCCTCCCCATAAATATTTTTGTGCACCAAATTCATGTTGTAGTAGATATAAATATTCACCAGAGATGCATTTCTTTTGAAAGTCAGTATATTCTAATAAAAAGAAGTGGCTACACACAATATTATTCTGTGAATATACAGTTTGATGTGGACTCTACGATATACACGTTATTCTACCGATTTTTAAATCGACTGCTCTACTCACAGATAAAAAAATATCTTTTCTTTTCTTTGAATAAAATCCTCTACGCATCATCTCTCATTTCTTTATCTAGGTTCCACTGCACAGTTTTGTATTTTACATACGGTTACATTTTCAAGAAAAAACAAGCCCCGATAATTGACCTATATACCGATACTGTGGGTATCTCGCACATGTGATTATCACAGTTTTCGACTGCAAAACTATGAGCTCACAGTGAGCGCCCAGTGTTAGAAAGCAAAAATGTACACCAAATGTTCGAGATGAAATTTAGCCGGTTAGATTTTCTTCATATTTTGTTTCGAGAAAGGCAGATTAAGGTATTCCAATCTCTGTACGATCCATAATTTTATTGAAACTGCTACTATTAATGATCTTGATGAGTGCCGTTTCATTATTTATCACTCTTAATGGAGGATAATTACATCAATTTTAACATAATGACCCTAATAACTGATTTGCTGACTTAATGACAGATTGATTGATTGTTTGAATGATGGGTTGTTTCATTGATGGTTTGGTTTATTGATACGTTGATTGACTCCCGGATCAATTGACATCAGTGTCGAATTAGTCTTTGATTATTTTTGCGTAGCATCTCACCTTCCATATTTAAGTACCTTTAGCCACGTTAACATATTGTGTATCTCTTGATCTCGAAATCATCCTTTAACTCAACTCCTAAGATTGTCACATGCTAGTTAAAGATAAATGTTTTAGAATTTGAAGACAAAAACCCAACTGTAATATGAATTGAGAAGAATGAAAACTGATTCGATTCTGTGTTTGAACCTCTCATTCTGCATGTTAACATGATCTTCATTTAAACTTCCTGCGTCAAATCTGAATCGAGTTTGACATGGATCATCACCAAATTCTACCTAAGCATATTTTTTTTTAAAACGCGGCGTTATTGAGACACTTTGCTTCCCAAAATAGTCCTGATACTCCGAACTGCTTTTGATTTATATTTCTCCATTAAACAATGAATGCTTAAAAACACGAGGGCTTGGTCGCATTCCGTACAATGAGAATATCTTCGAAAAGCCGTTTTAACCGGTGTCACATAACATAATGGGTGGGGTGAAGGAAAATTCGCTTATCCGGAGTAAGCCAATTGCATTTTATAAATAGTATTAAATGGTTTGTTACCTGCCCATTTGAACAAAGATACCTCCCACATTGGAGCACAAGCCAAGATAAAAATATAGAGTGATTAGAAACATTATAAGTGTTCTTATTTTCACTTTCTGGTGAAATATGTGGTAACTACCATAGGGCGGTGTCCTATTGTTTTCCGTATGGCGGGCGGCAAGGAATTGGTAACTCCTGGAATTAATCGTCTACGAGCGACGTGTGAGCGGTTAATGTTCTACGAGATGTTTTTTTAATCTTTAGACAACAAGGCCAACTCTCACCCATTGCTGACTGGGCATATTGTTCATTTTGTGAACTCGGTTGGATAGTGCATGCCGAGATCTTCTATTTCTGTTATTTTTCCGCCACAATGCCATAGATATTTCAATTCAGTGGTCAGTTATGGTGATGGAAACCTTGCTGCATATCTACTACGCCTCATCTCTCCGCCGCCGCCAAGACTCCTGTTTATTTACAAGCACTGGCGGTCTTTGTATGACATTATCAGTGTCACGGTCTGACCAAGGGTGGAATGTTTGAGGGGAACGCTTTTATACTGACACATATATCAAGGATTTTACACAGTAATTGGAAAACGTAGGCTCATTGGAAATCTCAGTTGGGTATGTCGCACAAGATATGCGGGAACTGTACATTTTTAAAACATTTAGTATTATTTAAATGCAGCAGTGATTAGGTCACTCTCGAACACTTGTTTAACGATCATTTGTGATGATGCTAAAGTAAACATTTTACAAGAAAGCAGCGCTTAATCTGAAGTCATGCAGGGCAGTTCTTTCTTTTTGATATTTTCAACTATGTTTAGAAAAGATTTGCCGGGAATCATTTGAAGAGATGAAGAAGGTTTGGCACAAATAGAAGCTACATTTGAAAAAGTGAAGGTTGATTTATTACAGAGAATAGGTTACAAATACAAACGTTTATCACGCTCCGGGTTATCTACACTTTAAAACTTTTCTCAAAGGTGTTAAGTTGTCCCTATACTTATTACGTTCGTTTCATGTATGCTTCCATTGTTTAATAAATCCATCTCGTTAGTTCTATGTTCAAATTGTTTTCCTTATGTTAGACACTAACTTGGGCACAACATATCCAAATATCAGCATATATTATGCATTTTATAGTATTAGCTGCATTTGAATCAAATGACTGATAGTTTTAGTACAAGTGACCCTTCTGGAACCGGAGAAATCATGAATTTGTCGTCCTGCACAAAAAGCCCATATTAACGACTTTCTTAAAATATTAACGACTTTCTTAGGAACTACAATAGGATGCTATAACAGCTGATTGGCTCAAGTAGTGTAGTGATATCTTAAGAAAACTGCTATGCTACTAAACGAGGACTATGGAAATTTATACTTTTTCTATTATGTTGACATCAATTACAAAATATTATTGGCTACGCGAGTAATAAGTCTGAATTTAACAACAACAGTCATTACCTATTCATGTCAATGCTTAACTTGAAAGATATCTCCTGTAACTCTATATGTTACAGTGTGATTGATAACTGTAGTTTTGTTATTACAAAATATGTCAGTTCTCAGGACGTTAATAGATAATATATGCTTATTGTAACTAACCCGATCACCACTTTTGCAATCTAAATTCGATGGTACTCTGTTTAGAAATGAGGTTTCTCGAACACTGTGGGCCGAATTTTTTCTGCTGTACTATTGTGACTATCTTGTATAGGGGTATGAGAATTTTTCAATTACATTCAACCACACTTATAAAAGAACATTTGTAAAATTATACAATTTGGTTCTGTTAAAGTTCAGTTAGACTTAACCATCAGGCTTATAAAATGACCCACTAAGAATGGAGAGCAAGTTGAGTACAGGGAATTTTTACGATAGAACCACCAGATAGATATTCGATAGGAATGAATATTTCTTAGTGAAGATAGATGGGTATCAGTCAATTAAAGGAAATTCATATATAGCTTTGTCTGAAGGGGTTAAAAACAAAACTTTCTTGTGCCAATTTAAAACTTAGAATGATGACAAATCTTTCGTGTATACAATTTAAAATACTACCCAAAACGATTCACAGAGGTCATCAAAATACAATCTACATATATTACAGTCATTGGTTTGACCGATGCTCGATGAGAATAGAGACGACTGATAAAATTGAGAATGAATATGAAATGTATGTAAATGTGTAAATATGTAAATGAAAATTTGAAAGAAAGAGATGCTCTTGATACTCAACAAGGCTGTTTGCTGAAGAATGATGATAGAAACTACATAAAGCCTGTTTGAGTGACTGAGACGCAAACTTTAGACACATCGACATGTTGATCATAGTTGTTTCAAGCGATCCCAATAAGCACAAAAATGGAAGGTACCATTGCGTTGGAATACAAGAACTGTCCAGACTGGTGTCATCACAAGAATATAGACATAGCAGACAGAAATATATCTTATATATTATATTATATACTATAACGTTGGAATAAAAGATCTGTCCATACTGTTTCAATACATCAAAAATGTTATAATAACACGTAAGACTATGCTACAGTGAAAACAAACTCAATAGATATTATGCTTGATGAGGCATCAGTGGACAAATCTGTCCATACTAATACCTGGATCGCTTTGATAAGTTAACTAAATCAGCTAAACTATCCAATACAAATTATATCCAAGTATAAATATTACCATCTATCCAATAACGATTACCAGTATGTGCAGGAAAAAAGAAAAGAAACGAGTGATACTGATGCACTTTTAATACTCATTGAAAACATGATAATTTCAGAGGAAAAGCTATATTGTTAACTCCAGAAAACTTTCTGAACTAATTAGAATGTTTCAACCCCATGAATGTGAAAATGTTTTTCCTGTTGTTAATATGCATGGAAGACAGGGCATGTACCTTTACCTTCAATTGTTAAAGGCCGATTAACTCTGACTTTGGCAAGGGCAATAGGTATAGCAAGAGGATAGAATGATCCGCTCTGTCGACAACTTACAGTCCAGCTATCAAAAGAATTGTTGATACACTGCCTTGAGGAAGTCAGTTTTTGGGTAGTAAGGAAAAGGTATATACCAGTCGAAAGAAGCAAAGTAACAGAAAATTGTATGCACGTTCATTTTACAGGACTGATGAACCATCAGCAATGAACATACATATGGCATAAATCCAACAGAGTATTTACCCAATAGGATACATTTGGCTCGACCATTATGTCCAACTTGTAAGCTTTACTACCTTTGATAGTTGACCATAGCATAACAGTGATACATTTCTTATTATGGCTTAAGTGTGAGATGTGATGTCAACTTTACAGTGGGGTCATAAATGTAGAAACTAAGTCTGTGTGCTAAAACTTTAATTCCCCAAAAATATGGCGCGCAAAATGTCTTATGCATCACTATTTCCAAGACTGTTCAATTGATGGCATGTACCATTCATAACAGTATGTATCTGTTCTTATGGAGTTACATTACTTTGAAGAATGCGTGATGACATGTTATGCAATTGTTTTTTGTATCTGTACTGAAATATGAGTAATATTCATTAAAATATGAGTGCATAGCTTGACACCTACAAATGCATATTAATCCCCATCATTTTCCCCATATCTAGTAAGTTAAGCCCAAAATATGCTACCTTGTCCTGATGCAAATAGTTCTTACTTAGAGGTGTAAAGAGCGGTTACCTCCCCCGCACTGAGTTTTCCATACATAGGGTAGTATGGCGTAAAAGGAAGGTTGTACACTGAGGATAATGCATAATATATACTTACATATATACAAAGAAACATAAAAGAATAACAGATGTGGTTGATGGCACCAAAAAATAAAAACAACTTTTTCTTAAGGGTGCAAGGGACAGTTTTTATGACAGATTTGATTCTTCATCAACCTGCCCAATATAAAAATTTTCAGAAAATCAAATAAACCAGTAAGATGAAAACGTTCCATGTTTTTGGATAGCTGTAATAAAACAAAACATAAGAATATCATTCACTTGACCTGACAAGACAATGGAAGTTCATATCAAAAGAAGTGTATCCACCCCAGTTCCAAATGCATTCATGCATGTTTCACGTCCGAAGGTGATTTTTTTACACAAAGTCATACTCACGGTGCAAATGCTAACCCTTTCCCTCTGTGATAATTTTGAAATACACCGTGTACTAAACAGCCTGATGCAATTCAAAATAGCTGCCATCCAAGCCGTTTTTGAGACATTCTACTTCCCTTGAATCCACGTGTCTGTTGGTATGGGTGGCTTGATCTGCTTCCTAGACAACTATTGGTATTTTAATGTCTATATATTGTGAAGGAAGTATGGGAGGTGTACATGTCTCACATCAATTTCAATAACAGCACAAGCCCGAAACACCTAATTCACAAATATATCCATATAATTAATTATTCAACAATAATGGCTGAAATGGTCACATCATAACTTTAAGTTACAAAATTAGACAGGGGCCAATTTACGAAACTATCCCCTGCCACCTTACGGCTTTCCTATTTAAACGACCGTCATTGTTTATCTCGCTTTGGCGCGTCAGGTCATAAAACATTATAATGCAGCTAATTTTCTCAGGCGGACGACACAAATCAAACGCGATAACAAATTAAATGTTGGAAAGTTAATGCAAAGCCTTTGGAATGCATAGTAATTAGGAATATGCATGGGGAAATTAAACTCGAACGTTCTAACCTAGAAAACGTTGTATCCAGGAACGTAATAAACAATCTCTACTGTACTTGTTTGATCCGCAGTGCTTTTTGACAGGCCAAATTTAAAGTTTGTGTGTGAAGCACTGTAAATGTGGTGAAAATCCACATTCTGATGCGGCAACGTTCATGTTGCTTGCTTCATCACTCACTAATGTAGCATCTTTTCTTGCAAATCACCATTCCGCTGTTGCAACTCACAGAACTTTCCCAATGTTTACTCCTGTATACGATTCAGGCAACGCTCTGGTTTGCAACACACCTTTAAAAAGATCCCATTAATCTCTGACGTAGTGTGAATTGATAGTAATATTTGATTGGGTAGCCCAAAATGTCTATCCATCTGTAGCGATTGCAATCGGCTGTGCACACCTAACATTGTACAATAATGTAGATTTTAACTCTTCATATATTTGTGGTATTGCCTCATCTGAAAATTATGTCATCCAGGCATAGTGTAGTGTGGTTCTAGATTTTTCACAAGATTACAAAACGATTCATCTCCAATAACTGAATACTGGGACATATTTTTCACCATTAATATAGACATGGCATTGATGACTGCCACAGCTTTGCGTGAATTTCAATGAAAATTCTGCCACAATATCGCTGTAATTGTCAACTAACTGGACTGAAGGATGTCTTTCTTTTGATGGACCAATTCGACAACTTGAGGTTCCGTAGATGCTATCATATCTGCGTGATGCCTTTACATAAAATGAGGGGGCCACGGGTGGTCGAGTGGTCTAAGGCGCTCGCCTTTACAGATCACTCACACATCTCACCTCTGTCTGCGTGGGTTCGAGTCTCGGGCTCGGCTAACGTGGGTATGTGAGAAAGCTTTCCAGTAGCTTCCCGTGGGTCGTTGGTTCTTCCCGGGTTTTTCCCGGGTTCTTCCTCCACCAAATATACTGGCCGCCATGTATAACCTTTCATGTGCTGAAAAATGGCGTTAAACCCACAACAACAACATAAAATGACATATATGTGGTGTTACCACTGTATTTTATGACAGTTTTGCATTTCAAACAAACAACCTTCTTCTTGTCACTCTTTAGAAAGCCAAAGTTTTCCAAACGTCTGATTTGTACGAAGATGGAGCCATTTTCTCGCCTTCGAGGGATGCCGTAGATATTTTGCATACAAAACTGCACAAAACAAACATCGCTTATATCATTGCTGACATTTATTGTATAATAGTCTGAATTACCGGAAGAAATAGAAGACAAATATTCTTTTTACCTTTCTTGTATATGTTCAGATACACTAACATGATGGAAAACTCATTTGTATACACTTTTAGGGTAGATATAATAATAATAAATCCATGCGGTAAGGTTACAAATGTAAAAATATTTGGTAGGAAAAAAATTATTAGGCTAAAATTCTTTATAATGTGAGATTTAAAAAGAGTGTTTATTGTAGATTAGATATAGTAGGTATAAAGAGACACAGCTACAAGAGTTGCAGAAATGGGTTACTGTAGTATCATTTATTTTCGTGGGTCTCAGTTTTCGTGATTTTGAATATTTTTAAAAATAATTTTTTGTGGTACTTAAATACGTGGTTTTGCCTGCCACATTTTCATATATGTAGGCATTTAATTTCGTGGATTAACCTCTACAAATACCCAAACAAAATACAAAAGTACAAAACTATGCCAACAGCAAACGGCGGTCGTTTTAATGGTTAAAACAATACTACCACCTGTATGAGCACAAATCAAACACCTGCCAAGCACAAATCAAACACCTGCCACCTGTATGAGCACAAATCAAACACTTGCCAAAAACAATAAGCTAATCGGTTATTAAAGTAAATGTGTATGATCTCTTCCTTCAAATACTGTCCATAAAGTTGCACCATCAATTACTTTCTGACGACCATAGCGTTAACGCAGTGTTTTAAGAGTGGTAAAATTAAAGTTAGATCCCCTTCGGTTTGGATAATGTCATCATTCCACATGTGAACCAAACACGTGACCAGCTACGCCTTGCTCAATCCAATTAGCAAGCAGTGCTAACATACATATGATGCGTTCAGCGCCTATCAAAGTGCAAAGATGCTAAATTGAAAAAGAATGAATCACCCATTTGTTTGAGCCTGCCTCGTATACAAACCAACTTCAACCACTATACTTTGCAATAAATAAAGACTACAAAGAAGAATTAAAATCCCATTTCAACAACTTGTATGCTAAATTGGTCACGGAGACCATCAGGGAAGACCGAAGACATCATTAGTGAAGATCAGTGTACTATATTAGTGGACATTAAAACCTCATGACTGAAGTAAATTCATGCTGAAAAGATCATTGCGTCTGACGCAGAAATGTGTGAAAGATCGGACCTACTTATCTGTGGCGTTGAGAATACTGGACTTGTTTAATTCAACAATTTCAGGATTATTTACCTGACAAACATTTGTGTGTACCGGCAGATTTGATTGACTCGATGCTGACTCAGTGGTTTTGTCCAAAACTCAGTGAAGTGTAAGCTGCTGTAATTATAGTATATACGTAGTGTTTCGTTAGTAATTGTGCTTCCACCTATAGTTCTAGTATTTTACAGTCATGATGTTTATTGGGATTAAGCATGTGTGGATAAAATGAGACGTGCTTTCACGAGGATTTAGATTTTTCTAACAACAGTTTCACTTTAATGAAGAATCGATTAAATTAAGTATAAAATCTAATTATATACTAATATCATGTATTATTCTTTTTTTATTTTCAGTAATACTAGCGCTTAAATACATTATGCTTTTCTCGTTTCTCTCTATCCTTACTAATGTCACAATATATCGATTTAAGGCAGTGAGTGGAAATTACAGCTACTGGATACCGTATAGATACATGTCCATTGAAAGAATATATAATGCCTTATAATTGTTTTTTAAAGGGTTAAAATAAAACAAACACACGTGAAAGCTAATATTGTATTACCAGATTACAGAAATGACGTTGATTTATCAAATAGCTGTGTTGATCTCTAGGAATGAAACACAATAAGAAAGGCTTCATCATATGTGCCTAATTTTTCATTGGGTCTTTACATTCGTGGTTCGGAGCAACAACGAAATCCAGAAAAATTGATACCCAACGAAAATGTTTGATGCTACAGTATAGAGTATTGTCAGATTAATAGTTTTCATTCATGGTTTAAGCAACCTTGTCATTTACTCGAAGGGATAGAAAGACATCAACAAAATTTTCATTTTCGCATAGTCAATATCATTTAGTTTATATGTCATTCAACTATCATCCTGTATCAATAGTTTGAATCTGCATCATGATAAGCTATCGCCAGAGAAAATATCGCGATGAATCAATGCATCAATGATATCAAACCAGCTCTATAAAGGCTGACCAACTATGTCCTGTATGAGGTTATCAAGCAAAAATCTGCTATTGAATAAAGCTGAGACAACAAGAACTTGTGAAATTCGTGTTGCAGATATTGACCACTTTATCATCAATAAATGTCAACCTATTTAAGTACACTGGAAAAGGAAAAAACAAAAACAATAAACTCCATACACTTTATATCACACTAGTTAATCCACTTTTCTGAAGTGAATTGTCTACATCAAGTCCTTGGGTATATTACACCGAGTAATAATGAGTTGTGCAGGGTCAGCTGTTTTTATTGCTACCTATTGGCAACGCCTTAAGTTGATTCATGCGATAATATGGGTAACCAAAGTGGTTTGATGGTTTGATGATCTGAGGGATATCTGTTCAATCACCTGTTTTTGAGTATGGGTTAAACATTACAGCTCTCCCTCAATATGACGCGCTTCGCTATAGCGTGATTCTGGGTATAAGACAGAGCCACTATGGACACCATGACCACAATTAAACCAATGTATTAGAATATGGGTTGAAAGAAGACAAGGTGAAGCTTAGTGTTATATCTGTATTTCCTTTTCAAAACACCATTATTAACAAATATTGATAGTTCAAGTCATACCGCGGTTTGGTATATTACCCTATTTTCAATGGTCGATGTTTCATACACACCTCGGTTCTGACTATAACGCGGTTTGGATCATAACAAGGTCAGCAGTTATGGACCATGACTACCGCATTATAACGAGGGAGAGATGTACATTCTTATTCAATGTTTTATTTTCATTATAAAAATCAACTTACTTGGTGTGCGGAAACTGTTTGTGCTATTCAAAAATACTACAAATTTTGCAAATATATCGTTCAGAAAATGGGAGTGTCTGGATATTTAAGTCAGTGATACTATATTTAATTTTCAAAAGGTTGGAAAAATATATAGCTATGTTATGCAATCGAACAGATGTTTTTGAGAAAATGTGGAATTATCTTTCAAGTTTCAATAGCATATAATGTAATGTAATACCTGATATTATACATTTGAATTGTTAATATGCTGTGATAATCTTGTAATTTAGTAACACCTTGGTGTTTTTGTTTTTAAATTTATATCTATACTTGTAAATTTACAAAAGTCAAGTTAGGTAAAGGTATTACAAAGAAAATAAGATAATAACACCCCATACACCAGGTCTGGTGGTGGAGGAATTTTGAAATCTTGACAATTTATTGATGAATAATAACAAAAACATATTAAAGTTTGGTTCAAGTCTGTCATGTGGAACTAAATGTTATTGTGTGGAAACCACTTTTCTTCTTTTAGTCACAGTGATCTTGAACTTTGACTCCCAAATCAAAAGACTTCTTCGTTTCCACTAGTTCATGCCATGCCATCCACAAAGTCGTTTCCAGTTTTGAGATGTAGAACAAATGTTATTCTGTGGAAACCATTTTCTTCTTTCATTCACAGTGACCCTGATCTTTGATCTTTTTGTCCTCAAATCAATAGACTTCTTCCTTACCTCAAGTGCAAGTCATCTACAAAGTTTAGTAAACACTGATGTTGTAAACTAAAGTTACTGTGCAGAAACGAACAAAAGGATGGATGTCAAAACAATGTACGCTGCGTCTTTTGGGCGACCAATAATCTGGGTACCAACACATTTTGAAACAAACATTTCCTGGTCTTTTCCAGGGTTTTTTCCTGGGTGAAACAAATTTTTCAAGGATCACTTTTTATAACCCTTACTGAACGGAATATAAAGCAATTTGGTTTAGGAAACGTGCGTTTTTAAAATCAAAGGCTGTTTTTTTTTTTCTTTTTTTTTTTTTTTTGAGATGCTTCCATAACATCAAAATAAATTATATGACCATGTACCAAAACACAGGATGTATCACTAGAAACCAGTAAAACTATAGAAATTCATATAAATTTGCATGTAACTCATTTTAATTTACATAATAAAAATGTTAACTTTTTATTCTAACTAACTTATTATGCTGGTATGAAGAAAGTCTTTTAGGCAAGGGTTGCTTTAAATTTGGACAAAAAGCCCTTAAAAATTAAATACCTTGTGATAAAAAGGACTCTATGTTTTTGTTACATTCCACTTATGTCCAGTTCGTGCCCTAACATCTACTTTCAATGTAATCTGACTATGGACTGTATATTTAATGCAGTCATTGTCAAAGACACCCAGAGCATGTGATTCTGCATTGAAAAGTGCTCAAGTAGTCGGTACGGTTCTAAGTACAGGGATGATTCTGATATATTAACTGGGGCCGCCTGGCAACCCCAGAATTTTTATTTTTAAATATCCCAATCGAATGTTAGTAAATCTTGCATGTCAGAACCTTTACTTCATTCCATTGAGCTTGGCATTGCTTTTAAGTTCATTTAATCATAAAAAGTCAGAGTCCAAGCTTGACCCCAATATTTGGGACAAATTATTAAATTCTAGCTAGAATAGGGTAATATTGGTGAAAATAGGGGACGAAGCGGGTGTACAAAGTTCAAAACAGTCACTTGAAACGACTGTTTTTGCATATTTTTACATCAGATAATTAAAATGCTGGCGAAATACTATTAGACGTTTAGAAAAATAGTAACACATTTCTTAGTTTGCTTCACTACGGTTGTCTTATAACATAAAACGGCAATCTCCAAAATAGATTACAGTCCAAAATTGGCAACCGTTTCCATAGCAGAATGCCTATTTTCATATCCTTGTATGATGAAATATTCGACACAATGATTATTTTTATTAGTAATGAACCTGGATGCGTCCACTGAGTCATACTTTGCTTCTGATTGGACAACAAAAATTCAATTTTGCACTTGTTTCTTATTTAAATGGATCATGTGTGAATTTTCGGCAGGAATTCTGTACAGAAGCAATGTCATTTCTGGTATTTATGATCATCACATTTCCACTTTCCTCTTTGAAGAGAAAAATTACAAACGATCGTCATTTTATTTTGCTTATTAATGCATTGTATTGAAATGAATACAAGGCGAAGTGAACTTCGCTTTTGGGGCCTGTTTAGGTGGTGGAAAAAACATACCCTAAGACAACTAATGTGCCCGAATCACCCCCTAGCATAAACCCTGTAAGTATTCGGATTCTCCAACATATGTGCATTGTCGAAAAACTGACAAGCGGGCATACGGCACCTCCATTTTCATAGTGACGGATATGTATTCCTTCCTTAATTATAATTGGACTTTCTTTTACTAGCTGTTTTAATAGTTGATAATACGTTTTGGTAATGATCTATTCACACATTTTCTGCTTTTATTTACCTAAATTCAAACATGGTGGCCTTTGAATTACTTAAACTCAACACATCGCCTGAGATTCATTTGCCATGATATGCTTGGAGTCACGTGGTCAAGCGTGAAACGCTAAAAAGATTCTTTCCACTACTTTTCTTCCAATCAACCAAATTATGTTGTTTTTTTATAACATATTGCTTCATGCTTTTTGTATTGTAAAGGAAATATAGTTTTTAACAGTGTTCAGTATTTTAGTTTGTTGACATGTAGCTGCTTGATAATTATGCTGCAAAGATTCCTAAATAGATGAATTTGTTTCATATTAAGGACTTTTTATTTAGAAAAAAAGAAGCTATTTTTATGCCAAGAACACAACAACTACTAACGCTGCTATTTAAGAAGGCAACTTCTACAAAATAAAAAACAGAATTATATAAAGTATTCTGGTTTACACTTTACACAAACATCTACAATATAATAAAAAAAATAATCTGCTGTAAAGGGACATCGGAAATCAAATTGCAACAAAAATTACAAGTGATGAGGGATAGGAGGTTAGAAACCATAACACTATGTGTTAAAAATTGCACAAAATACTCGTTCCGCGATAATAAGCAAAGATTTATCACAATACATTTTCGTTAACTTTGCATATTAAAAGTGGAACTAGGGAAGAAAAGATTTATTATTTTTCTCTTACACTAACCACTATCATACGTCGCAGCTGTATTGACACATTGTGACGCTAGACTTGTCTTGGTATCTACATATATATATGGATATGGTACGGTCTAAGAGGTAACGAGTCTACTGGACCAATATAATCGCCTGAGCACTTGGATTGACTATACAAATATGATTAGGGCAAGCGCCCAAATGATCCATACAGTCCCTTTTTCTCAACTGACTGAAGAGTTTTGCAACCTCCAAATATTCCGGTAAGAACTCAAGATGATAAAATAATAATCATAAACTTATTACTTGGGTAATATTGGGGTGCATTATTTGGGGCGACAGGTTGTTTTCTGGCAACTTATCCCTAGGTCTCGTACTCTCCAACAACCTTAAATAATTAGCCACACTATCGTCCAACCCTAAATTCATCTTTTCGCCACCATTATGTATGGCCTCATCTGTATTAGTTGAGTAGTTTGACTAAACAGCAATATTTGTATAACTTTTAGCAAGATATATGACTCAACAGCAATTCCATCCATCATCCTAGCTGTCTGGCTTATTAAATCTTGTATTAGCACGGTAGTGACTTTCTGCGACCATTTTAAGATATTACTATTACTCCGCAGGTCATTGATTTCTTCTAGCAATGAACTCATATTTACACTATTTTTGTCTAATTGGTGGCAATTTACTGAGATCACAACAGCAAAGCATAGGAGTTCATGTGGTGCAGAAGCTTAAACTGAATGTATTAAATTTATTATGTCCTTTATATTGTTCAGTGCCTATGAACCCCTTTGTATATTTATCAGTCTGTTTAAGTACCTGCACATAGATCAAATAAAAGAAATTTGCCTTTATATGTCTTCGGTATTGCCAAAGTCAGTATATAACCAACAAACTAAATCAGCTGCAGTAGTGTCCAATACATGGAAAACAAAGCAGAGCAGGTCATTAGCAAGAATATCACTGGTGCCAACATTTCCATCAATCTTAGCTCTAGCAGACTCAGTATGTGATCCAATTGCAAGTGCTGTGTACGGAAGAACGGGAGAGACCACACTATTAGAAATGAATATTTCCGCCATGTTTTAGAAGCTTGAAGAGCTGCACTTGTGGAGAGGAAAAGTGTGATATCTCCATTTAGAGAACATATTTTATATTTTATCACTTAAACTAGCAGTCATTGCATCTCAATTTTCCAGGAATCTAAAACACACAAAAGAAATATGTTCTGCAAAGTTCACCTTTGTATCTTTCTCTATTGTTTGTATTCCCAAAGGAATCTCTAGATCGCCATCATCACTTTAATACCTTATCAAGACTGCATACTTCACATTCATGCAACGTGTATTAACTACTAGTCAAAGGTTTAATCAAAGAATCTCAGAAATCAAGTTAATTAAGCCGCGCCTTCACTCCGACATGATGAAAGAGAGAGTTGCGCATTTCATTCTTGCTATTTATTGAGTAACAATTTAGTCAGGTAAAAGTCCATTTCCTATCAGGTAGTCGATTCTGAACTAGCTAAAAAAATTGGAAAGATCAGCTTGACAAATACAGTATACATTGGTAATGATAAACCAATACTAAATTTAAATCGCTTTTTTCTAAATCATTCTGTATGCAACAGAATGGCCAAAGCTTAATGTTGCATGGTAAATCGTTTTAGTAATGTCTTTGTTTCTCTTGAAATCTCTTTATTTATCTAGCAAAAGCTGTTATCAATGTATAATATATAATATATTTTTGACTATAGTGTTTAAAATTTTGTCAGAGAAAAGTACATTTGTTCTCAGGTAGTCGATTGTGAACTGACAAAGTAAAAATGGAATAAAATTAGCGTTACAGTTTTTACAATGTCCATGTTTGACCTATTGACATCATAAACAACTTCTTTAAAAGCATGTTGTATCTGTGACAAAAGATTTTAGTGCTGCATAGTAAACATAGTAAATCTTGTTTGTTTTTTTTTATTTTGATGTTGTTTTAGTCGACAACTTAGTAGTTATGTAGTTAGAACGTTATGCAATTGCCATTATTCCAAAGGGATGAGAAATGTTGTGAAGCAACAACGCCCCGCAGACTTCAAGTTCTGGACTGCCATTGGCAGCTTCATTGTCATCATCCCATTGATGTCTCCCAAAGTAGAACGGATATGCTAAAGCATTTCTGGTATTGGGATGGACTAAGTCCAGGCTTCGCCGTTGTTGGCCGACTTAGTTATTTATACTTCCTACAAGCTTTGAAGCTGTTATTTATTTGATTGTTCATTGCTAAATCCATCTTTTTTTAAAAAAACTGGATGTTGAAGAATATGTGAAGAACTTGTTGACCAAATGAACAAAATGACTAAAGCAGCTACACCACCACCTATAAAATAATAGATTGTACTGTTTAAGTTTGCTTCATTTCTTTAACGTGGTCTAATTTCAAACTCGTGGGGCCTTGTAGACTCGAGTTAATTTCTTAAACGTTCTGTTTTTGCTTTTCTAAATTCCTATGAACGTCTCCCAACTTGTCTTTCACATTAAACTCTAAGGGGATCTTGTTGGCTTTTGTGAATTTATCTTTATTCAGGTTCTATACTAACATTGTTTTCACCTTCATTTTATTCCTGTTCACTTTCTATTTATTTAACAAGTAAATTTATAATGTAAAGGAAAATAAATCTCAATTTGAAAAAAGATTAATTGCAAGATTTTTTCAATGTTACGAGTAGTTAAAAATAATTTAAAATATAAATAAAAGAGATGGACTTCAACACACGTGCTATGTGCGGAGAAGTTAAAAACAAATTCATCGAATGTTGCAGAACTAGTGCTTAGTGCAAGCATTGCCATAATTAGTGCTGCAGAAAACAATCTAAAATGTAGTTCAGGAAAAATAACTAGTACAATAAAGAGTACACGAGTAAATACTCGAAACAAACGTTCCATAATTATGAAAATTTTAGATTAATAAGTATCAGAAGAAACATAATTTTATATATATAAAGAGATAATATCAAATTAGACACAACATTGAATATACTATGTGTACCTTCTCTTGACTTCCATTGTATATATCTAACTTTACACAGCCCGTAGGTGTGCATGTTGATGAACTAGATACATATCACGTTATTCTATGTTCTTATTTTGATATGTCTGATCCTGGTCAAGAAAGAAAATCTTTCCACTGGATAAATACTAGGTACATTATAGCAAGCGGAAACAGGTTAAACAAATTTAAATCCCTTCGATGAAATAGACAGAAGATTATAAGAATAAAGTTGAATTATTCAAGATAGCTAACTTAATTATTGAGGAAATTCTCTGAGTTGTCTCTGTTACAGTCTTTAACAGTGGTTTCTAATATCTTTTTTCTATATGGTAAGCAGATACTCCAGTAATGGTAATAATCGTAACAAGTGTGGTTAAAGCCACAAATTCACTAAAGACAAAGCAGCCAGTACACATTCTCCTTCAGAGATGCTGCGCTATTTATATCTCGAGTGTTTCTTCAACATTTATTTACTCATCACTTTCTGTTGTTTGTTGAAATCTTAGTGTTTCATAGTTTTCAAACTTGCAGATAGAGGCAAACCTGACTTAAACGACAAAAGTCCGGTGACGTTTCTAAATGTTCCGCTTGAAGTGATGTAGTCATCTCCAAATTCAATTAGTATACTGTCCAAGTTGTCGATTCTAAGAAATGATTTGAAAATTTTAGCAGCTCTAGCATCTACAAAGATTTGATACGTCTTCTTGATTTTTTTCTCTTCCATTTTGTCGAACTCTTTTTCAGTCAAGTGTTAACATGCTATGTTCAATTCATACTCTTTCAATTCTGCAAAAATGGATCTAGTTTTATATTTTATTAATCCCAATTTAAGAAAAGAAAAAGAGTCAATGATGGCGGTGTAGATTTCGAAATGAAAGAATTTGAAAATCCTGTATATGAAGATGATGCTGTAGATATACAAAAATACAAATTGATGACGCTGTATATCTTCCTATTTGTTTTGCAAATCAAGATATATGACATTGTTAGCGAAGTTACTAGTATTTCTTGATTTGCACAAAAAGGACATACAGGATATCTTTGAAATGAATGAAGTACAGTACAACTTGGAAAGAAACCATCTTAGTTTACTAAACAGAGCACTCTATTATGAAATACATTATGGAAAGTAAGTTGAAATTTCAAAGAAAGGAGAAATCAAATCTATTCTTGCACAGAACACTATATCAAGTAAGACTGGTAAGAACTTGTTAATTGAACTAAACCGGATAAAATGAGATGATAGAATTCTACTTCCTGTTGACGCTATGTGTGCTCCACCGTCGAGGGTACACAGCCCTAATATCAAATTGAACCTACTGTTGTACAAAGACAACAAAGTACTGTATTATGAAAAACATTACGGAAAATAAGTTGAATTTCAAAGAAGGGAGAAATCAAATCTATGCTTCGACAGAACACTACAGCAAGTAAAACTGGTCAAAACTTGTTAATTGAACTAGGCCGGACAAAACGAGATTATATTTATACTTCCTGTTGACGCTAGGTATCAAGACTCCACTGTCGAGGGTACACAGCCCTAATATCAAATTGAACCTACTGTTGTACAAAGACAACAAATGGAAGTACCTGAGGAAATAGAGATCCTAACAAAAGACACAAATGCGCCGTTTGATGAATAGGTAAGACAAGAAGAGTCATGATTTACTCAAGAAAGCGGAAAAAAGAGTATTTATTATACAAGAAGAAAGAGAGTTTAAAGGTTAGATAAATGCTGTTAAAGTTGTGAAACAAACAAATAAAGTTCATGAAACTCGATGTTAAAATGTGTGGAAAATAGACTGAAGAACTAAAAAACGGACAGCAGGAAAGAAACAGACCCAAACAAAAAGAACGTAATACTAGAACAGTAGACAAGAAATGAGATCGTCAGTGCGCAAGGAGTTGGGTATCTATCACAGTTACTGAATAATTTTACATAAAACATTGAGAATATCAATTCAAAAGTTAGGAACAAATTACCATTATGTTAAAGGTTGAAATAAAATTTGATCAGAACGGGTGTAACAATAGCTACTATAGCTACAGCAACAGCAATGGGTATATCAAAAACTGCTCTATCTGTATTAAATTTTATAAGAAGTATTGGTTTTGCTACTTCTCCAATTCATGTTCCACATACTCCATCTTCTACTCATCCTACTCATGGAGAATAATTTTCTGATTTCATCAAACATTGCTTAAAAAACTTCGCCAATTATTTGCTTGCGTTAGCCAAAGAAGTAGGAGCAGCATTACGGTGTATTATTGGTGGTGTAATATATTGGTTGTTGAAGGGTGCTGCACTAATTGTTCTTTCCTTGATGAACATGTTATTTTTACTTGTTTAACATTAGTATATTTGTGAATCCCATTTTTGATTAAATATCTCAACAAAGTATCGAGTAGTATCGGAGATTGGTAGCCTGTTTCAAAAGGTAAACCATGGCAGTTTCCTAAACAATTAGAATCCAAATAAATGATTGCTTATTTCATGGTCGAGATTGTTTTTTCCGTGACTAAATTGGTCTCTGTCAAATTCGTGATTGTCATGTGTCCTTTCAACGTCTGGGTATTGGCTAGCATTTGCAAACATGACAGTGGGAACATCGTCATCCTAATCCTCCATCTTCTACATAATGTGTATCTACTTTGTCTTCTTTTCTGTCGTCTACAGTTTCTTTTTGTAATGTCACAGATTGTTATCAGTCTTTACAATACCTCTCTGTTTACCTCGATGTTGACGGTAGGGTTTAACGCTAGTTTAAATATCAGATGGATTTCGGCTATTTGTTCTTGTATCCGATGATACTACCGATTTGTATAACCATGTTACTCAGTAACAAAAGATTCCATCACCACCAGCAACAAATAATTTCACTTTTGAATCTTCTAGGATTAATAGCTTCATTCGCTTTGAACAGTGTATGATAATTTTGAAAGAGACTGTAAATAAATGTTTTGTTTTTAACCTTAGCACCTATACTACAGATTACATAAGACCTTTTTATTATTACTCGATCTAGCTATTCTTTTATCAGTAAGTCCATTACCTTCTCAGGAAGAAGTATATGCTGGCTGTCTTCTTTATCGGCCCTATAATTCATTTCATCAGGTGACAATGTTCTCCAGTACTCAACATTACCTATCCAATAATTATACTGACCTTTGTAAGCAGCTAACACAACGGAAAATTTAGACATCCCGAAACCTGGGCGTATATTTTTTGTTTATCTGGACAACTATCAATCAAGTATTTTTTTTATTTCTTTTTACCTTTGAGGTATCTCCAGACATGATGTGGTAGAATTCTAAAAATTGTTGCAGATTAAATTAAATTATTTCATAGCTTTAATGTGTAAAAACAAAATGCAAAATAAAATTTTATTTTTTCACTAGGCCGGGTACTGAGGGATTATAACCGATTGCGGATATTCTGCACCTAATTACAACGGCATTTACCCATTTAGTATTGGTACTATAGCATGGCTTGGCACATATCCTTAGGCTAACATGAACTAAAGCTAATCTTACTACAGGATATTAGTTTGACATGTACAATAGACCCAAGGTTTTATTTTATATAAATTATATCTTTTATATTTAATATAGCAAATAAAATTATAGTAACTTCTAAGAAAAATATACATTTATCAATGTGTGGTCTTTCAAATGTATAGCACAAATCTGAGGGTAAAATCCAGTAAAATTCATTATAAATTAGACCACAAGTTTTATTTCATATCGGTTCTCTTTTATATATTCCAAATGAATACAAAAAGGTGCGAATATTTACATGAAGGCATGAACTTCATTGTCTAATTCAATGAATGAAAAAAAATGTTACTTTTATTGACATAAATGTCTCTCCGATTTATGTATGTATGTATGCATGTTTGTAATTTTGCAGTTTCTCACATACACACATAATTCACAGAAATCTTAAACCTTAACTGATTTCTACAAATAAAGTATCATTTTGTATGGTTTTGATATTTTAAAGAGGTTTAGGGCATCAATTTCTAAGACAAATAGAAAAAAAAAAGTAATTATTTTACACTGGGCCGTGTACTGAGGGATTAAAACCGATTGCGGATGTTCTACCTGCAATTACAACGGACTTCACGTTCGTTCGTTCGTTTGATTAACGACGTGTGCGGACTTCACCCATTCGGTATTGCTCAAATAACATGGCTTGGCCATATGGCACGTACCCTGCGGCTAACCATTAATTAAAACCCATATTCTACAGGATATTACTTTGACATGTATTATAGACCCAAATTTATATTTTAAATAGGTTCTATCTTTTATATTGAATTCATGAAATAAAATTATAGTAACTTCTAAGAAAAATATTCATTTATCAATGTATGGTCGTTAAAATGTATAGCACGTGTCTCAGGGTAAAATGCAATAAAATTAATTGTAAATTAGAGCAATAATTTTATTTCATATCAGTTCTCTTTAGTATATTCAATGAATACCAAAAACAGAATATTTTCTATCCAAAATCGACATCTATGAAGGTATGATCTTCATTGTCTAAATCAATGAATGAATACCAAAATGTTACTTTTATTGACATAAATGTCTCTCCATGTATGCATGTCTGTAATTATGCAGTTTGTCGCATACACACATACTTCAAAGAAATCTTGAACAATAACCGATTTTTACAAATAAAATATAAATTTGTATGGTTATGATATTTTTAAAGAGGTCTGAGGCATTTATGAAGACCTGGAGTCTCTTATTGCAGTAGTACCAAAGGATGACAAGCTCATCATCCTTGGTGACTTCAATGTTAGTGTTGGCACAGATCACCAGACATGACCAGGTTTCATTGGCAAAAAATGGATTTGGCACATGCAACAACAACGGACTCCTCCTACTGAGAAAATGCGCTGAACATGACCTCCTAATAACTAACACATTATTCCGCCTGCCAAACCGCAACAAGACGTCTTGGATGCACCCACGCTCCAAGCACTGGCATCTTATTGATTACGTCATCATCAGGAGAAGAGAAGTGCAGAATGCTGGACTGACCACAGGCTCATAGTCTCCAAGCTCAATATCCAGATTCAGCCTAGCAGACGACCACAAGGCAAAAAAGTGCCAAAACAGCTTAATGTCGCCAAATTGGAACAGGAGAATGTGAAACAGGCATTTGTCGAAGAACTATGCAACAAACTGGATACAACCGATACAAACTCCGAGACTGTCCAGGAAAACTGGGCATCCTTCGGTCCTACCACACGTAAACATCAATTTGTGTTCGATGAGAACGATGCTGCCATACAGAGACTTCTGCATGAAAAACATCGGTTACAGAAGGTCTATTTAGAAGACAGCGCTTCGTCATCTAAATAGGCAGGCTTCAACAACATCAAGAGGACAGTCCAGTGCAAACTCAGAGAGTTGCAAGACTCGTAGCTGAGCAAAAAGGCAGATGAGATTCAGTCCTATGCAGACAGGAATGACATGAAGACCTTCTATGATGCTTTGAAGACAATCTACGTGCCACCGTAATCAGGAACATCTCCAATACTGAGTGCTGACAGAGCCACGCTGCTCACTGATAAAGAAAAGATTCTTCAAAGATGGGCAGAACACTTCAACAACATCCTCAATCAAGAGTCATCTATCAGTGAGGAGGCAATTGATCGACTGCCTAAGTGGAAATCAACATATCACTTGCTGATACTCCAGAGCTGACTGAAACTGTGAAAGCAGTCGACCTGCTGTCAAATGGCAAAGCACCTGGAGCAGATGCTATACCAGCAGAAGTCTACAAACCCGGAGGCTCGCACATGACACAGACTCTGACTAAACTCTTCCAGTCAATCTGGACTCAGGGAACTTTACCCCAGGAGTACAAGGATGCATCCATCATCCACTTGTATAAGCGGAAAGGCAACAGACAATCCTGCGACAACCATCGGGGCATCTCCTTGGCGCCAATAGCTGGCAAAATCCTTGCCACAATTCTGCTGAATCGTCTTGTGCATCATATCGATCAAGGGCTCCTGCCTGAGAGTCAGTGTGGCTTCAGGAAAGGACGAGGGACCACATACATGGTGTTTGCAGCTCGTCAACTCCAGGAGAAATCCCAGGAACAGAACTCCAACCTGTTGATGACATTCATCGACCTAACAAAAGCCTTTGACACAGTCTGCCGTTGGGGTCTTTAGAAGATCATGGCCAAATTTGGTTGCCCAGAGAAATGCATCGTGATGGTTCGGCAATTCCATGATAGCATGCTCGCTCGTGTTCTGGATGATGGTGAGTCATGTGAACCATTCCCAGTCATCAATGGAGTCAAGCAAGGCTGTGTGTTGGCCCCAACTATCTTCAGTATGATGTTCTCTGCCATGCTCACTGATGCCTTCTGTGACCATGACACTGAGATCGACATCAGATACCGGACTGACGGCAAGCTGTTCAATCCGAGAAGGCAATAGGCGAAGATAAAGTTACAGAAAGTGACTCTTCGTGATCTCCTATTTGCTGAGGACTGTTCCCTGAATCCCAAGTCTTAGTCTGACATGCTACACAGTATGGACCATTTCTATTCAGCTTGTGACAATTTCGGTATCACAATCAGTATCAAGAAGACAGAGGTGATGCACCAGCCCGCACCAGGAAAGCCTTACATAGAGCCTACCATCACAGTAAATGGCCAAACCCTCCTCGCAGTGGACAAGTTGACCTATCAGGGCAGTACACTGTCACGTGCAGTCCACATCGATGATGAAGCCAACGCCAGAATTGCTAAAGCAAGTGTGGCCTTTGGCAGACTACGTACAAATGTGTAGGAGCGCAGAGGCATCAGTCTACAAACAAAACTGAAGGTCTGCAAAGATATTGTGTTGCCGACCCTGCTGTATGCATGCGAGACCTGGACGGTGTACAGACGCCATGCCAAGAAGCTGAACCATTCTCACATGGGCTGCCTGAAGAAACTGATGAGGATAATATGGCAGGACAGGGTCCCTGACACTGAGGTTCTTACACGGGCAGACATTCCAAGCATCCACACCCTGCTGATGAAATCACAGTTGAGATGGGCATGCCACCTCACCAGGATGTCAGAAGAGCGACTACCAAAGAAGATCTTCTACGGCGAGGTGAAGTAGGGAAAGCGATCTCAGGGTGGTCAGAAGAAACGCTTCAAAGATTCTTTCAAGTCATCCTTTAAACACTTAGGCAGTGCAGAAGCGTGAGCAGCGTCAATCTCAGATCTGTAGCACGTCTTCTATTGATGAAGCGAAACAAAGCTCCATCTCCTGTCAAGTGTGCCACAGGCAGTTAAGAGCACACATTAGCCTGATCAGCGATTCAAAGAAACCAAACCCGTTAATAATGTCATGGTCATCTTCGAACTCAAACGACGAACAACATGCTGGTCATCATAATTTGGCCTGTTATACAAGAATGCGTATTATGATGTCAGGTGCAAAACTGACATGTTTTTATACGTGTGCATATGCCATCTGTTACTTCTCACTATACCATGGCTTGGCAATATAGCACGAAGCCTGAGGCAACAATTCAGCTAAATTCATCCACTACATGCTATTACTTCGACATGTAAAATAGACCAAAATTGTATTTCATATCAGTTCTCTTTTATATATCGAATGTAAAATAGACCAAAAGTTTTATTTCATATCAGTTCTCTTTTATATACTGAATGTATACCCAAAACATGATACTAGTTTCTATTAAAATAAAAATCTATAAAGGTATGGTCTTCATTGTCTAAATCAATGAACGAATACCAAAATCCTGCTTTTATTTACATACATTTATCTCTGATGTGTGTATATATGCATGTCTGTAATTATGAAGTTTCTCACATACACACATAATTCAAAGAAATCTTAAACATAAACCGATTTCTACAAATAAAATATTTTTAAAGAGGTCTACGGCATTAATTTTTAAGAAAATAGAAAAGAGAAAAAGTATTATTTGTCACTTGGTCGGATTTTGAAGGATTATAACCCATTCAGTATTGTTCATAAAACCACCTACCCTGAGTGTTATGTATATAAAATCTATAATAATAGCCTAATTTTGGTCTATGACTGTACTTTAAATACCGTCAAATAGTAAGTAGCACTTTAAGTTTGGTTAAGTTGTCAACAGGATGTTGACTTCATTTGAGTTCAAGGTCAGAGTTGTTGACCATTGGTTGGGGATATTCTATCCGAATGATGCATTTAGTATTGCATTGTGAGTCATTAAAAGACGCGTTTACTGTTGTTAACTATGCCATTTGCAAAGAGTATATAAGAACTTGATGAACGCATTATAATCATTACAATTTTAAATCTTGTGTTAAAAACATACATGTTTTTATGATCAGCCTGTTTGGAATCATCAGACTGTTTGGAATCATAGTTGTGTAATCCTGTAGTTCTGTAATGCTGTATTGCTATAGTGTTGTGTTATATTCAGAAGCATCAAAATATCTCAAGACAAAGAGAAAAGGATATGTGTTTTATCTCCATACGAACCAATGCTGTCCTGGATATGACAGACTCATTTGAATTGAACATCAAAATATCGATCACGTGATATTTACACTTCTCGTCGGTACGGATATCCGAGATCTTTTGGAGGATATAGATGATACTTCATACATATCAAGTAAAAAAGTCTTGGACATGTTACTCTTTAAGACCCAGATTTCTAGTGGAATATGGGCCATGTGCTGAGATAAATTTTAAAAAGTATTATCCTTATTTGACATCAGAAATGGTTGATGTGGACCTAGTCTATGCAAAAGTTTGTGACGATTGGCCTTCAAAAGCCAATAAAATGGATAAGCAGGAAGCGTCATCACGACCGGCCGACACAAAAAATAATCAAGCAAATCAAGTACCGGTAACTACCATTAAATGTGGTCCAAGTTGGCGATGCAAGATCTGAACTTAGCTCCGTAGAATGGCCCATCTCTTTCGTGTTGGGAGAACGGGAACTCATAAGCTCATACTTTTTTTCTTTTTCTCCCCGGGCAAAGACAGAAAGCACATAATATGACTCGAAGTAAGTTTGCACTAAGCTCTGCAATAAAGTCAAATAAATGAGAACAGAGCCACAAAAACTAAGCATTTCAAAGTCAAACTACACAATGCAAATAAACTGCAGGTGAAACTATTATTTATTGATAAGTTTGGCTTTAAAGGAGCAGAAATAATCGGTATTAGAGAGAGCTGATTTAAATTTTTCTAATTAATGCATATCATAGCTTTTTGTAACCATACTAAACGCATATCAAGCACCAAATTGTTTCAGCCATTACCATTGGTAAGGAAGGTTGTTAATATGTTTAGGTGTACATTTTCATCATGTGAATATAAATCTTGCAGCTTCACGATTGATACTTTTCTTGTCTTACTGAGCATTTGACTGTTTTAATAGTTTGTACAGCTGCCTTGATAAAGTTATGAGTGTGACTGTTAGGAATCAAAACAGCTGAAATTTACTTTCGTATAAAATCCGTATATAGGTACCAGGTACACATTCTGAATTTAAAAATCAACAATCTCTCCAAGACAGATTATTTATTGTATCTAATTATCCGATACAGATGTGGCGGAATAACTCCGTTACATAACTGTATTAGCTGTATTATACTTCCATCTATAATATTCATAACTTTAAAATAGGTAGGTAGGGACATTATAGATATATAACTTTATAAGGGGGATCATAAGAGAGTGAGGGCAGTTATGAATATTATAGATGGAACTAGAGATTTTATTTTATTTGTAAGAGGGCTTGTAGGGGGTAGGGAGAGGGGTTCGGGTTAATTATTTTTTATTTATACTCTTCTTTCAAATCCTACCTTGTGTGAATGGGGTGGTAATTTTCTTTAAAATAGGTAGTTAGGGACATTATAAATGGAAATATAGATTTTTACTTTATTTATGAGGCATTATAAGGGTTAGAATTAGGGTTGTTAGTTTAATTTAGAAGGGATTTATATGGTCTGTAGTCTGTTGAGTAAGGTTTACTCTATAGGGTTGTAGTGGAGATACTGAAGGAGGGTAGAGTAGGTATATTATAGAGGGAGGTAACTAAGGGGTCTTATAGAAGAGACTAATAGTTTTTTTACTTAATTTATGAGAGGGATCACAGAGCGGTATGTGGAGTTAGTGAAGGTAGTTTTATTTAGAAGGTACAGATTACTGGGTGGTGGATAGTAGATCCTTGGTTGTTGGATAGTTGGTCCCTGGTTGTTGGATAGTCGGTCCCTGTTTGTTGGATAGTAGATTCTTGGTTGGTGGATTGTAGATCCCTGGTTGTTGGATAGTAGATAAGTGATTGTTGGAAGTAGATATCTGGTTGTTGGATAGTAGTTCCCTGGTTAGTGGATAGTAAGTCCCTGGGTGCTAGATAATAAATCACTGGTTGGTGAATAGTAGATAACTGGGCTTTGATATGTAAAGATTATGAGGATGGTATTTTGTTTTTAAAAAGGAGGGTAGGGGAGGGATATACATATTATAGAAAGGGGTAGAGATTTTAGCTTTATATAGAGATTAGGGTGAGGTTAGGGTTAGTGTTGTTAATTTTATTGTGAAGGGATTTAAATTCTATTTTATACCTCTTCTTTTACACCCTACCCTGTTCTCGTTATAGACAACTAAAAAAGAACCATACACATGATAAACCTGTAGATTTTCGAGCATATGTCATCCATACAAGCGCCCGTCATCGCTCAGGATCTCTGTTAAGATTCACAACTTCAACACAATACACTGTTTAAAAACATACCTTTCAACATGGCTGTCTCGTGTGAATTTCCCGTTTGTCCCCATAAATTTTCGACCAATTGTCCATGTAATCTTTAGTCCATTAATTTTTCCATGTTAATTTCCCGTTAGTCCCTATAAACTGTCGACTCTATTTAACACAGGATTCCTCTACAGATTTTCATTTAGAGGGCGGACAAACTCACAATTCCTCCAAACACACGCAACACTGTTACAAAACAGTCAGGCTCCTCCTGTTGAAACCCATGACATAATAGGGTTTTCCGTTTTAGAGTGCAGACAATCATCTCATGCTGTACTGTTACAAACCATACGAACAAGATGGCACCTATGCTAAATTCCTGTTTGGCTCTCGAATATTTTGACCCTATTTAGCACAGAGCCATCGTTTGGCTTTCGAGTGACAGGCTCTACTACTAAAGTATCTTATTATTAGAAACAAAAACAAGTTTTAGTAACAGAACAGTTGAGATGATGACACAGGCTTTGGAGGGAATCCCTCCAAGCCAAAAAATACTAAGATAAATAGATTTACATTTACATTTTTCTTTTTGCAAAATGTGTCTGGTTACCGCAACTCTTTCTAAAACGATGTAGTATACCTGTACTCGAATCATTGCCCATATACAACTTTTACAAACGTTAAAGTAAAATAGTCTATAGTTTCCGCCTACCATGCCGGCAGCTTGTACTTATATTAAAAAATGAACAGAATCAAGGATATCAAAAGTGCACAAAACTGACTCATTTCATTCATTGATTTATAATTTCTAACTCGATTGTAACAAAGTGGTCCCTAACATTATCGTCTTCTTTGCGTTTCAAACCAAACGGAAGTTTTTAATGTAAACAAGGAGCCTGCCCACTGTCATTTTCTGGTTGCTGGAAGAGTCCATTTTCAGTGAAGGGGTGGATGCAAGTCTTCACATACATAGAAGGTAACCACAGTGTTGTCTGCATCCAATGTATGCAATGTCTAATTCTAATATTTCCCACAAAAAAAAGGGGGGGGGATGTACTCTTACAACTCAATGTTACGGAAATGTACACAGTTATCCAGAGCTTACGGAACACTATAAACTACATCACTCCTGTTGTGTGAAAAACACAGACTCGTCCACGCAAATATGGACGCCGTGTTTGTGTTGCAGTTCCGTTCTGTTTGAAACGTGGAGAAGGTGACAATGTTAGGAGATAGGTGAAAACTATAAAAACATTCTGCGTTATGATTTGCCATTATTAAAATGCCAGTATTTTAAGATGGATACATTTAAATCTAAGCAAAGATGGGCCAGAACTGCCACGCCAAAAGCTTCAGATATCCATGAACCAAGTTGCTTGTCTTGTTTGGTTTGGTTTTGTGGGATTTAATGCCATTTTTCTGCACATGGCGGCCAGTATATCGGGTCCGGGAAGAACTACAGACAACAAATTTTGTCTCTTGGCAGTTAAATTATCTATATAACTTAAATATACATGTGTGTACACAATGAGGCCCCTCCATACCCCCACCCCACCAGCAGTTGACCCAATGAGATAAAATTGAGCTCACTAGGTACATATTCCACCATCCTCGAAAGCTGATCCAAACATCTTTAAATTAAAAAAAAAAACACTTTAAAGCCAGAACAAGCACATGGACTTAAATGATGATATAAGAATGCTTCTTTCCAGCCTCAGATGAGTAAGAAGGAATTTGTTATATCTTACAAATTTTTGAGATTTTTTTTATCATAAATTACATTTCTCCAAGAACATCAACCCGATGATATTGACGTTATGTAAATTAACTTTTACTACATTCCCGAATCTAGCCCTCCCAGAAAGACGATTAAAAAAAAATGTATTTCTCATACATATAACATATAGGCTATAACAGTAATATCTTTGGAAAGAAACTCGAGATATACCAGTATAATTACCTCCCTTGACTCTTGCTAGGTTGCTGCCAATATACAGAGGGGCACCGGGTGGCCGAGTGGTCTAAGGCGTTTGCCTTTACAGATCACTGACATCTCACCTCTGTCCGCGTGGGTTCGAGTCTCGGGAACGGCCAACGTGGGTATGTGAGAAAGCTTGCCAGTAGCTTCCCGTGGATCGGTGGTTCTTCCCGGGGTTTTCTCGGGTTCTTCCTCCACCCAATATACTGGCCGCCATGTATAGCCTATCATGTGCTGAAAAATGGCGTTAAACCCATAACAACCAACCAACCAATATACCGGATGTTCATCAGTTTATGCTTGAGTGATACATCGACGAGGGTGCTCGCATTTGCTTGGAGGTGTGGGAAGGCTTATTTGTAATGTGATCAGGTAAGTATCTATCACGAAAATTTCCTTTTGCTGTCGAATACATTACCCCGTCACATTAATCTTTGGAGAATATGTAACATGCAAGAGTATCCAACGTCTACCCAGGTAACCCATCAGGGAACATGATGAAAGGGATCCTATTATAAAAGGTAAGACCAATCTCTTAACAAAGAGGCAGCACCAGTGATGATACCTACATGGTTTCCTTATCAAAGAAAATTTCTAGGCGAATCAAGGTTGTGCAGGCATGAACAAAATCTGGTACATATCTGAGCAACCACCACTGGGCCCACATGATTCAGTTCTCTTCTCTACGAGACCAAATCTTTAAGGTAAAAGCTGCATAAAGTCGACTGTACATGACAGCTGATGGCCTCAATAATGTCTTGAATTGAACAGTTGCATTCAAATGTAAGGCTCACAGAGGAGGCGTATCTGATCCTGTGCAGTCTCAGAATACGCCGAGTAAATCAACCAGTGAAGCCAAGAGGATAATGCTTGAGGGGTGATGTCCTTTACCTACAGAAAAAGTATCTGACTACCCTGATGAATGCTTTCAGTGCATTTAAGATAGCGCTTCAATATACAAATTGTATCTTGGAGTTTTGCCTCTTTAGAAGGCTCTTGTGACGAGAGATAGAGAGAGCAAGAGAGAGAGAGAGAGAGAGAGAGGGAAAGATAACCTTCTGATTACCCATAGATTGTAACTGGTTCTTGGCCTTGAACCCGGCAGCAGCTGCATCAATAAAATGATCAAGCCATCTAAGCAGAACTGCAGATAGTTTGGGCTAAATGAAAAGACATGCAACTCACTCACCATGCAAGCTGACACGAAGTTTATCAGTCTTATATGACATAAGTTTAAGTGAGGTCTTGGGCAAAGGCTTAAGCTTAGAGTAATTAAACCATGTAAGAAATCATGAAATATTCCATTTGAGAACAACTTGAGTGACAGGAGCTGGTTCATATCAAAATTGGCAAACATGTCAATGAGATCCTTGTCGTGGAATGTATCTGCTCTCACGTGATGTCTGAAATTAAATCATGGAGCAATAGCATTTAATAGAAACAGATGATGCTTTTCCCCTCAATGAGCCAGAGAAAGAAATTAGCCAGCTGTGGGATGGAAGCATGTAACAGGATGATGTCGTTGACCTTGCACCAGCACAAAAATCCATGTCACTTTCCCTAATACACCTTCCAAATGGAGGACCTTTTGTAGGGTGCACCAATGAAGGAAATCCCAGAGCAGAACATGGAGATTGGGCGATTTTGTTCCCCCTTGTCTGCAGAGGGAACTGACCACAACAGAATTGTCTGATATCATGCGGTCAACCTTTGTGCCCAGCAGGTTCTGCCAAGAATGAAAGTCATTGGTTATGGCCATAATTTTCAGAATATTTGTGTGAAGAGCCACCTCTTCCAGCCTCCAGTCGCAGTTGATTGCAGAGAAGCAAAGTTAAAGGTGGCACCCCAACTTTGTGTGTTGGCATCTGGGCTTTGAAGTTGACACTTGCACACTCACAAAATGTGAAATTAATTGTGAACCACAGTTTAATTAACGATTATTTTAGTAGTCTCCAGTAGCCACTGTAAACATCAATTATCATGCGGACAGTAAATTCAGACTAAAATTATGCTGAGAACGAAATGTGGGCCACTTCAACTAAAGTTTTTTTTTCTTTCTTTTTTTTTTTTTTTTTTTTTTTGGGTGCAATTTTTTACCTTTACCTTTTCACTTTTAATCTTTATAATCTGCACTATATTACCAGTGTTGTGCTGACATACTTTTAAACCATACACATACATAATGTGACAAGACATAAAATAATAAAAAAAGAACATTCTTTTCAATGATATCAAAGTAGGGGTACTATGATGAATTTATAAAACCCAGAGATTAATATTGTTTTGTAGTTTTTTTAAATATCAGTTTTTAAAATCTGCTTCAACTGCTATTAGTGTTGTCCATCTCTAGAAGTCATATTTCACTGGCTGGAAGTCACAGGTTTTGAGTAACCTTGGAGTCACTGCCAGTAGTATAAGCATAGATTGTGCATCAATAATTACCTTAATTAGCCACTACAGCTGAGGCTTCACCTGCAAAGCATCTAACTCCTATACTCATTTACATGTATTATAAACAGTTAACGTGTCAAGGGAACCTACCACAATGTATAATGCAGAGTATTTATATGGAGAGTTTATTGTTAAATAAACATATTTATTTCTACTTCCAACTGCACAGGTCAGAATGGGCTTTCTGAGTAGGTTAGGATGTATCGAAGAATCTATGTTTTCATAAGCTAAACACAAATACTTAATCCACTTTAGTAAAGCATAAAATGCAGATTGAGTAACCTTCTTTGTTTGTAAGAGCGTAGTGCTAACAGAGATGCAACCTATAATCAAGTTTTATAATTGGAACATAAACAGCATAAACTTTAAACACAAAATTTCAACAAAGTCACTGAAACAAGAAATATTGACAATTAAGTCCTCTTTTTTTGCAAAATGGGTGTAGTACTTATCAAGATGCATCCCCTCACCAAGTTCATGGTTCTACATATGATAGTATGCACATTGCATGCAAATAACTTATCACGAGTTAAAAGCAAAAACTGAAACAAAGCCAGTAAAAGATTAAATATAAGTCACAATGAGCTTCCTTAGTCAAAATGGTGTGGTACTAATAGATGCACATCATCATCAATTTCATGATTCTGGTATGAATAGTGCCTGAGAAATGAACACTGAACACAAACAATCATTGAAGTGTAAATTCTGGGCCGTAATGACCTACTACTGTAATGAGGTAGTAGTGCTAATTCCCCACTGGGTTTAATGATTCTAGGAAGGATAGTACGTATACAGCATGCCAAAAACTTGTGTGGTAATGAACTAAATGCAAAAACTTAACCTAAGCCTGTGCAATATAGGTTTAAGTCACCAATTTTTTTGCATGGGTGTGGTACTAAGAGAGATGTATACAATCATTAAGCATGAACAATTTAAACACAAAATTGATCAAAGTCAGTGAGGCATGAAATGTGGGTCAAGAATACCTACTTTTGAGATAAATGTGAAGTTCTTAACAAGATGCATCCCCTCACCAGGTTTCATGATTTCAGTTATAACAGTATGTATTCAGGAGCTAAATACAAACACTTAACATATGCCAGCAAAATGTGAAACATAGGTCACAGTGACAGTTTTTTGTAGTAAGTGTATTGTAGAGTGGACCAGGGTTCAATCATTATGTTTTCATGGTGCAGTAGTATCTCTTAAGCATGCTCAAACATTTAATTCACCAAATATGGTAATATTTCTCTGATATTATCTTACTTTAGGTCGAATCTGTTACCATGTATCTTTTTAAGACTTGCAATGCTTGTATTTTTTTCTTGGATGAGCATATCAGATATCTGTGTCTCATATTATGCTGACTCCCCCACACACACACACAAAAAAGAAAGGTTATTCCTAATACAATGTGTGTATATTAGGGTTTTACATCACATCAGCACAATACTGGCTATATGGTGCTAATTAAAAGGTCTAAAAATGTCAATCTGATGAATTGCAAAAAAATGTTGGAAGGTAAACCTTTCCAAATAAACATAAACACGAAGTACTACACGATAAAAGGAACAGATGTAAATAATTCTGTAAAAGATATATAAGGGAAGATGTAGTAAACTACAGTAGGTCAATAGCTCCATGCCTAGATGTATAAAATGCTAGGAGGGAGACAGCACTGACTTCTCCCTGTGTAGCAGAAAACCCAGCTGAGAAAAATGAGAAAAAAACACTGGTTCATATCTTACTAGAGTTGAATTTCATAGTTTCTGTATGATGTCGTGGTACCACAATAATACAGCCAAACCGCCACCGTTGTAAAGGTTAATCTGAAGTGGGCGATAACACAGTTGCCCCTCATGTTGAGGACTTGGGTCGAGTCTGACAGGGAGCACATGGAACTGATACACTGTTCCTTGGAAAGTGAACTGAAGGAACTTGTGTGATGAAGGGTGAATCATAATGTGAAAGTAGGCATCCATCAAACCGACGCTGACAGTGAACTTGTTTCCTCAAAGAAACTTTTATTGACTGGGCCATCTCCATCTTGAACTTGAATGTGGCTATAAACTTGTTGAGCCAGTTTGATTTATCATGAATAAAAGCCCAGAGAGTCTTGTTTGCAAAGAATCTCCACTGCCCGCTTGCTGAGCAAATTATGAATCTTCTCCAAAATGTCTGCCATCTTGGGATGGGTTGGGACCTCCATCATAGAAGTGAAAGACCAAATGGGATGGGGGTGAATGAATGAGATTCTTAACCTCTCTGAAACAACTTGCATCAACAATTCGTTGTCCAGAAATGGATTGATCAAGGCCTGTCAAAAATTAAGGAGTCTACTGAAATAGTGTCAGTGTGCAGCATGCCACCAAGTTATTTTTTGTTTGTTCAGAAAAGCTGCTGTTGATCAGAGCCCATTTGTTTCTCCTTCTGGCAATGGTCATCTCAACATAGAACTGGTTGGTTGGTTGGTTGGTTGTTATGGGTTTAACACCATTTTTCAGCACATGATAGGCTATTCATGGCGGCCAGTATATTTGGTGGAGAAAGAACCCGAGAAAACTCCAAGAAGAACCACCAACCCATGGGAAGCTACTGGCAAGCTTTCTCACATATCCACGTTGGCCGAGCTCAAGACTCAAACACATGCAGACATAGGTGAGATGTCAGTGATCTGTAAAGGCCAGTGCCTTAGACCACTCGGCCACCCTAGGCCCCCACATAAGGTCTGAAACTGATGCTGACAAAAAGAAGTAGGTAAGACAAGTTGGAGGCAATTCCTGTGCAACCTGCTTCCCAACATCTTCAATATGGCCTCCAAATAATCCAAATGGTAATGAAAGCAAGGTCACACAGTGATGGGGCTTGAGTGAAATTGAGCATAGGAAGGCATTCTGTCTACCCAAGTTTCACGAAACAGCCTTATGGCATTTGCCACAGTGTGAAAGGTGCCTTTTTAACAACTTTGGCAGTGCAGCATGAAGATTCCCAGGCATGTTTGTTACCTGTTATCTCTTCAAGTCTGAAGATAGCAAGTGAAGCCAAGTCCAGCAGGGACAAGGTCATGACAATTTCTGTAATTGGCTTCAAGGTTGATTAAAAAATTCCTAGCAAAAAAGTGGGGCAGACATGTTTCTACTATGTAAAAAATTGAGGCAGACATGTTAACTGCTGCAATATCCTTATCTAGGTTTAGAGCTTCCATGTGATAGGCATCTGAATGTGTCTTATTCTGGCGGACGGAGAATGACATCATCAGCTGACTTTCCATAAGGCCTTGGAATTACCAGGGTTCCATATTGTTTTGCAACAAACAGTTGGCAATCTCCTTAATCTTAAAGTATTAAGACAGTAAACAGAAGGCGGAATGGTTATCTTCATCATCTGCGCCCAATGATGCACTGACACAGTATGTCTTACTAGACGATGCTGGGAATGGCATTTGGTTGGAGACAGGATTCTATAGATCTCTTCAAATGCCACCTTACAACTGAACACTGTCCTTTCCATGGTAAAATCTGTGCCTTTTCATAGGGTCAAGGTTATCCCTATTTTTAGAGGTAGGGTTATCCTAATCTGCTAAGCCTTCCACATCCACATATATCATACCCATCAGAAAGGATGAGGGTGAGTTTTCAAATGAAGCATGTTGGTAGATGCCCACGAGAAATGATGTTAATTGCAGGCCTGATAACTGAGTAGGCAGACTAGCAGCCAATGATACTTGGATCATTGAAAGAAATGGCACAGACGATGGTGGGACAGCTATGCAGATGGACCGACCAGACAGATTCCTGAAATAGCTCATGAAAGACACAATGGCTTGTCAATATCTGACCTGCCTTGTTTTAGCAACCAACTTCTGATTATACAGAGAAAGAAATGTCCTGTCAGCCAGCTGGATGGCCTGGTCAGGAACCAGGTCAGCAGAAGAAATCATAATGGTGGATGTGGTTGCTGGAAAACTCTGGCATGCGCTTTTAGTTCAGGCAAATTATAGATGAATTATTAAAAAGAATATTTTTTTCAAAAAGTATACCTAGATCTGTCTGAAAGAACCGTCTGCAGACATCAACTGTTTTAAACTCCGGTAAGCCATTAAAATCACTAATATTTGGATTTCTCTAAAAAATCTTTCTACATATTGCATGGCCTCAAATTCACTGATAAAGGGCCTTAACAGTCATTTTCTTCTCTTCATAGTTTATTTTAATAAAGCCTTATCCATAAAAGTGTTCATGGTAGTTGGAATGACAATTTTACTGTTGACAAGAATGTGGGTTCAGATACATTTGGTATTTGCTATCTATCCCTAATAAACAATAACTCATCAATAGTATGAAGAACAGACAAAAAGACATGTATCTTCAGGCATGGAATGCAAACACAAATTTATCTAGCAAAGGAAAAACATATGAATTTTTAAAAATAAACCTTCAGTTTGAATATTATTTAATTTCTTTACCCAAAAACTTTTGCATTATTTGCATTAAATAAAAAACCTCAAACCACAGTTTACCAATTGCAACTGGCAGATTGTAAAAAACATTCCAACAACTGAAAGAATGTGTACATTATGCAACAAAAATGATTTTGGTGATGAATATCATTACATATTGAATTGTCCTTATTTCAAAACTTAAAGAAAACTCTACCTAAAAAATAAATATCATATAGAAGGCAAAAATATATTACTTTTTAATGATTTGTTGAACTTAAAAGGTAATGAGAATTTAAAGTTGTGTACATTTTTATCATGTCGAAAGTCAATTAATAATGGAATCTATATTTTTATGTATTCAAGCTGAATTCCACTTGTATGATTAATAATTCATTAAATTAAAAATTGTATGTTAAACGAAATATTTGTAATCACCATGTATGTAATATCATATGTTTTGATATGCTTATATCTCGTTTTATATAACAGTTTAAAACTAAAACAAGAATGCCCCAAGTGATATGCGAAAAATAAAAAAAACTGATATGTTTAAAGCTGTTATTATTAGATGAATAATGTTATAACAACCATCTAACTCTATTGTCTTGAGCACTCTTTTTACTACACTACAAAGGTAACTACATAATTAGTCCCCTGTAAAAATGTGATATGAATGTTACATGCATGTTTATCGACTTTTGATTTACCTTGTACTCCTGATTTGTCACATTCATGACCTGAGCAGAATAAACATTGCATTGTATTGTATTATACTGACTACATTTTCTGTGTTTGTCACCATGTCCACATATTTGCAGATCCATACCAGAACTCTGGAGAAGAATTTAATAAACTGAGTATTTTACTCCCAAGTTTGGAACTAAGTGTGTTGTTTTTAATTCAATGAGGTATTCTGTTAACACCATAAAACACAAAACTTACACAATGAGAATTGGTCTAAAATCATCCAGATGTTAATCATGCCTTTTTGAATATCTCACATGGCTTAGTTACAAAGCCAAGTTCAGGGTGCATTATATTATATGGATCTACTTCAGTAATTGTTTTCACAGTGAACAAGAATAATTTCAAATTTGGACAGAACAGCTTGAATTTTAACCAATAGCATAGTTTACACTGATCTAATAGACCATCATACAACATGGACTGTGTTTAAGACAGGAACAATATGCTGAAAACTTTTGATTTTATACCTAAATATAACTGATTTGCATAATTTAAACACATTTTTTTTTAAATTCATGCATTTTTGTATGTAAAGATGGAATTAGTGTAGAGACTGGCAGTCTCACAATCAAAAAGAGATGAAGTTGTTTATTATATATTTCATAATGAGATACTGAAATATGTAAATGGGTGAAAAATGATATCGCTACATCGTTGATACCACTTTTATCACCACAGTGGCGATATCACTTTTGGAACTACTTCCTTTTCCCATTTAAGAAATATATCTGCCCTAATGCATATTATTGAAATCTTTATTTCCATATTTCCACCTATTTCAATGTTCTTCTTCTGCATCTTCTCTCTCTCTCTCTCTCTTTCCCCAATTAGGATGAACAGATCTTAAAATGTGTCAAGACTGTAGACCCTCTAGTATACATTTATGTCATCAATGAGGAGGCGTTATAAAAAAAATGCCTAAACATGAACTCCAAACAACAAAATGTAGGCTTCAAGTATTAATTTTTTAAAATTAGTTTTCCACATGAATCATGCAAATTATTAGTGAATGAACCTACATGGCCTTTTGCTATTTGATAGTCTGTGTCACCAATACAGTATCGTATACCTTGTACACTCTATGACAAATGGACACATTTTTAGGAAACACTCTTGATTAAATATAGTAATAAAATTGTTTAAGTAGCAATTTTAACTCTCAACACAATCATAATGTTTTAAAATGATGGAGAAATTGGGCATTGATGAGTGTTGATTACAAAGAGAAATTAAGTGACAGTCAAAATTTGGGTGCAGTGTCTGTTACTGAACTAAACTGGAAGCTTACCAAGCCCAAAAATTCACATTTTAATGCAGAAATAAAAGAAGTAAAGAACCAAAATCCATACAAGTAAACAAACAATCTTTAAAATGCTTTGTTTAAAGATGTTACGCTCTGAAATCTGTCAGATGCAACTGCTCTGTGATGTTTCTACTGTAACTCCACCCCAACAATGTTCACTGTATCAATCCGCACAAGAAATGTGTTAACAAAAATAAAAATCTCTTTATTTTTGTTTGAAAACAGTCACTAATTTCACAAAATGCACAATCTGAAGCATTATATGTACATGCTAAATATGTAAACAGTCGCTGTCCTATAATAAATGTAAAATCTTGCAACTTCTTTTTATTGATGTAGTAATGCAGTCAGTAATCATATTAGCACAGAATGGAGAAAAATATCCATGCAAATCGACAGATTTTGCCTTAAAAATATACAACATAATATATAATTTTTTAAAAAATCGTTGGTTTTTTTTTTATAAAAATTTTTGTATATATAAGGAAATATTTCACTTGTGAAATGGAAACATTTTGTATCATCACTCGTGGCTTTACCACTTGTGCCCATAACATTTTTCCCACTACACTCATGAAATATATCCTTATGTCTACTCAAAAGATGTAGATATCCTATATGAATTATACTGCATCTGCTAAATGTTTTTTTGTTCTTGCAAAAAACATGGTATATACTTGTAATTGAAAAGTGTTGATGTCACTTTCTAGTTGCTACTGGCATTGCAAAATGTGGCCATTTAGTTGCAGCTTGGAACATTGTTGTTACCACTGTATCAGGTTACCTATTTTAAGTAAAGACAACATTAAGCATTTGTAGTCCTTGACCCTACTTGCTAAGTTCCTAGTTTTTGGCAATGGTAACAATACCTAACAATTCTGGAGTTGCCACTGGATAAGATGGAAATACTGGTTTTCACTTTCAGAATTTTTTTGCTATTAGAGTAATTTAACATGATTTATGAAAGGGGACTGAACTCTTTAATATTCTGATAGCTTTTACTACAAAACTGTTGACTCTACAATAACCAAAATCTTGAATTTTTTTAATTTAATGGTTTTCATTTTTTGTTTGATGAAATAGAGTTTTAACATCTGAAAAAAAATCTGCTGTCTCTATTTAGAATTAATAAAGCTCCATTTTGGAAATTTTTAAAAAGAGCAGATCATTTAATATAACTTTACTAAGCTCAGCTCTAATGTGCAATTGTTTTCTAATTTTGTTTTGAATACAATGAATGCAGTCTAAGTCATGCATACATACATGTACACATATGACTGTTACATATTTTTTAATGTCCAACCCTTCTCATACTATCTCAGTTAAATAACTGAATTATTAAATACTGTATTTTGGTCTGTTATCACACTTTTTATACCAATTTTTTCCTATTTTCAAGGAGCGGGTTCATGTTTTATGGTAGAACAAAAAGAAGTTTTTTTCTGGGTCGATCTTATGAGAGGTTCATGGCATTAAAGCTTCCTATGCACCTCATGTCCGTGTGAAATACTAATTCATTGCATTGTAACTACAGTGTACATTGTTACTAGCCTTATTTAAGAAACTAATGCTTACAAACCTTAATAATCCTATTCTTTGATTGCTATGTTAATCAACTAATTCCATTTCACATCATTGTGTAGTTTTTGTTCTGTGACTCAACTGGAAATACACATGAAAAACTGATAATTTGTTCATCTGGTCTGTCATGAATACTTTCAAACTGTGCAAAATACTGCATTACAGTAACATTGATGCATATTATGAAACTAACAAATATGTTATAGTATCTGATTTTCAATTTATTAACTTTTCTTTCGAAAAGAAAATTGGTTCTTTATTCAATTTCTCTTCATAAATCACAGTATTTGATACTTCTTTGTTACTATACAGTGATCAATGCTTCATTGACTCAGCATGATTGTCAAGGTAATGAGCATCAGCTAAAGCTTTGATGTGCTAAGGGCAAGTCCAGTGCACTGTCTAGGTAAATTTGCAATATATTTACTTTCTTTGGAACATAAACTTGATTTTTGTTTTTATTTCTCCTCTTAAATCACAGTATTTAATACTTTTTGTGACCATACAGTGATCAATGCTGCAATGACTCAGCATGGTGTTTCAAGGTAATCAGCATCAGCAAAAGCTTTGATGCACTAAGCATCAGAACTATGTATTGTCATGGCAAATTTGCAATTTATTTACTTTTCATTCAAAATATGAATCATGCTGAGTCAGTCAAGCATTGATCTCTGTATGGTCACAAAGAAGTATCAAATATGGTGATTTTAAATGAGAATGAGATTTTAAATGAGAATGAAACAATGAACCATGGTGTTTTCAATGGTAATCTGCAACAAAGAACCATGGTGTTTTCAATGGTAATCTGCGCTGGCTAAAGCCTTGATGTGCCCAACATAGTCTGGGTAAATACTTGACCTGAACTTTCTCATAGCATCTTGTGTTCAATCTTGAATCTGAATGAATATAGTCAGACAAAATATCAACATGGGCCACATAAGAAACGTCTACATTGAGAGACACAAGCTAACCACATACAAGTATTAAGCACTGACAGAAAAGAACAGAAACAGTCTAGCAGTTTTATTGTAAACCAATCAAACGTCATGTAACAAATGATGATCAGTGTATCACAACTAAGTTGTTCACCGCATAATGGCTCGAATTTCAGGGTTCACGTTATACATTATTGAGTGTTATACACACAAAAATACAGCATCTGAAATTTCATTAATTATAATAAAAAGAGGCCCAAGTTGACCTCATATTAATCACCTAATTAGCTGAACTGTAGAGGGGAATCAAAAGCTTGGAGCACATATTTGGTACGTTGTCTATTGATATTGGTGTCATTCTACACATTATTTATATTAAAAGCATTGTCCCTTAGATCTCTCTCTGCCCCTTGGGGGAATAGACCCGGACTGATAACAGAGAAACTGTTCAAAGCCTCACCCTAAAATTACATAAACTTGACATTATAGGAGAAGTGTATCTGTGCAGTCAGGATGGATTCCTAGGTCTGTCCTTAACCCCTGGGGTTCTGCACCTGGAGTCATAACTTGGAAACCATGGAGATCCCACCAAAGGGAGCTGCAGTGCTCAGTGATTAAAGCACTGAACTTGTGACCAGAAGATTGCAAGTTTAATTGCCACCATTTGATCAACCTGGATCCTCATTAATATGCATGTCTCACTCATAAATGAATGCATCAAAAGATCAGCCAATCAGATGCAAGATCACCTCATTAATATGAGTGAATGTCACTCATAAGTGAATCCATCTGAGATCTTGGTGATATAAAATTGTTTACCAAATCTTGTCAAAATCTGATCTTAAATATGGCCTCTAGTATGTTCACAACCTCAGTCAAACAGATGCAAGATTACCTCATTAATATACATGGATGTCACTCATAAATGAACTCATCCAAAAGTTTGGTGATTTAAGTTTATAACACAAAATCTTCTCAAATCTGCTGAAAAATATGGCTTCTAAAGTGTTCACAACCTCAGTCAATTTGATGCAATATCACCTCATTAGTATATGTGGATGTCAGGCATAATCGGACTCATCCAAGATCTTGATAATATAAGCTTACATACAAAATCTTATCAAAATCTGATCAGAAATGAAGCCTCCAGAGTGTTCACTACAAATGTTGAGAGGGCTGGATGGATGACAAACAGATAGCACACAATGAAGGGCCATACCATAAGCTCACATGGGGCAACTAAAACATCTAAATGTTCAGAGTTATCAAAATGACATTCAAAAATGGCAAATTCTCCATTAGGTAAAAACTGATAAAAAGTATAATATAGATAAATCACTAAATCAAAAAACTACTGGTAGATAATTAATTTAATACTTAAAATATTTATTAAAATCATTGTCAATTTCACAAATCAACTATCAACAAGCTCCAACTTGCTGCGAACAGCTGTCAGCCACTTATTGTTCATTTGAAATTCTAGAGGACAACTGATAATGTTATAGAGGGCTACTATAACCAGAAAAACACTATCAAATCTGAAAGTAACAGAGTTATTCTGATTCTAAAACAATTGGAAAATTTAGCAAAGAATCAGCAAAAAATGTACCTGTCTGTGGCACTGGAAGAGTTATGACATTCCAAAATGCATAAAGTATCCTTCTATCTATCAATGCTTATAGTGCCAGAAATTTTGATGCTCATCTAATCATAAAATAGTGTTACATCTGCAGATACATTAAAATACAAAACCCATTGGAGTCATAAGCTTGTCTAACCTTCAATTAGCACACATGGTAAGACACTTGGATACATTTCAATATGCTGACTGCATAAATTCACATATATTTGTATAACCTCACCATCTTGTATCCAATTTCTCAGAAATGATATAAGCTTACAAACCAAATGGTATTAAAATCTGATAAGAAATATGGCCTCTACAGTGTCCACAAGTTCAGCCAATCAGATGCAATATAACCTCATTAATATATGTGAATGTTACTCATAATCGAACTCGTCCAAGATCTTGATAATACCAAGCTTCCTTCTGTGTATCGAGGATTACAGTACCAGAAATTCTCTGCATTGTCTAGTTTTCTTTAAACTATTTTACATTTTTACTTCATGTCTGTTTAAGATATGATCTGTCTAATGAGTAGACAATATTTGTTTACAAGTGTCATGTGATGGCTCTGATAACTGCTCAGTACTGTATCAAAAATGGACTCTTCCAAAACTCCAGGACCAACATGGTGGATTACATGTACACAGACCACTCTTTTTCAGCTTGTATCAAATGAATGGTGTTGCTCTGTATGTTGATACATTTGGTGTTGAAATCATTTGTATGCAAAACAAAATTATGTATTTTCTCTACATTTTGAGATGCTCATGTGAAAATTCACTGAGCTACAGATGCAGATATCATTCACGATGCTGAGCTGAACAAACTATAGTAAGTATACATGGTTAGCTTGGCTCTGGTGATTTATCGACTCAGCTGATCAAATAGTCAACTGTCATCATAATGACCAAGATCGCTTCTAGTAATTTTTGTTGTAGTAACAACTCTTTGGAAAGATCATGCCTGTAATTTTGGGTCATTATCATCCTTTATATATTGTCAAAGCTGCATGAATAAATGAGAAAAATAAGCCAGAAATATATAGAGGATATTTGCTTGGATCGAGTGAATAATATATATTTAATTGAGAGGGTGAAAATACTTGGAGTGAGTTTTTCACCCATGAGATGAAATATATCCATTATTCACTCACAACAAGTAAATTTTCTTTTAATTCTATGCTCAAACATGCTGGCTAGCAATATCTATAACAGATTGAAGTAGCAGATTTCTTATAGAACCCAGCACAACAGTATCAGCTGTTTACCTTTCATGTTCTGCTCTGTTTTGTATATTTACATGGAAAATATCAGTAGTAACATAATTCTCTTTCCTACTCCAAGGCAAAAAAGCACATAAACAAAAAAAGTTAAGAAAAAAAAAAAAGCTTCTTGTGGGATTTTAACCGGGTACTCCTGCATGACAGGTGGCATTACCTATCACTATACCAAGCTACTAACATAATGGCGGACCAAATTTTTTTATTTACCATAATGTTATCGATGTCCACTGAGCGCAGTGAAAAACTATTTTTCGTCATTCACTCCAGTGAATTATCAAAATCATAGGAAAATCCACAAATTCACGGGCAAGCATAAAATAAAAATGTATACTTCATATCTAATATAGCAAAGTATTTCTGTAATAAAGATCAAATTTACAATTAATACATTTTCTGTCAGAACCTGAATATTCCATTGTAATGAGCATCTTTGTAATCAGAGCTGACTCTACAAAGTTGATAACTGGAATACCGTCTATACTCGCTTATAAGTCAAGTCCAAACGCAAACATCACAGATCATTATCTGCTGTCACATAATGTGATGGCAGATCAAGGTCTATGTTGTTTGTTCTACTGATTACTCCTAATAAACTTTAGAGACCCAGATTTGCCGGTGCATTAGATCTGGGTCTGTGCAGTTTTGCATTTGTACTCGATTTATACATGAGTACCGATGGTAACTATATATTAAACAATTTATGAAACAAATTTAAGTACAATTCAATTTCCAGGATTTTCATAACTGGCCATGTATCACAACTTGCTAATGCAGGTGTGACAAAAAAACTTAATTAAACAAACAAGTTGATCAAGAAAGCCTTTTTATCACTAGGAAGCATTGGACACAGTTCTTTTCTTGCCTAAGTCATCAAAAAACTGGTTTCTCTTGCAATCAATATATTCAAGAAATTTATTCACTCTTTCCTGTCGATTTTTGGCATACTGCTGAACTAAACTTTGACAATCTGAATGGTCTAGTGTCTTGTTGCATTCTTTCAGAACACATTGATAATCCGATTCTCTCTGCTGACTGTCAAGATTCATCTTGTTACTTTGCTTTGCAGACTGAAAAATAGACAAGCAATTATTAGACTTACAGAATGCAGGCTTCCTGTTACAATTAAAAGTTGATATTGATGCGTGTTCTGATAAAGGATTTTATCAATCCATTTTAAGTAACAGTTTACAGACTACAGTAGTACTGGGATCAAGTAACAGTATTTCATAATGTGATACTGAAATATATCAGTGGGAGAAAAATTATATGCCACAGTGGCGATATCAGTTTTAGAACTACTTTCTATTCCCATTTAGGAAATATATCTTGCCTTATGTATGTTATTCAAATCTGTATTTTCGTATTTGGGTCCATTTAATTTATCTTCTTCTTCTGCTCCTTCTCTCTCCCCCTCTCTCTCTTTCCCTCTCTCTCTCTTTCTCTCTCCATCAGGATGACAGATCTTAAAATGTTTCAAGACTGAAGACCCTTAGTATATATTTATTTCATCAATAAGGAAGCACAATAAAAAAATGCCTAAAAACGAACTACAAACAACAAAAAGGAAGCTTCAATTATTAACTTTAATTAGTTTTCTACATGAATCCTGTAAATTATTAGTAACTGAACATATATGAACTGTTGCTATTCAATATTCAGTCACCCATATAGTATTATATACCATTTACACTCTACGACAAACAGACACATTTTTAGGAAAAATGTTTGGTTAAATATACATGTAGTAATAAAATTGTTTAAGTAGGAATTTTAACTCTCAATACAATCATAATCATGTCTGAAATCAATGGAGAAATCGGGCATTGATGCGCGTTGATTGCAAACCGAAATTAAGTGATGCAGCATCTGTTACTGAACTAGACTGCAAGCTTGCCAAGGTCAAAATTCACATTTGAATGCAGAAATGAACAAACTAAAGAGCCAAAATTTATACAAGTAAACTCACAATCATTAAAATCTTTTGTTTAAAGACGTTATGCTCTGAAATCTGTCGGATGTGACCACTCTGTGATGTTTTTACAGTATCCCCACCCAACAATGTTCTCTGTATCAATCCGCACAAGAAATGTGTTAACAAAAATAAAAATCTCTTCATTTTTGTTTGAAAAGAGTCATTAATTTGCCAAAATACACAATTTCAAGCATTATTTGAACAAGCTAAATTTGTAAAAGTTTGCTGACCTAACATTATTGTAAATTTCTAAACTTCCTGTTATTGATGCAGTAATGCAGCCGTTAATTGCATTGGCACAAAATGGAGAAAAAAGTCCATGCAAATCGTTTTTTGCATTAAAAAACTATATAATAAAATAAAATCTGCATTTCTTTTAGGAAATATAAGGAAATATTTCACTTATGAAGTGGAAACATTTTGTATTGTCACTCATGGCTTTGCCACTCATGACAATACAGTGTTTCCCACTTCACTAAATATTTCCTTTTATCTACTCCCAAAAAAATATAGATATCCTCTATATACACCTCTCCGTCGATAACTCGCGCACAGCGGGGTCCAAAAACATAGACCGCACTATAAGCGAGGGCGCGAGTTACCGAGGGACCTCAAAAAAATTAAGAAGAGGATGCCATCCCCACTGGACATCGAGAAAACTGCAGTGGGGGGTGGGTAATGAGGCTGTTTAATGGCTGAATACTTGTTTTATTATTACATTAGGAATAATTATCAATAAAGAGCTTTTTCTAATGTAGTTGTTTGCTTTTCTGTATAAATTACCTTTATTTTCAAGATAACGAACCTCTGAAAGATCATTAACAACATTAGTCCAAGTGGTTTCAACAACACGTGTACGCGAATACATTGTGTTTTACATCACTGCTTTTTGTTGTTGTCGATTCACAACTAAACAAGATTCCTTTTTTCAAAAACTAGAGACATTTATTTCGTGAAACAACCATCAATGTCGAAACTCGATTTATTTATTGTTCTATTAATAAAATATGGATGCCGTGATTTCATATCAAGTAACAGTGAAACTTCTTCTCATCCTTAAGGAAATCCCTGAGTAGCAAGTTAGAAATTGTATGTTCAATACAAACTCTGGAACTCACTTCTCCATAATGAACCGTATCTGTAAAACAAAGCTTTTTATTCACCAAGTACTCATTTGGCTTGGTTGCCTTACTATCTTTGATCACATTTGTGAATGAGTAGGCTAATTTAAGGTAGATTAATTATATTACTTACATAATAATATTTATAACAGTGTTCGATTGATCAATTGAAATGAGTTGACCTGACACATGGCTGTGACCGCTAGCTCTTACGCAAGCAGGTTTTGCACGCCTTTTAACTTTTCTGTTATTCCACCCCCTTTGTTTGATTTGATACAAAAGACGTAATTAACGTGATAATACAAAGCAGGTCTGCTATTAATTGAGTGTAACAACACATCATACTTCCGAAAGTCGGAGATAAAAAAAAAAAAAACGGTCGGCACTTAATTAGATTCTCACGGAAACACTTGCGGCGATAGCTGGGTCGGTTGAATTATATTTTTCACGTTTGAATACAAGAGGGCATATTGCATTTATGATGATTACACTGAAACTGAATTAAAAGATAGAACTAAAACACGTATTTCAGTGGACAAAACTTATTTAATTGGTATTTATTTTTAAAGTGTTGCCACCAGTAGGTTTTAGTGATGTTTTCATTGATCAAAATTTCGTCGAATATTGTTATTTATAGTGTACTGAAATGTTGTTTGGAAAGAAAATTGAACAAAATATATGACTTCTTATTAAAAGTTGAAAATTTCATGATGTTGATTCAAATTTCCGGGTACTAACCACTGGTTTTGACGACAAAACGAGCGATATATCAAGGTTTTATTTTACTAATTTTGATCGCGATTTTTGTCACTTTCAACAAGTAGGGTCCTTTTTTATTTATTTTCTAGTTTAAAAAAATGGGATCCACGTCTGACCCGCGTTATAAGCGGGTTCGCGAGTTATCGAGGGAGCGGTGTATCGATAGAAAACTGATTGATGATACTTTATTTATCTGTTAAGGTCATCTACAAAACATTTTAAACCAGATTTATTAGTGATGGATGCATCACAAAGGGCTTGCTCACTCCTTGGGCAATCAGGGTCCATAACTCTTCTAAATGATATAGTGGAATGCTGGAAATTAAACTTATTCAAGGTCTTGTCAGTATAAAGGTGCCTGTCAAATATGATTGAAATCCAACAAACCTTCATAAAATTATGCTGTGGAAATGAAAGTCAGGTGGACAAGCAATCAGAAGACATAACTATTGTAAACGATACAGTGAAATGCTAGAAATCAAACTTGTTTAAAACCTCATCAGTATAAAGCCACATCCTAAAGTCAGGAGGATGTGCAATCAGGGAAAATAAATGATATTGTGGAATGCTGAAATCTAAATAATTCAAGGTCCCATCAATATAAACCTGCATATCGGATTTGGCTGAAATCTAACAAACCTTGGTTAAGTTAAGCTGCAGAAACCAAAGTCAGTAATATGGGTAATCAGGGGGCATAACTCCTGTAAATAATGTATGAAATGCTGGAAATCTAACTGATTCAAGGTCACATCAATAGAGCGCTGTTTGTAGATTTTGGTTTATCTGTCAATGCACAAATGTTGCAGACAAGTCCTGATGTCTAAGGTTTATATAACAAAATACTGACAACACAGTCACAGTCACGTTAAGATAAGTTTAAAGAAGTCTGTTGTGATACTACTTTTTGCACTTTACATGGCAGTCATCCTGAAAACCAAAATAATTATATCCTAATTACATACTGTTTCGGATTATCAATTACCTCAGAATAATAAACAATATTGCTAATTTCACTATTTTTCCAAGGTTACCAGTTTTTGTGGATTTTATGGCTGCCACAAACCATGAAATTAAAGCCCCAACAAACAATGATCTCTCTATGGAAACAACAGGTTCCGCTTCCCGAATCAATGAATTTAAAATACCAACAAAATGTCATTTTTAGCAAAACCACTAAAATTGACACCCTTGAAAATAAATGCATTCACAGTGTCGTATTTTCAGAAATATGTTTTTATTAGTCAATTTGTCGTAAAAGCCCTACATTAGAGCATCTATGTACCTTTATTATTCGAACAGCCACCAGTACCAGATATTTTAAACAGAGTTAATATTTATACCTATAAAATTTATACTATCAAGGTTCCTACAACAGTACCATACTTTCTAGTGTTGAACTGCAAACAGCTTGGACCATCAACAACCACTGCTGTTAAATAATGTACTTGCAGATCAGACTCTACGATGTTTTGTTCTATAATTTCAAACAAAAAAATGATGACTCTGATTTGATGCATTGTTTGATGGCATATCTGAATCTAAACTATATGTAACTGAATGTGGATTATACTCTATAAATTTCCCAGGACATCTTCATGACACTGGTGTTTATATGACAATTTATATGGCTTTTTGTTTTTTCTTTACTACAAGTAATAGCATTAAGTAAAGCCTCAAAGAAAAATTTAATACAGTTCTTCCATAAAGGATCACTAACAATGTAATACAGATTGGCAAAATGAAACTCGTACAGATTCATTAAAATGCAGTAAACTTCAAAATGTTATATATGTTGCTTGCTTTCTAAACCATATTTGGCAAAATGAAACAACTATGATTCACCCATGTAATCCTACTTTTTATAACTTTTAGGCTTTAAAACACCAAATAATTTTTTTTCTCAATTTTCCTGACTGTCAGTGTGTGTAGAGATCTTGAAACAAATGTTAAAATCACTGGCAACACATCATATGTTTTCTATTATGTTTGATAAGTACAGTAAAATTTTAATAACGCAACATCAATTGCTTAAATTCTCAGCATCATCTGAATTACTTGCACAGTCCCTGAATGATGCTGTTATGTATGATGTTTATATAATATTATAGATATTTTAGGAAATTATAAAATGTTTCTTGACTTTAATATTTGCTTAAATCTTAATTTTGTTTATCAAAAAAAAAAAAGAAAAAAAAAACATGTTTAACTAGTGTCCTTGAATTAGGTTGTTTACTTCAGATCTGAGTTCAAGCATAGTTTTGATAAACACAATGTTTTCTCAATTTGAGGTCAAGGTTGATTTTGTTTACAGATAAAACTGGAATTTCATTAGAGTTATGTGTAAAAAGTCATGTCCACACAAGTAAAATTACATTAAGATGACACATATTCTAGAACATTCTGTCATGTGACCAATCTTTATATATACCATGTTTAGTGGACAGTTTTTCAGTTTCGACATTACTATCAGTCTTGTAAAGAGCTATTACAGTTGTGGAAAGTCATTCCAAATTCTAAGATAGGAATTATTTAAAATATTCATTTGGATTTTGGATTTTTAATTGATGATTTTGGAATTTATGTGAACTTATTCAGAGATATTTTGGAGTACTTCATTTTGACATCAGCACATCAAAGACTACTAGTACATCAGGACTTTAAAGACCATTGGCATATCACAACATTCAAGGATACCCGTGCATTCGGAACATTCTATATTTAGGACTTGTGATTAGAACACTAATTCTTATTGGATTATTTGGATTTTAATACACATTACTGTAAGTGTCTTTTTGATTTTAATTATCTAGAAATAAATTGCTTGTTGATTTTTACTTGATTTGTTGGTTTCACTTTCTTTCTGTTACATTTTTTTTAGACCTTAGAGTCGTAACAGAAATTGGGGGCTCGTCCGGGATTGAATTTCTTTAAAGCATATTAGAGATATTAAAGTTATTTTTTAAATTCATATTGATTTTGACTTGGAATTTTTTTTTTTTAGTCTTTGGCAAAGATTTTAAATAGAGAATTTTTTTGTGTGAAACCAACAAGCATTAACAATAGCATCTAATGTTCAGAATTTCATTTCAAACCTACCCAGGAGGGGTTAGAGTGTATGAGAAAGGATGAGTTGCTCGAACTTGCCAGAAAATACAGTCTGTCTGAGGTGAAAGCATCATTGACAAAACAGGAGATAATGATTATTTTAATTCAATATTTAGTAGGAAATGGGAATTTTGTATAGTAGTGCTTTAAGTTTGAAGAGAAAGCCTGTATCTGGTTCTGACAGGAAATTAAGGGAATTAGAGTTAAAGAACCAGATGGATTTAGAATTGGCAAAGCTTCAGATTCAGAGAGAGAGAGAGAGAAAGAAGAGAGGCAGATACAAATGCAGATGCAGATGCAAAGAGAAGAAAGGGAAATGCAATTTAAATTAAGAGAATTAGAACTGGCAAACAGAGCACACTCCACTCCTTTAAACACAAGTTCAGGTTTTGATGTTACTAGATATATTAGGTTAGTACCCCCTTTTCAGAAAAAAGAGGCAGATAAATACTTTCTTCATTTCGAGAAAATTGCTGAAAACTTGAAATGGCCCAGAGAGCATTGGATTTTGTTATTACAAAGTGTACTTATTGGCAAAGCTCATGAAGTCTACACTTCACTGTCAGTACAACAAAGCACTGATTATGATGTGGTTAAGGAGTACATCTTGAAAGCTTATGAGTTGGTACCAGAGGCATATCGACAAAGGTTTAGGAATTGTAGAAAAGAAACTGGACAAACTCATGTTGAATTTGCAAGGGAAAAAGAACAACTATTTGATAGGTGGTGCTCAGCCAAGAAAGTTAATCAAGATTATGATAACCTCAGACAGCTTGTATTAATTGAAGAGTTCAAGAGGTGCATCCATAGTGATGTTAAAACCTATCTTGACGAGTAGAATGTGGAAACTTTGGAAAATGCTGCTCGTATGGCTGATGATTATTCCTTGACTCACAAAATTTAATTTGGCAATAAGTCGTCCTCTCAGCAGTTTTCTGGTAAAAAAAAAACATTTCAATCTCATACGAGTATTTCCAAATTTCACAACAGCATAACTGTTAGGAATCAAACATCTGATAAGACTGATCAGAAATCCTTATCTCTTCCTACGTGCACTTGTTGTAAAATGAAAGGGCACGTTATTTCTGATTGCTTCAAGTTGAAAAATAAGCAACAGAGTAAAGACAGAGCTTTTCCAAATGCTCTTATTTCAAAGAGGTCAAGGTCACGGTCTTGTATTGAAAGCAATACATTTGTTGGGTCAAACAAACCCCAGTCTGATTCTATTTTGGAGGCTTATGAACCATTCATGTCAGAAGGTTCTATATCACTTATTGGTGATTCTGCCATGCCTATCCCAATTCAAATATTAAGGGACACTGGAGCTTCTCAGAGTATTTTATTATCAGGTACTTTGCCTTTGTCTGAGGAGTCTTCTTCAAGTGAAAGTGTTCTTGTTCAGGGAGTAGAGTGCGGCTTTGTAAATGTTCCTCTTCATTGTGTAAATCTGGCATCAGACTTAGTTTCTGGACCTGTGACTGTTGGGGCAGTGACTTCTTTACCCATAGAGGGTGTTCATTTATTAATAGGCAATGACCTAGCTGGAGATAAGGTTGTGGTTAATCCACTTGTAACTGACAAGCCTTGTTTGGATCAGAAAGTTGATCCTGTCGAAATTGAAATCCCTGATTTGTACCCTGCTTGTGCAGTTACTAGAGCTATGGCAAAAAGAGCTCTTGAGAGTGATGTTGATCAGGATATTATTCCTTTAGCTGACACATGTATTGGTCAGTATTTTGATGAGGTCACTTTTTCCTCAGGTATTGATCAATCAAACGGTATTGATCACAGTGATCCTCTTTTGGCAACTCATTTTCTTTGTTCTAATCAGGGTGACAAACGACAATCCCTTGTTGTTGAACAGGAGCAAGATCCCGAGATATCTTGTTTGTTTCAGAGGGCTATTAGTGAAACTGAAGCCACACAAGTTCCAGTGTGTTACTTTGTGAAAAATGGGGTCCTTATGAGGAAATGTAGACCACCTGAGGTACCGGCTGGTGACGTGTGGTCAGTGAGCTATCAAGTTGTTGTTCCAAAGTCATATCGACAGGAAATTCTTAATTTAGCCCATGAAACTCCTTTAGCTGGTCATTTAGTAGTCTGTAAGACTTATCACAAGATCTTGAATCATTTTTATTGGCAGAAACTCAAAAGTGATGTTTCTAAATACTGCAGATCTTGTCACACTTGTCAAATGGTAGGAAAACCCAATCAGAAAATACCTAAGGCTCATTTGCAACCTATTCCTGCATTTGATGAACCATTTAGTAGAATAATGGTAGACTGTGTTGGTCCTTTACCTAAAACCAAGTAAGGTAACCAATACTTGTTGACCATCATGTGTGCATCTACAAGATTTCTAAAATATAAAAACTAAAACTATTGTGAGAGCTTTGGTGAAGTTTTTTCACACTTGTTGGCCTCCCCAAATCTGTCCAGTCGGATCAAGGATCAAATTTTATGTCTGGAATTTTCCAACAAGTTATGCAGGAAATAGGCATTCAACCGTTTAAATCTTCTGCCTATCACCCTGAAAGTCAAGGTGCTTTGGAAAGATTTCATCAAACTTTGAAGAATATGATTCGATCATATTGCTTTGATACAGAAAAGGATTGGGATGAGGGTGTTCATTTGTTGTTGTTTGCTGTTAGGGAATCAGTTCAAGAATCGTTGGGTTTTAGTCCCTTTGAACTAGTTTTTGGTCATACTGTCCATGGACCATTGAAATTATTGAAAGAGAAACTTCTTTCAAACAAAGATTCAAAGATTAATCTTCTGGATTATGTCTCTGATTTCAAACACAAGTTGTCAAAGGCCTGTGAAGTAGCAAGAACTAATCTTCACACTACCCAGTCAAAAATGAAATTAAGGCATGAAAAAAATACACAGGAAAGGAGTTTTAAACCTGGTGACAAAGTTCTAGCTATCTTTCCCATACCTCAAAATCCTCTTCAGGCTAAATTTTATAGTCCTTATACCATTGAAAAGAAAGCAAATCACTTAAATAATATCATTAACATTCCTGGAAGACGGAAACAGAAACAACTTTGTCATATAAATATGTTAAAGGAATATTTTGACAGAGATAGCCCAGCTAATTATTCAGTTAATTTAGTTGTACCTGTCCCACACAGTGAAGATATCAACGATGGAGTACAATCAGACTATAGTGACTCTGGTATAACCAATCTTCGGAATTCAGAAATCTTAAACAATCTAGACCACAAACTTTCACATCTACAACAACAGGAAAGAAATGAACTAAAACAGCTATTACATGACTATGAGCACTTGTTTCCTGATGTTCCAACATGAACAAGTAAAATTTATCATGACGCTGACATTGTAGATTCTGCGCCTGTGAAACAGCATCCTTATAGGATGAATCCTCTCAAACAGAACTATTTGAAGAAAGAAATTCAGTATTTACTGGAGAATGATTTCATAGAACCAAGTAAAAGTAACTGGAGTTCACCATGTATTCTTGTTCCCAAGCCAGATAATACATTCCGTATGTGTACTGACTATAGAAAAGTCAACACTGTCACCAAAACTGATTCATTTCCAATCCCAAGAATGGACGATTGCATTGATAAAATTGGAAATGCGAAATATGTCACAAAGTTTGACCTTTTAAAAGGATTCTGGCAAATTCCACTGACGGAATGGGCAAAAGAAATTTCAGCATTTGTAACTCCAGATGGACTTTACCAATATAAAGTCATGACGTTTGGAATGAAAAATTCGCCTGCAATGTTTCAACATCTGATGAACATGATAACATCTGGTCTTGATAATTGTGATGCTTATATCGATGATGGCATTATCTACAACAACACCTGGGAAGATCATTTGGAAACCATTCGAAAATTCTTAGATCGACTCAGCGATGCGAATCTGACAATTAATTTGAGCAAAAGTGAGTTTTGCCATGCTTGTGTCACATTTTTAGGACATATTGTAAGACAAGGTCAAGTTAAACCTATAGAAGCTTAGGTCAAAGCTGTCTCTGAATTTCAAGTACCAATTTGTAAAAAGCAACTGATGCGATTTTCTAGGTATGGCTGGATATTATCGGAAATTTTGTTCAAATTTTTCCAAAATTGCTGAACCTTTGACAGGTTTATTGAGTAAGAAAACCAAATTTCATTGGTCTGACAAGTGTCAGGAATCTTTTGACAAGTTAAAGGCCATGCTTAAGAATGCACCAGTTCTTTCTGCACCAAATTTCAGCCAATCATTTAAATTATCTGTTGATGCAAGTGATGTAGGGGTCAGTGGAGTATTGATTCAGGAAGACAAAAGTGGTGTGGATCACCCTGTGTTATTTTTCTAAAAAACTAAACAAGCACCAGAAAAATTATTCCACAACTGAGAAGGAATGTTTGGCTTTGATATTGGCTTTACAGCATTTTGAAGTGTATGTTACCTCAGCTCTTTCACCAGTTATTGTGTACAGTGATCACAATCCCCTTACTTTCATCAAAAATGAAAGATAAAAATCGGAGATTGTTGAGATGGAGTTTACTATTGCAGGAATATAACATTGACATCAAATACATCAGGGGAAAAGACAATGTGATTGCAGATGCACTCTCACGTGCATAGAAATCTTATATTGCTTGATGCAATTAAGTTCAGTATCATAAAACATTTTCTTATGTCATTTTGGTTATTATAGTATTAGATGTATATTCAAAAGAAAGCTTTATTACATAAATCTTTCTTTTTCTTTATGAGGGGAGGTGTTATGTATGATGTTTATATAATATTATAGATATTTTAGGAAATTATAAATGTTTCTTGACTTTAATATTTGCTTAAATCTTAATGTTGTTTATCAGAAAAAAAAGAAAAAAAAACATGTTTAACTAGTGTCCTTGAATTAGGTTGTTTACTTCAGATCTGAGTTCAAGCATAGTTTTGATAAACACAATGTTTTCTCAATTTGAGGTCAAGGTTGATTTTGTTTACAGATAAAACTGGAATTTCATTAGAGTTATGTGTAAAAAGTCATGTCCACACAAGTAAAATTACATTAAGATGACACATATTCTAGAACATTCTGTCATGTGACCAATCTTTATATATACCATGTTTAGTGGACAGTTTTTCAGTTTCGACATTACTATCAGTCTTGTAAAGAGCTATTACAGTTGTGGAAAGTCATTCCAAATTCTAAGAGAAGAATTATTTAAAATATTCATTTGGATTTTGGATTTTTAATTGATGCTTTTGAAATTTATGTGAACTTATTCAGAGATATTTTGGAGTACTTCATTTTGACATCAGCACATCAAAGACTACTAGTACATCAGGACTTTAAAAGACCATTGGCATATCACAACGTTCAAGGATACCCGTGCATTCGGAACATTCTATATTTAAGACTTGTGATTAGAACACTAATTCTTATTGGATTATTTGGATTTTAATACACATTACTGTAAGTGTCTTTTTTATTTTTTCATTTTAATTATCTTGAAATAAATTGCTTGTTGATTTTTACTTGATTTGTTGGTTTCACTTTCTTTCTGTTACATTTATTTTAGACCATAGAGTCGTAACAGATGCCTTCTCTTGCCTGCAACCTTAGAAACTTTTAACAATGCAAAACTCATTAACAAAAATTCTGGACAATCAGCACTTTGTGCTTTTAAAGTTCAACTGCATTCAATTTTAAAATGCACCCTTCGTCCACAACAAGGCAAAGTTTGCCACTCCCTATTATCCCTTACCATGGCACTGTACTCCTTTACCTACAGATTACCATATTATGTGACATATCAGCTTCTCTACTAGTTGTCTAAGAAGAGAAAGCACTCATACTATAAATAGATCTAGTATGTGCACAGCGAATGCTGGAAAAACTTTCCACCTTGGATTAATGAAAGCACTGATTTGATTTCCCAGGAGAGCAAGTGGTAACTGCTTGGCTGTATGTCTTTTCGAGTCTGAACTACCCAGCTAGGTAAACCTTACCTAGTGGCAGAGTTTATCACTTATGGAGTACAGTGCTGCAGGTGACTGTATAAGGGAAGTGGCAAACTCCCCAAGCAAATACCTTCTAAATACACCAATCAATTTCTTTTTGTTTTTTTTACTGATATCTGTAATACAGTTTTGCATCATTACTTCAATCATTTGAGACTTCATCCATTTTTTCTTATGTCTATCTTCAAAGAAATGTTTTCTTTTCATGGTTGGCAAAGTTTTATTACAATCTGCAACTTACTTGAACAGCATCATAATTTTTCTGGTAGTGAAGTATGGAAGTATATAAGTGCCATATACTGAACTCAGGCCACAGCACTTTCACAAAGGCCAAAACACTGAATGAGCTCTGAAAGAGATGTTGTCAAAGAGATAAAATCCTGTGAATTCGTTTTTTGTGGATATTAATTTTCATTGTTACATTTTCAACAGTACTTAAATGTGTAGATTGGGAAAGGAGTCCCGTTGTTTCCAGTGAAGGAACATGTTCACTGAATTCTTCAATTTGTTGTTTGCAGCAACCATAAAACTACAACAGTACCAAGAAGGATACATTATATACATGCCCGATGTTTAATAGTCCTATATGTAGGCACTGTTGACCCTGGAGATTACTGAACAATGCATCTCAATGGTTTTGACCTTTTGTGAAGGTAAGCAGTCTTGAACTAAACTTACTGTGCAAAAACCATCATTTTCTTATCAGACTTACAATGATCTTGACCTTTGGCCATTATACTCCAAGATCTATAGGTGTCTTTCTTGCCCTAAGTGCCAGCTATCCACAATGATCGGTCATGGAACTTACTTTACATCAAAATTTATTGTGCAAAACCCAGTATTTCTTCAAGTCCCAATGATTCAGACCTTTAATCACATAACCCCAAATCAATATACCTCTTCCATACCTTGCACAAACTTAGGTCACAATACGAAGTCTAGAACTAAAGTTATAATGCAAACACAAGACTTTTTCTTTCTGTCACAGTTATCTTTTGACCCCCAAAACAATAGGCTTCTTTCCTACCTGAAGTGTAAGCCATCAACACACTTTGGCAAAGGTAGATGGTTGAGAATAGAGATTTTTGTGCAGAAACCATGTGTCATATTTAAGCCACAGTAACCTTGACCTTTGACCTTTTTACCTCAAAATCAATAGGCTTGTTATTTACTCCAAGTGCAATCCATCTACAAAATGTACTCCTGGTGTATGGTGTAGAACTAAAGTTGTTGTGCAAAAACCATATTTTTTATTTCAGTTACAGTGACCTTGATCTTTGACCTCTGACAATGACCTCAAGAACAATTGGCTTCTTCTTATGCCAAATGCAAGACTTCCACAATGTTTGGTCTAGGTCTGTAAAGTGGAACTAACATTATTGTGTGGAAAACATTTTCTTCTTTCAGTCAATGACCTTGACCTTGGAACTTTTGACCCCAAATCAACACTGCACAAAGGATACAAAATGTGTTAGTTTTTATTTAGATTTAAGCAGAGAAGAATTGTCATAAAATAATTTTGAAAAAAGTCCACTTCATTGATGATAACAAGTGTACTTTTTGTAAGGATGGAATATAAAATATGGAGCATTTATTTTATGCCTGTCTGGATACTGAAGAGTTCTGGAAATCATCTGTTGCATGGATCAGACTTTCTATTCCAAATATGATCATTTTTCATAATGACATTGTTATTTGAAATGACAATTTTGATGGGCTTATTACTTTCCTACTCTTGCTTGCAAGATATCTTCTTTAAAGATCGTGTTGTTTAACAAAATCCTAATTTCACATACTGCAAGAATAATTGTCATTTACATTAATATCTGGACACTGAAAAATAATTACTTTTCTCTGTCTGGATAATTCATGTACAAATGAAAATGATCATTCTCCCCATACATATTGTCTGGAAAATGAGTGTCTGTATTGTCAGGATTGTGTATAAATGTGGCCTGCAAGTTCAATGCTGGTCAGGATTGTGTATAAATGTGGCCTGCAAGTTCAATGCTGGTCAGCATTGTGCATAAATGTGGCCTACAAGTTCAATGCTCGTCAGCATTGTGTATAAATGTGGCCTGCAAATTCAATGCTGGTCAGAAGTGGTCTAGGTAAACCATGTTGCATTATAAAAATCCTTGCTTGCCAATAAGAACACTTTTATGAAAATGCTTCTGCATTTTCTTTAATAAATAAATAATTCTGGTTGCATGTTTCTGGTGTTTGTTTTTCTTTTTGTTTTTAAAACTATCAGCCGGTTTATCATGTACATGTACTGCCATTCATGATAAATGTGAACAGTATCCACCCTCAATGATACAATTACATTAATTTCTGTAAACTCTGGGCAACTTCACAAACTGTGGCATGAGTCAAGTTACTTGTATTAATAAAATCAACTGATTCAAGTCCAACAAGTCTCAATCATCATGATAATTTAATCTGTGACTGTGACCCATACTATAATAATATACGCAAACTTCTGCCAAGAGTTCTAATATCAAGCTAGTTTCATAATGTCCAGATTGTCTTTGAAAACGGAACGTATTGCTGTAATTAGGCTATATGTACCTATTCATATTATCTTGAAGATAAATATAAAGATAATTCATATTTTCCTTTAAATATGCTTCAAGCAGTCTCAACAATACAACTCTAAATATGGCAATCATTACCCTAATTATTTAAATGAGTCTGATCACTTAGACTGGTTCAGAATTTTAATTACAGAATAGCATTATTTATCATGCTACTATGGGTATGAAGTAGAGTTGGGTATTGCCAGCCATGTTGTATCACAATAGTACTGCATACATTAACTGTAAAAACAAATGCAAGTGGGTCAATAACAAGTTTTTACCACGAAGTGAGGAAACAAAACAAAGTCAGCTTTTGTCTTTCTTATTAACTGAAAAAGACACATTAAAGAAAATCTGCTGATAAAACTCTTGTCGCTATCTGATGAAAATAAAGAAAACATATCACTAAATTTGCGGCTATGGTACTAAACTGTGACAAGCTCACAGCCAGCATTAAAGCATCACCATCATAGTAGTAAAGAAAAATTAAACAAAAACTGCCCATTAACTAGCAATTTTTCTTAAATTTTATACAAAAAAAGTAAAACTTGACAACTAGTATTAAAGTTTTATCATCAATGGTGAAGATATTTTTTTAAAATCTGCCCATTAAATCTGCACATAAAACTCTTCTTACGTTTTAGAAGAAACGTAAAATTGACAACCAGTATTAAAGTGTCATCAACACTGTAGTAAAGAAAAAAAATCTGCCAATTAAATCTGCCCATTACATTCTTCTTACACTTTAGAGGAAATGTAAAAATGACAACCAGTATTAAAGTGTCATCAACAATGTAGTAAAGAACAAAAACTGCCAATTAAATCTGCACATTAAACTCTTCTTACAAACTCACAACCAGTATTAAAGCGTCATCAACAATGTAGTAAAGAAAGAAAATCTCCCCTTTAATCTGCACATTAAACTCTTCTTACATTTTAGAAGAAATGTAAAAATGACAACCTGTATTAAAGTGTTATCAACACAATCTATGATGATTAACATGGAAGTTTGTATTTTGTCAGACACAAAATAAATCCCAAAATCTTGGCACTATTTTTCTAAATACAGTATATGATACCATTCAAGTGTTCCAAACATTGCATAAGGATTTTTAATATATTGAATTAAACCTGTGGTGAGTAATTCTTATCAAAGCGCTGTGTCAAAGCACTGTGTGTGTGATTAGTCTTTTGATCAAAATGATCATTAGGCCCTGACAATCGATTAACAGGGGTCTTAATCTCCTTGTCTACTAAGATCTAACCTATGCAGCTTCACCTAATCCATTAAAATCACTTGAACTTTGTTTGATAGCTCACATACATGATTGATACTCGCTTTTTAGAAATGGATCCAAAAAAAGAGAATTTCACCAACAAAAAAGCTAGCATACTGAGGACTCAGCTGATGGAATTTTCATCCACCCAAAAGTGCAAAGTATGCGTACTTTTACACAGATTTCGGTGTCCCGGAGATCCCTGATCATGATAAGTTATCACCAGAGAAAATATTGTGGTGTATCAATGCATCAAGGATATCAAACCAGCTCTAGTATGAAGACTGACCAAATACATCCAGTATGAGGTCATCAAGCAAAAATCTGCCATTGAATAAAGCTGAGACAAGAAGAACTTGTGAAACTCCTGTGTTGCAGATGTTGACCACTTTATCATCAATAAATGTCAACCTTTTTTAGCACACTGGAAAAGGAAAAAACAAAAACAATAAGCTGCATACACTTGATATCACACTAGTTAATCCACTTTTCTGAAAATGTAAACTGTCCTCATCAAGTCCTTGGGTTTATCACACTGAGTAATAATGAGTTGTGGAGTGTGTCAGCTGTTTTTATTGCTACCTATTTACAGCACTTTCAGTTGATCCATGTGATAATATGGGTCACCAAAGTGGTTTCATGGTTTGATGATCTGATGGATGTCTATTCAATATCCAGTTTTTCAGTATGGGTAATATATTTCAGCTCTCCCTCGTTATAATGTGCTTTGCTATAATGCGATTCTGGGTATATTGCAGTTCCACTATGGACCCCATGACCAAAACCTTACCAATGTATAATAATATGGGTCAAAAGAAAACAAGGTGAAGCTTAGTGTTATATCTTTATTTCCTTTTCGAAACACCATTATTAGCAAATTTTGATAGTTCAAGTCATACCACGGTTTGGTATATTATCCTATTCTCAATGTATCACAGTTCTATATCTACCACTGTTCGCACTATAATGCAGTTTGGTGCATAACACAATCAGCGGTTATGGATCATGACGACCGGATTAAAACAATATACATTCTTTTTTAATGTTTTATTTTTTGTTGGCTATAAAAAAACATACTTGATGTGTGGAAACTTTTTGTGCTATTCAAAATTACTACAAATTTTGAAAATATACCGTCCAGAAAATTGGAGATTCTGGATATTGAAGTCAATGATAGTATGTTTTTTTTCTCTCAAAAGGTTGGAAAAATATAGAGCAAAGTTGTAAAAAAGAACCGATGTTTTAGAAAAAAAGTGGAGTAATCTTTCAAGTTTCAATAGCATATAATGTAATTTAATACCTTATATTGTTTATACCTTTGAATTGTTCATATTCTGTGATTATCTTGTAATTTAGTAACACCTTGGTTTCTTTGTTTTTTAAATTATATCTATACTTGTAAATTTACAAAAGTCAAGTTAAAGTAAAGGTATTTCAAAGAAAATAAGATAATAACACCCCATAAACCAGGTCTGGTGGTGGAGGAATTTTGAAATCTTGACAATTTATTGATGAATAATAACAAAAACATACTGAAGTTTGGTTCAAGTCTGTTATATGGAACTAATTGTTATTGTGTGGAAACCACTTTCCTTCTTTTAGTCACAGTGATCTTGAACTTTGATTCCCAAATCAAAAGGCTTCTTCCTTCCCACTAGAGCATGGCATGCCACCAACAAAGTCTTGTCCAGTTTTGAGATGTAGAACAAATGTTAGTGTGGAAACCATTCTTCTTTCATTCACAGTGACCCTCATCTTTGACCTTTTAACCCCAAAATCAATAGGCTTCTTCCTTACCTCAAGTGCAAGCCATCCAAAAAGTTTAGCAAACACTGATGTTGTAAATAAAGTTACTGTGCAGAAATGAAAAAGCTAACAGACAAATGGATGGGTGTCATAATACTATACGCTCAATCTTCTGGTGGACCAATAAAGCAGGAGAATTCCTTCATGAGATTTACAATTCTTTATAATCTTTTAGCTGCATATTATTTATAATTTCACAATAATATTTATTCAGCACATTTAATTTTAATAAAGCACATCTTCTTTGTGGGCTGCTGATTTTAATGGATTTCGTGGATGGTCCAAACCATGAACTTAACAACACAATGAACTAAGATTTGACTATGATGATAACAGGATCCTATTTCCCACTACATGAATTTAAGTACTGATGAATATGCAATTTTAAATAAAACAGCATAAAAATAAATAAATTTGCAGTACTCAAATTTCAATACAAATCTTAAAATGGCCTTTGTTATGCCATTCTGTATTTGTCTTAATGATCTTCCCAGTTACTGATCAATGGGTAGACAATCAAAGACAGCAAATTTTGTTTCTTAGCTTTAACTGGCAATAAGGTGATCACTGGTGAAACAAAAGTGTTCCTAAAGTGCAGATTTATTAAGCATTTGTCATCTGAAAACACCAACTCCACTTCTTACTGAAAGAAAAACTGATAAAGCAAATACATCATAAACTTTCAAAAAATCTGGAAGGCTTCACATGTGACATTCAATATGTGTATGTATGGAAGTGAGACAGAGTGATAGGAGAGACAGATGGACAGACAGAGAACTGAGAGAAAGAGTTAGTGGAGGAAACTAATAACCTGCCACAGTAGAAAGTCACTCAGCCTGACCTCCCCTGAGGTGCGAATCAACAAATCAGGATCAATGGACTTATTGGTATACAAGCAACTCTCAAGCAACTCCTCTGTGATATCACTGTTATGAATACAAAATTACTGTAAAACTCAAAAGATTGAAGTATGCATAAAAACTTGGATTATCGGAATGCCAGCAAAAAAGACTTTTCATTTAATAAAATGTGCCTGCATGAGCTTTAAAACATACCGTATATACTCGCATATAAGATAATACCAACTGCAAACTGTATAGTCCCAGATCTGCCATCGCATAATGCACCAGCAGATCCGGGTCTATGCAATTTGCAATAACTAATCAGTAGAACAAACAACATAGACCCTGATCTGCTGGCGCATTATGCAGGGTCTATGTTGTTTGCATCTGGACCTGGCTTATACGCGAGTATAAAAGGAGGTAAGAAAAAAAAAGTGAATCAAAAGGGTGATAAATATGTTGCTTTAAATGTAACAAAAGATTTGAATATTCATCACATTACAAAATTGACATAAATCTTAATAAACTCAATTCGTATTTTTTATATTGGATATGTAACACAAAGGCATGCACTAGGCATTACAATTTTACTTCAAAGTTATTTCACACACTATTATGCAGTTTGCCAACTAAAATCAGAGATTTTCATCATGTGATATATTTAATCATACGGCTGTGCTCTTTCCTATGAAATTTATGAAACCTGATAACTAGTTTCATTTCTTAGCTAAAAATGGCTTACATGATATAAAATTACATGATTTGTTTCATAAATTTCATATGAAATGAGAATCTATTAAAATCCTCGATGTCGCACACAGTTCCTACCTTTCTTTTAACATTCCTACTTGAACACCTTCTGCCAGTTCTCTGATAGCTGTGCTGATTTCATCACGGGAGGTATATGCAAAGCATACATTTAAGATGGCCCTGGAAGATGCATATGAAAAGTACTTATTCAGTGGGCAATGGCAGTAAGATAAGTGGCCTTGTCGACCACTATAGGCAACACTGTCCCTGGTCTATGACCAGAATCTCAGCTGTACATATCATCTGAAGACATCGTTTGTAAACTTAGTTACTGTAAACATGGCATCGAAATACGGAAGATACCTGAACTAAAAAATGAACTGAAGAAAAGAAATGCAAGGGTCTCTGGAAGGAAGAAAGAAGTAGTCGAAAGGTATGTATTGATTTTTTTTTTATAATGTCCAGATCCTGAATGTTCAAAACACTGGAATGTGAAATGACCTTGTTGTTGATGCAGAAAGTACTAAGCAATTTGTATCAATACATTCAAGATTAATGTCGAAAAAAGACTGAAATAGGTTTATATCCCTGAAATGGATTGAAAATGTGCTATTGTTTTTTTAAAAAAATTTCAGCAAATTTTCTAATTTAATATACAGTAGAGGTGCAGTATCCACAAAAATTCTTTACATCTAAATCATCCTATTCGATTTTTTTCCCCCCACAAAAGAATACTGTATAAATTTTAGTAGTCCCATTGTAAGGACTAACAAGAAGAGTTTGAATGTATTGTTTGTTTTGTTTTGCATCCCACATTTTATCCCCCACCCCACCTCCATAATTATAAGTTAATGAAATACAATACTAGTGTACAAGTACTTGTATCAATTAAATCTTAAAATTCCATCTTCTTATGAGAAACGATATTTAACGCCTACATTTCACGGACTTCCGATCCTTATACTTAAATATTCCATGGATTTGATGTTGAAAATTGATAACTGCATCAGGTGTAGTTAAAAACTGTTTTATTAACAAGGGTTGTGAGTGACAGACAGATGGATGGATGGACTCAAAGTCTAAATAAATTTGACTTTGACTTTCTTTAAAATAGTGGCTACACTTAGTGAATTTGCTTTTCTCTTCCATTTTCTTTTACACAGACATGATTTTGGTTCTTTTGAGAGAAAAAACTGAAATTGTGAAGGGGGGTCTGGGGGTATTCCTCCAGCAGGGTCTCAAGGGGCAGTGCCCCTGCTCAGGAGGTCCAGGGGATTGAAGGCTCCAGGCCAAACTCATTTTAGACTCTGAAAGCATAAAAAACTCCTCCTTGTAGCCCTTATTATCATAATATTTTGCAAAGTTTTTACTTCATTCAAACAAAACAAAGATGATTTGAAAAAAAAAACTTTACCCACCTTTAAACAATACTTGAAGAATTTCACAATGTTCATTGTCAGATCAACTTGTTCTCCAAAAATATTAGTACTGAAGTTATTAAATGTGCATGTCAGTGTTCACATAATAATTCAGTCAGAATGATTTCTTCATTTTTGCAGCACATATTGCATGTAAATCACACTTTTCTCTTCTCATAACAACTCTGTTTTTTTTCTTTTGTGGTAAAAGTTTTTAATTATATACATCTACTATATAAAAATATTCACATAAATTCACTTGTCTTTTCCCCCATTGGACACAACCTCTTGATACTGATGTGCCAGTCTTGCTTTTTATTGCAGCCTGGGCAAAGATTTCTGTGCTTTCCTTTTCACATATTCTAACATGGAGTTGCTTCAGCCCTCTAATGTAAGAAATCTTTCTTAAAATACCATATTGCATTTTTTCATAAATGCCTTCAGACCATATTTGATGTTCTGTACCGAGTTGTAGGTTTACATGTTCATCCTCCCTGATTTGGAATCAATAATATCATTCATAACATTGAAGGATGATTCTACTTGTGTGACATGAAAACAACTCCGTAAAGACATGACCATCTTTGACAGACACGGGTATCTGGCAACAATATCATCACTTCCCTACCAGTGATCTATATGTTGTCCATCCTTAAATTCTGGAAAGGAATAAGTTTGGAATTTTTTAAATTGCAAATCATACTGATCCAATTCCTTCTCATTTAACAAGTTAGATACTACTGCAGAATTGGTAATAGTAGTTCAAATCTTTCTGGCAAAGATCGCAAAAAGCCAGTCCTCTGGCGTCCAGTTTTCTTACAAATTGACTAAATATATTCCCATCAACTTTGCGTTCAAGCCATTCCTATTTCTACACATTTTTCAAACCTTTATTTAAACTTTTTGTGTCAGTGTCTGTATCAAAAATTTGAGATTACATGTTTGGCAAGCATGCTTATTTCCATCAGTTTCTGTTACATGAAGATTCATTGGACAGGTACAAACTTTTGACCAATCAAAAAGCTCTTTATAGCTTTCGTCTGTTAAATAATATATGGAACGAATACTATTATAAGGATCGTTGCAGAATGGGACCAGACAGACCGTTATTTGAAAACTGTATCATATCGAGGAAAATCATTCAGGTCAGGAGAAAAGCGGAATTCCATTTTAAAACAGAAAAAAAATCATGTCTGTTTACAGATTAGAAGCTTATGACAGAAACCAGAACTTTGGCCAAAGAGGTCCTTGTGAACCAGATTATGCTATGACATTGCCGGATCTGCAGAGCTACCATGATGTAAATGCTGATAATAAATTATGCAATGTTGAAATGGATACTTTCGTTAATTACTTGAGAGGATCTGACAAAAAAAATGGACAGAAATGTTATAAAGTAAAATTACAACAAATTTCTTCAGTTTTTCAGGATCTCCACAGTTGATGACAAGATTTATATAAGAAGCAGCTGTCATACTGAGATGAAAAAAGGTGTCATATACACTGTGGACATTCTTTTAAACAGTATGGGGGGGGGGGGAGGGTATTTAATCTCAGTGTGAATGTGCAGCAGGAATGGGACCACATGCCCACTGTAAACCTGTAAACATGCGTGCACTGTGTTGTATGCAGCAGTGATGTTTGGAAAAAGCATATGGTAAAAACAGAGTTGTGCACCCAAAAGCTTCAAATTTTCATAAGTGCCAAAAATTCAGGTGTAGCCCCAACAAAGCTTGTAACATGCACATACCTGGAGCAGATGAATTGACCAATATTGATTTTGATCCAAGGCCCACTCAGTTTCAGCATATACTGATTTTTTCAACAACATATGCTTACATTTTCCAGGTATCTCAGGTTTACCAATATTTCAGACTTTTAAGCCTGCAAATAATGACGCCATTGCTTTTGATTATGATTCTTTTAAATTAACACCAAACAAGCATTTTTTAGAAAGCATATGTGTTTCAAAAATCTCATGTGGTTGAGCAAAATCAATTGAAAGAAGAACCCTTGGTCAGGGTAGCAATGCCAGATGGGTAGAAGAAAGGACCAAGAGGCTGCCATCCTCAATGTTTGGTAAAATATGTAAAGCCACTTAGCAAACTGACAGGCAAAAACTTGCTAGGTCTACAATAAATGTTGTCAAAGTGAAAGCCACATCATTGCAGCATGGTTTGAGATATCAATAAATGGCCATATCAAAATACATGTCAGATGCTCAAAATGTTGTAAACAAATGTGGACTGATGGTTTCAAAAAATTATCCATTTCTTTCTTGTTCTCCAGATGGAGTGATAGATAAGGTTTAATCACTAAAGTTCAATGTCTATTTTCAGCAAAGGACAAAATGATATCAGTTACTGTGCCATACCTGAAGCAAGATTCAAGCTCTGTTTACAACTTGAGTGAAAGTCATGATAACTATTATCAAATTCAAGCACATTTATTGTGTACAGATGCAAAATTCTGTGTTTGATCACATATACCATAACAGACACCAAGTACATAACTATCCCCATAAATGAATCTTTCATTGCTAAAATGGTTGATTGTTTAAGGACCTTCTTTGACAATTAATTCAAAGCAGAACTTTTAGAAAAGCATTTCTATAAAACATACATTGATTCGAGTCGCATTATGTAGCTGTGCCAATGAAAAATTCATATTGTATGTTCAAAATATCAGACTATCTCCTAAACCATTTAACCTATGCTGACTCATTGTTCAGCTATTTTTCATTAGGTGTGTTGTATAAATTCAGAATGAAAACAGCATGTGACTAATGTGCTAATTAGGGGATTTATTTATTGCTGATATGACATAATTTTATATACTATAACTTCATGTACAAGAAAGATTATTTACTTTGATACTATAAAAACCAGGCTGACTGAAAAATTATACAATTACAGGAATATTCAATAAAACAATGTATGCATTGTAAATTTTGTCATTTGTTTTATTTCAACAATTTTAAATATTTGTATGATCTTTTGCTATTTCTGTTTTACACAATCAAGCACCTAAGCATTTGTGGACGCAAAACAGGATCTGAAATTACAGAGCATGAAGCAAATGAAGGCGATTTCTGAAAAATGTTTTGTCTCTGTGTTAGAAAGAGAATTTGTTAAGATTTTGAATGTTTTAGCAAGACCAATGATTTTTTCAATATGCACCCTTTTACTTGACACTTTTCTGTCTTTCAAAGCAACTTTACCACACAATCTATTTTTATTTCTGAAAAAGGTTGGAATGTTCACACAAAACATTCACTGGTGCAAAGAAATCCTGAACATTAAATCCTTTGTCTGTCATAATGGAATCTCAGGGATCAGAACAACTTGTTAATTTATTGTGCTCCACTATCTGCCTAACACTTGTTGATAAACCATATGCTGAAGAAATAAAGTAAAGTCCACCTGGTGTAGATCCTATTAACAACTTCACTGTGTTATGGTTCTTATACATTGAAAATGAAGCCTGTTACGCTCTAGGTGCTGTTTTTTTTCATAGGACATTCTGTTGTATCCACTGTTACGACCCTATGGTATAAAAAACTTAACAAAAAGAAAGTGAAACCAACAATGTTTGTAAAAATCAACAAACAATTTATTTCTAAATAATCAATGTGAAAATCAAAAGACACTTACAATAACGTGTGTTAAAATCCAAATAATTCAATAAATTATTAGTGTCCTAATCACGTATAGAAATTATAAAATGTTCCAAATGAATGAATGTTCCGAACGAATGCATCTTCGTAATGAACGAATGTTCCAAATGAAAGATTGTTCCGAATGAATGGATCTTCATAATGAATGAATTTTCTGAATGAAAGATTGTTCTGAATGAATGGGTCTTCATAATGTCTTGATGTACCAATGATAATGTAATCGAGATCATCTTTGAGAATGTTCATAGGCATCCAAAAGTCCTAAATACAACTCCAAACGTTAGTGAGTACTCAATGGTAACTTCATTGAATGTTCCAATAAATAATTTCTTTCAAATTATTTATACAGCATTACAGAACTACAAGATTTCATGCACTGCTATTATTTCAAACATCTGATGATTCCAGGCTGATCGTAAAAACATATCTTTTCAACACAAGATTTAAAATTGGAATGTGTAAAATTCATATATCAAGCTCTTAAATACTATTTGCAAATGACCTATTTCACAACAGGAAACGTGTCATATTACGACCCATAATGCAATACTAAATGCGTCGATTTAATGGAAAAGTACTCTAAGAGTGGTAAACAGCTCTGACCTTGAACTCAAATGTGATCAACATGTTGTTTATTTGACTAAAGTACAACTTAACCTAACTTAAATATGACTCACTATTTGACACAATTTTAAAGTATAATCATAGAACAAAAGTTTAGGCACATTATAAATTCCATATACATAATTCCATAACACCACAATGACTGGTTGTTGGAAATTTTGATTTAAAGTCAGATGGGGTAAAGTAACGAAAAAGATTTTGTGATGGCCAAATGTTACATTCATGCCATTGTTCGGCCATAAATAAATCCAAGTGTAAACATTATTTTTCACAGTAGACTCAGATAATGAAAACATTCTTGAAAGTTCAAAATTTTTTGTATATCTTCTGAGCTTCGTTAATGTCATAAAAAACTGATCTTGCACCAACACCCCAACTACATTATGGTGCAGATAATTTAGGCAGTATGTGGCAGGACTTATAGCTGTATAGCTGGATTTAGCTGGATTGTCATGTGCAAAATTCCCAATACTGAACATAGAATGTTTGATTGTTTGTGTCATAATGTCTTTACTTTCCTGCAATCATCAGTCAATATCAAGTTACAAGAGCTGTTACATTCCTTTGTTTCAATTATCACTTCCTGGGAATCGTATTCCTGCAAGAACTCTGTCTTAAACTGTTCTTTACAACTGTCCTCAAATGTTCTTTTTCTACCATCCCTTACTCTTGGCTCTGCTTTGACTTCCTTGCTCTGATATTGACTTTGGTTTTGTCCAGGGAAAAACGCTTGGAACTGCAGAGGAATGTGATCGTTGTGGTATGGGTTCTGTACCTGAAAGCAGACAAAGGAAAGATTCATGTCAAAAATCTTAGCACTTTTTGACCAAGAGTTGATAAAGAGAATCTTAACAAAACGATTTCATTACTGAAGAAATGCAAATAGACTGGTATGATTACTATTTATATTATAGTAATAACAGCTTTTAGGCATATGCACATACACACAGAAATATTTCTCTTAATGCATTGTTCAGTATGTACAAAGAAAATGTCTTTCAAATTTAAAAGATGGTGTATTGAATATTACCAGTATTTATAGTATAATGAGGTAAACTTTCTCTTCATGCAATTATATACATATTAAAAGAGAAATGTACACTATGTCATTCATGCATTATTTTAGCCATTTTCTCAACAGATTTTATGGCATCAGAAAATTGGTGCACACCATTGCTGAGGGTTGGTAAAAACAAGAAATAACCCGCCCACCTCAATCAACAACTGGCCAAAAATAATGAATATGCCTCTCACACAACAATCCTATAGAAAATAACACATTAACTTCAGAATATTTATCATTGACGTACCATATTTTGTTTCTTGAATGTAATCCTCTCGGGAGACATGAGCAACAAACAACAGCCAACTTGGATGGAGCCCAGCTCTTCATTGTTGTTGCATCTACATGTCATATTGCATTTATCCACTTCTCCCTTCATTCTGGATCAGTAGGAAACTCGCGTCTTCCTCGTAAATGACAGTTTGGAACAGAACAGCAAGTACTAGGCATTGTTTGATCAGGAGGAAGCCAGATTTTTAGCGAACTTATTATCAAATGCGAGTTAGGATAAAGACAAACCCATTTCCAAATGATGGACCAGGACACAATGCACCACCTGCATAAGAACAATAACTCACTACTATAGACCATAAGAATGTTCTGGAAATTGACAATAAATGGCATTGTCAGAAGATAGCAAAGCTCTTCTGCACATATTAGGTAGCCATATGATTTTGTATTTGTCAATGCCATGATGATGATGTTGATTGGTGATCATGATAAGCCAGGCTGTAGATGAAGGTCACTAGATTATAGGGATTATACCAATAATTCATTTCCCACAGAACTTAATGTTAATATATTAAAAAATGAAAATAATTTCTTCATTGGATTGGCATACAAACCACACATGCTTTCATTTGTTAGAGTTAGAGAATTTTTTTTCAGCCTAATAAAACAGGGGGGCTCTCTGGTCTGCACCTAATAACATAGCCTCACACCTAGAGTCGATATGCTATTTTGTCAGTAGGAAATTATATACAGGATATCAAGATAAGATTAAATATTTTGTTATTAACTATAGTATATAGATTAAAGTTTATGAAATGTATAATGGAAAAAAATTAAATCCATTTACTACCCAATGGGTGCATTTCAGAATATTTAGTACTCTATTTTGTCTTCCCCCACCAGCAGACTGGTTCTCTGGCTGTAAAATAATTAGTGGTCCGATACTTACCATATACAGAACATCAATTTTGTACAATTTTGTGTATTGACAACATTAGATACCAAGTATGCACTACACTAATTTGGGCAGTATTCTAAGCACATACAATGATAATAATCAACACTTATGTAATGCTGACAGATGATAAGAAAGAATGTTGCATTTAAAAAAATGTTTACCATGTTTGCACATTATAAATGTAGATAACTGAATAAATACAGTGATTTTATAGTTTGTCTCGTGCTATTCTTAATTTCCTGGGTGTCTGCCATACTCATGTGCATGCATAAAATATGTACCTATGAGCATTATGTAATAAGAGGTATCAAATTACACAACCCCCCTGTTTTCATTAATTTCTGGTGCAAAGATGATATTTTGAATGCCTAAAATGTTCCTAATTAGAGTTTTGTTTTCTTGAATCATATATTAAGAAGTATTTATGGTTGCTAAGAGGTTCATTTTGCTTTGCATCACTTGTCACATGAGAAATTTATGAATGTAGGGGTCTGCAACCAAAGGCCAAAAGTACATCTGGCTAGACCGTCAACTGACACCAACTCCTCTTGATCCAAAGAAATAATATAAACAATGTAGACTATAATTCTAACGGTACAAAACAGATACTGCGGTCACACTTTGAAACTTAAATCATAAACTACAGTGATGTTACAGTGTCAAAAATGGCAAAAGTTAAAAGAAGAATCAAAGGTTATTTTAATAGGAGAGACTTTTATTTCAAACCAGGAAATATTTCTCATAACAAAGGTGTAACAAGTGAGAAAAATGCTGAGAAGGATGTCACAAAAGCACAGTATAAAGGACTTTTTGAGGAAAAGTACAATCTTGTTGCGAAAAGAAGGAAAAAAATTAACAAAATAGGGGGTTCATTTTAGTGTTAAAGTTACAGAATGATGGTCTAGGGGAGGTAACCTATCCACTGCAACTAATACCTTGTCAGAGAGAGTTGTAAATTAGATAGAAATTAAGCCATTTAAAAAGCACAGTTCAGTATAACATATGATAAATGTTATAGTCTATGTGACAAAAATGGTAGTACATTCATAAATTTCATGTTTGGTTCACTGAGAAGAGCACATGCAGGAAAGATCCAAGATGAAATAAGAAAAGTGAATTTGTTGCAAGATGATACAACAAATATTTTTGAAATTGAATGTGATGATGCATACAATAACACAGTGAATTTAGGAGTTGGAAAAACGCCATTCCACCCTGCAACTCAGTGCTGTTATATTCAGGTAGAATATGTAACTAAAAATAACAAGGTGATTATTGTGGTGACCAAAACCAAACTCTGCCTCTATGATCAGTTTCATACATGCCAGGAAGATGTTAACTGTGCCTGTAGTGCAAATATAACTGTTAAAATGGATATTGGTGATGAAAAATCATGGTCAATAGAAGGTCTATTAGAACTTAAACTTCAATCTCACATGGATGTAAAAAAATGTGATAAGTGATCCAGATAGTAGTAGCTACGGGGTTCATGAAACTTACTTTCCATAATTCCATAATTACAGTCCTACCCGTTTATTTTGACATCTTTGGGTAAATGAATACAAAACCAGTGTGAAATACACTTGTACATTGATAACTTACATTTTTGTTACCTTTTGTGTAATAAAATCCATAATGCGTTAAGTACATGTATATGAAAAATCCATGAATTAGAGTATAGGTCATATATTAGAAAACTCATGTATTGGTCACATCCTGTTAGAAAACACATGTTTAAAAAAATGTTAGTCCTCATTTGATCTATATCCTATAATCAACCAACACATATGACTAAACAATTCAATCCGATATTCATTGTTGCCAGTAGCAAATGGCTGTTCAGTTGTTATTTACATGCTACATATACTTAAATTGGCCTAGATTTTGGTCTGCAATCATCTTACTGAGGCTACCAAGGGGATGAGGCTATTCATACGGAAATGAAAACCCGTCAGCAAGTTATGAATTATCACTGATCGCAAAACATTCAATGACATTTTTTAAAAAGTCTTAATTAAGCACAAGTAGAATTTGCATTTTACACTGCCGTTGGTAGCCATCGTAAGCATAAATAAAGTAACTTTTCTTCCTGCAGAAAAGGAAACTTTCACGGCACAACAAACGTGTTTCAATCACCGATCACTTTGTAAAACGCAACCATGGATCAGATTCCATTGTTTTTATTTAAGTTTGATGATGACTTCCTTTGACGAAGGGTGCATTGTTTTTATTGAAGATTGTAGCTGGGTTTCTTTGATGAAGGATGCATGCGTTATTGAAGTTGCCGCAAAAGGTCAACATTGGATTACCAAACAAATGCTTGTTTGTTAATCTGATGGCAACATTAAAGCCTGGCAGCAACATCAAATAATTGTAGAACAAAGTATGGGTCAGAACTGGCAGCTTGATGACATAAATGATCAGAAAACAAAGGATTTGTTCAAGCTGGGACCTAGGGCTTCTGTTGACACATACATTATTTTTTATCTCGACATCAACATAAGCTTGAAAAATTTGGTAGTAACAATAGACCAGGGGACCGGGACTTTGTTTTTTTGTCAACATACGTGGCTTGTCAACATAAAGTGATGTCGAAATAAGTGGGTAGGACTGGATTTAGATTTTTACTTGTGTCTGCTCTAAAATACTCCAAAAATGATTCAATGCTTTGTAATTTGTCATAAATCAACTAATGCTACTTAAAGGAATGCATTGATGCACATAGTAAAATAATCAGTGGTCCAATACCTCTATGCACATTATGTTACACAACTGACTAAGAAACTGGTCTTAAGGGAAAAATGTTGGACTAGTCAATAAAGAGGTCACAATTACCTATTTTGGTGTAACAGTGTAATGATTCTCAGATAGAAATCTAAGCATGCAAATATCAAGTTTCCTAGCCTTACAAGCAATTAATGGACTTGTTATTAGTGTTGCGATTTGGTAAAAATGTAAAGATCGATTATCAGTTTATCAGAACCGATGAACCATTGATTTTAATTGATTGGAGATATTCTCTTTGTCATGGAAAATGTCATTTTCGCATACTTGGAAAAATGTGAAGTAGTCACCCATACATGCAATTTAGAATTTTGTATCTTCAAACAAACTCTTTGAGTAATCAGAGTACCCTGGCATATATTGTTTTTTAAAAGGTGCCTTCCCTGGGTAAAATGTATATTTAAATGGAACAGCCCTTAAAGGTTGTAACCACATGTACCAACTCAGGTTTAGGTTTTACTTGCAAAAAGGTAAGACAATCTTTTTCAGGCAATCATACTGCAAGATATGTTACTAATAAATTTATAAAGGTGCTTGTCCTATTTCACTATTTGATTCTGAAATACTTCAGCAAAATCAAATGTTACAACACACAGACATATTCATTCATTTCAAACACCAGACACATGATGCTCTGTTGATCTCTTTGATAATAGAATGGTAGTTTTTTTCATGCCTGACGTTCTCACAGAATCTTTTTTTACCCCTTAAAATGAATGGTAGAACTATATAAGACGACTGAATTCCATAGCAAAAATACTCAATTTTTTTCACCAGGTTGTCAAGTATTTGTAAGAATTGAATCTAATTGATTGTTCAATCACAATAAACATAGTGATATATAAATATGATGCAGTTAGGGGCCATGGTCCAATTTCACCAACACAAGTCTTAAAAGTTAAGTGTAGAGTGAGACATTTGATTGGTCAATTTTAAGTTAGACTTAAATTTCAGCAAGACGGATCACTGAAATCAAAACATAAGTTTAAGTCCAGTCTTAAGTTCTGTTGATGAAATCCAAGTCTAGAAAGCACAGCAGCTAGGTGCTTAATTTGCATCTCTGTGGTCCTGGGTTTGATCCCTACTTTCTCCGCATTTTCTAGTTGCTTCCACCACAAAGACCATATTAAGCCAACATCTAAGTCATCACAAACACACTGCAGAGCTCTAGATAAGCAGCATATTTGTTTATTTTATGCATAGAAATGTACTAAAAATCCATATAAGTTTTTTCATGCATTCAAATTACCTGAAGAAAAAAATTAATTTTAAAATTTTGTCCAAAGTTGTCAGCATATTGCTCCTGCCATAAGCACAGTTTATGTTGTAGGATGGTGTGTTCGATCAGTATAAACTATGCTACTGGTTCAAGTTCCAGATGTTTCATGTACATTTAAAATAATAGTACCTAATCAATTGAGAACAGTCACTCAAACAGAGCCATATAACTGAACTGAATGCATTTGAATTAGTCTTGGTCACCAAGCCACATGATGTATTCAAAAAGGCATGAGTAAGATCTTAATGATTAAAACTCAGTTTGGTAGTGTTTGTTTGTGTTTTTTGGTTTTCACAAAATAATTAAAATTTTAAAAATGCAGTAAGTTCCACACCAGGGAGTAAAATTATCCAATTTGTTAAATTCTTATCTAGAGCTCTGACATTGCATGAGTTGACAGAATGTGTGGTACAATCTACCTATATTAAATAACTTTTTAGATAAAAGAACTATGATGAGCAAAACAAGACTTTACACTGCTATATTTGTTTTGCTCTTTCTTTGAGAATAATCCAGGGACATATTACAATTGTTGGCTTTACCTTGTGTTGTGTTTAGAGAGGTTTACAGCATCAGCCACAAGTTCCTGCAGGTCTCTGGGTAACAAAGAGAGGTTACCCAATACATGTATACATACTTCATGTTTCTGTATTAGTTCCCTAAAATGAATAGTAAAAATTGCAATAAGTTCTAACAAAAGATGTATTTGTGAAAAAGACATAAATTGGATAAATCACAAATTTCATCTGCATGAAAGTTTATCAAAACTTAGAATACTAACTCTGTGAAAATTCTATTTATGCTATTTATGTTAATATAAACAGCAATAAAATAATTAATAAGCAAATTGAAACATTTTATGTCGCAAATAAACTGTATTTAATAAATTCATGAAAGTTCAATAAACCTAAGTACATATATATTAGTATTAATGGTACCCCTTACTGTGGCAGCATCTCTGACAAAGAGTTAACTCAAAGTGAAAACAGAAACAATTAGAGCTCTTATACTGATGGGTGCATTTTTGTAAAGGGTCCCACTTACTACATTTTGCTTATGAGGGTTTCAGTGGGGCATCTTGTGTTGGGAAACCAAAGTTACAAGAATGGGCATTCAGAGGTACAGGTGGGTATCACCAGCCATGTTGTATCATGATAACTGTCCTTGATACGATATGTATCAAAATATTATTGCATACAGATATAAACTGAAAAGTTGACAAGCAAGTCTATGTTTGCAAAATAAGCTCTGCAATGCATAAATCCGTTTCATGATATGCAAAATTCCCAAAACAAAGGAAAACAAAGTATTTTCCATTTCTTTCTATTTCACTTTTAAATGTTCATTGAGCAGTGATCAGAGTCACTAAAAGAAATTTAAAACACATTTAAAATTGAATTCTGCCAAAACAGATTCACCTGGCACTTGACCATAAGTGAGAAAGGTGCCTCTTAAAACCCCAACAGCTAAAGTTAACAGGGATTTACTAATCCACTTGCCCAACTCCCGGGACAAGCTCAAATTTGGCTCTGGCAAGCTCAAGTTTCCAAGGTACTTGCCTGTGGGCAAATCCAAAAAATTGAGAGAGACAGGGAGAAAGGTGTAGTGTTCCGTTCATAATGCTTTATGTTCTGCAAGTTTTATACCCTGTGACCTCACTACAGTATATGTATTACCACCTTTATTTAGTGTTTATATGTACCACATTCTATTACATAATTGACCACAGTTTCTTTCATCTATCATATGTTATTTCCATCCTGTAGTCAATATCAAGGTCAGTCTTGCATTTTCTCACACAGACTTGATAATGTGAATATTTACTATTGAAGCAAGTTTTGACAAATAAGGAATAAATATTTTAACAGTTACATTTTAATCATAATATGTGTACGTATCCGAGATTCATTGACTTTCAGGTCCTAACCTAGCCTCGGGAAGTTTGTGAGCTTGCTAATTCTAAACAATCGACTTGTCAAAGATTGTTTTCATGCATGTCGCTGATTTTTACATGAGTAGGTGTAAATTGGTAATTATATAACTCGTGAGATTTCTCTGACAGGTGTGCTTGGAAATCAAAAGGCCCTTGTCTCTAATGATTAAACACCAGGACGATTTCGTTCAAAGCGTACAGAAAATGTAACACCCACAAGCAGTGTTTATGATCTGTTGTTTACGTGATAATAACAGAAGACCGATACATACTTACTGCTTGGCAAACAGTTAAATGGATAAAAATAAGTATTCTCAATCTCAATAGTCAGCTTGTCAAATATTTTGATGCATGTCACCAATTTCAAGGTGACTAGATGGTAATTGTTAAGTACTAGTAAATGGATAAAATTAGTGCTCGCAAATCCTTCAGTGAGTATAAATAAATCATTACAAACAGTCTAGCTTTCATTATTGTTGATGTAGTTGATGCAATGAGTCATCTTATCTAGACAAAAAAGGAAGTATTATCAATATTAAGGTGCATGCTAAATTTTGTAAAAATCCATGATTCCTAAGTAAAGTTATGCTGCAGACACCAAAGTTAGGAGGGTGCAAAATAAGAGGCCATAACTTCCTAAATAATGTTATGGAACATTGGAAATTAAATTAATTCAGGGTCTCAGCAATATAAAACTGCATGCCAAATTTGGTTAAAATCCTACAATCCTTGGAAAACTTAATGCTTCAGACATGTCAGGAGGACAGATAAGCAAGTGTTACGATTCTAGGTCATCAGATAATGTAACAGAAAGAAAGTGAAGTCAACAATAAAATCAACAAGCAATTTATCTCTAGACAATTAAAGTGAAACTTCAAAAGACACTTACACTAATGTGAATTAAAGTCCAAATAATCCAACAATCCTAAGCGTCCTAATCACAAGTCCTAAATATAGAATGTTCTGAATGAATTCTGGTAGCCTTGAATGTCCTGATATGCCAATAGTCTTGAATGTCCTGATGTGTCAGTAATCTTGAATGTCCTGATATGCCTGAATGATGTAATCCAGAATATCTTTGAATGAATTCACTTAAATCCCAAAGTCAAGTATTAATCCAAAATGAGAATGAGCACTTTTAGTAATTCCAATGAATATTTCAAATATATAATTCCCCTCTCTTTGAATTTGCTCTATTTTCACAACTGTAACATCTAATTACTAAAATAAATTCCTTAATAGGCTGATCTTTATGACATGAAGTTTAGCAAAGGAATGAAATCTTGTTTACCAAACCTGTATAAATATAAGGATAAGTCGCCTGACAGAATATTCTAGAATATGAGTAACTCTAATGGAAAATCATGGTGCATACGTGACTTTTCTCACATCAAGACATGGAAAGTTCCAATCTAAGCATTATATGCTAAACAAGACTGACCTTGAACTCAAATGCAGTAAATATGTTGTTTACAAAACGACCACTAACTACAACTTACTTCATGAACACATATTATAAATTCAATATACATAACACAAGGGGACTAACTCCTGTAAATTATGTCGTGGAATGCTTGAGATCTAAGTCATTCAAGGTCTTGTCGGTAAAAAGCTACATGCCAAATTGTTCAAATCCAACAACCCTTTGCAAAGTAATGCTGTGGAAATCAGTCAGGAGGACAAGCAATCTGGGGACATAACTCCAGTAAATGAGGTCACTGAAAGCTGGAAATCATATTCATTCAATGTTGTATCAATATAAAGCTGCATGTCAAATTTGGTTGAAATTCAACAATCTTTGGTAAAGTTATGCTGTGGAAATGAGAGGAGGACAGGCAATCAGGGGCCATAACTCCTCTAAATGCTGACTCAGAAGACCAGAAATCTAACTCTTTTGAGGTTCTATCAATATAAACTGCATGCTGAGTTTGGTACAAGAAATCAAACAATTCCGAGTAAAGTTATCTTGCAGAAACTAAATAGTTGATGGCAGGCCAGCCAACCAGCCTAAAGGTGATTCCTATAGTGATCCATCAACTTCATCAAGAGGGGCCCTAATAAAGGCTATTGCTTCATTAAAAGAAAAATCTTAACCTAAAGGAAGGATCAGTGTTATAATCAAACAAGACAGAGCTCTAGATAAGAATTTAATCAATTGGGTATTTTGCTCTCAGGTTCAGAACTAAATGCATTTTTTAAAAATCTGATGAGTTGTTTGACAACATCATCAAACACAAACTTATGTTATATACTGAGTCTTAATCATCAAAATTTTAATCATGCCTTTTAGAATGCATAAAACAGATTAGCAACCATGACTAATTCAGGGTGCATTTTATTAAATGGTTCTATCTGAGTGAGCGCTCTCACATTCATCAAGTACTATCATTTAAAACATGCATGAAACAACTTGTCCCCAATAGCATAGTTTATATTAATCAAATGTTCCATAACAAAACACAGGCTGTGCTTATGACAGGTTCAAAATACCTAAAATTATTATGCTTTGTGCAATTTTATGGCATTAAAAATTTTTTATGCAATTTTGATAAATTTGTTTGCGTAAAATACACAAATATTCTTCTTATCGATAGCTCTGCTAGACTTTATGTTTGCATGAAGAAAAAAAACCTACCAGTAAGCCCAAAGATTGAAAAACATAGATAAAATGAAAATATTACTTTATCAGAATGAAAAAATTTACAAATAAACAGGTGATCTATGTTTACATACAGACCCTGAAAATGATAATTTTACCAAATCTGCATTTTATTTGTATCACATTTGCATTTCATCCATCTCATCATTTTTCATTTATGGTCTCAAAAATATATTCAGATTCTGCAGTTATTGATTTCATCCATCATTTCCTTTCATTTTTCTTGTTTTGAAGGAAACAGAAATGCATTTACAGAAGCTGGGTTTGCTGTTTCAGAAAGTGTTCAAGGGAGAGAACTATAGCTTTCTTATCTTGTCTTATTAATGCATAACATGCAAAAGACAGCTTTGAATTTACAATAAATTAAATAATAAGTATTTGTCAGCAAATTCTTTTTTCTTATTTTACTTGGTTCAAATAAGGATTGTACTGATACAACCACTTATGATGATGTCATCACATCAGCGGCAGTTGTTTTTTTATGTCTGTCTCAACAAGAACAATGTCATGGCTTATAAGTGGAGAAAAACTTTCTGTCAATGTAAAGAATCTGTTCCTGGATTATCATGCAAAAGGGCTTTGGACTGTGTAAATGTATTGGCAGCTTGAAAATAACTGATTTTCAAATTCATTCATGAAATGCATTTGAGTTTTGTTCCACTTTTATTTATCACTCATTGTTCTGTGTTCTAATTTTGCAACTGTGTACTCTATTTTCTTTGCATTCCTTCTGCATTTCACTTGCAGTTGTCCGCGTGAGTTTGAGTCATGGGTCGACCAATGTGAGTACGTGAGAAAGCTTGCCAGTAGCTTCCTGTGAGTCGGTGGTTCTTCCCAAGTTCTTCCTCCACCAAATATACTGGATGCCACACAACCAAACCAAACCAATCACTTGCATCCATTCTGCATTCCAACTGTGCTTATTCTGCATTTTGTTTGGATTAATTTCTGCATTCCATTTTCATTTCATTGGTAAAATTACACATTTCAGGGTCTGTATGTATAAAAACATGCATACTGGATTTCATTTGTCTATGTTGGGTGGTTTCTGCACAAAATGAAATTTTATTATAAATAGTGCATCAATTATGTCTGAAAACTTACTTTTCTTCTAGCAAGCGAACAAATTTTTGTCTGGCAAGCTCCAACAGACAATCAACCTCTTCTTTTGATCTTTTGAAATTCTCAATGCTGAAGGCATAGACTGTGACCTCTGTTATACCAAGATTCAAGCACCACTCTAGTGTCTGAAAAATATCAGACAGTCCTACATGGTTTATTAATGCTTGAGAATAAATTAATTCTGAGGTGCGCTTAATACAGAATAATATTGACAAGGAATTTTCGAGGATAATTTGAGATAGGGCCTGGGAGAAAAAAAGAGCAGTCGGGAACAAAATTGTCATAAATAAACTGCTGATATTAGACAATCTGCATACTTCTGAATTCTCATTGAGACATTAGCCCATTTTTTGACCCATGCAGAACCCTTAAAAATACCACTATTAACTATTTTCTGGGTTGACCTGTATAACTTTCACGAGCTCTTAAATGAACAAATATTAAGGTTGAAGGCTGTAAACAGAAGGAACAAGCAGATTTATGTTCCTTGCTTTTCATTGTCCTCATCAACATCCAGCTGCATACCAAACTTAGTCGCAATCCAATAATTAAAGGAGTTATTGTACAGAAGGAGTTATTGTACAGAAGTAAAAGTGGGTTGGGATACAACTCTGCTAAACAATGATGCAGAATTCTGACAATCGAACATGGTTTAATTAATATCAAGCAACATACCAAATTCAGCAATTAAGGAATTTATTATGTGATATATAAAATGGGTGGGTCTGACAATCCGGGCCTTAAACTGTTAAATGATGTAAAAGGCTGACATCAAACTCAGTTATGGTCTCATCAGTATCAATCTACACACCAAAATTTGGTTCAAATTTAATCGTAATTATGGGAGGTCCTGTGAAGAAACAAAAGTGAAAAGTCCAACACAGGGGTTACAACTCTGCTAAATGATATAGAATGCAAACAATTGAACTCATCCAAGGTCTCATAAATATGTAGTTGCAAACCAAATGTGGTTGAAATCCAATAATAATTTTTGGAGATATTGATGTTTTTTACTGAAATTTTGATTCATGCAGAGTAGGGGTCATCTTATAAGCACATCATACAAAATAATTTGATAAATCTAGGGGTAATGTTGGAAACTCTAGATGCTTGCAGTACATAAAAATACTGTCAATTCAAATGTTTTTACATTTTCATGTGACTATTCCCATTCAGAAATGCATATATGGTATGCACTGTGTTTATCCGTTTCATGACAGTATTCATTACACAATACTTGTATCTATTGTTATTTGGATTTTAATAATTTGAAAATATTAACGGTAATTTAAATACTACCTACCACAAAATGGAGTGTCTGTCAATGTTGTTTATGTGGGTGTTTATTAGCAAGTATATTGCTTCCATATTCGTGCAAGTCTGAACAACCTGTATTTCTATTAATATTTGTGTTTTGCTGCATAAACACTGTTTTATGCAATCAAAGTTTTGATTTAATTTGCATTTTCCTTTCCCATAAGTCAGATTCAATTCCCAAATGATATTTCCCAAGTTATCTGCCACTGCACATGGCTTGTAAAGGCAGCACTCACTTTGTTGGCAATCCTTTTGATTGAGCCTCGAATTTAGTACTTATTCAGTGTCAAGAAGAGTTCTACAATTTCCTGTGCATGTTTGACCTTAATCCCTTAGCTTGTAAAGGTACCACTCTCTTTGTTTTCCCATGTGACAACCCACTGATCGAGCTGCAAGTTTAATACTTGTTCAGTGCCAAGTAACAGTGTGTGGTTATTTGAACTCCATGTCATCTTGCTGCAAAATTGACATGTGTTCAGCTGCATCCTTTAATAGATTTCACAGACTTTATGATCAAAGTGTTACTTACAAAGCCCATGCTTAGTCTCTACATAAGCACTCACATATCACATTAAAGCTGGGGAATCAGAGTTGGACGATATTTACAATGACTAGACGACGATGGAGGATTTCAGAACTTTATCTGACAATGACGATGAATTCTTGGACTTTGTACCAGATGACATTAGATAGTGACATTTATAGGATACTGTGAATCACAAAAATGTGCACTTAACTTTCATTGTTTATTTGTAAAAGGCGTGGAATAACTTATTACGGATATTGTGAATCGGACCATTCTGAACTACTACTTTTATACCAGTATGTGACATATAACTGAATTCATGGATTTATCATATAAATGGATTTGATTACAAGAAGATGGACAAATTGTAAGTTGTCAATTCACTTGTGACATATTCCACTCAATAATATAATTGTATTTTACACTGGTTTTGTCTTTATCTATCTATATATGTATCTATCTATCTGTTTACACTGATTTTGTCTTTATCCTTCTATCCATCCATCCAGTTTGGCCTGTTTATTTTTCCAAAGTGCAACTTATAGGAGGGTCAAAGAAAAATATACTTTTTGCAGCCCTAAAAAGGGGTGGGATGGGGTGGGGGTGGTCAACTTATAGTCGAGTCAACTTATAACCAAGTATATATTGTAGTTTTCATTAAACTATTTTAAATTTCAACTTAATGTCTGTTTATGATATGATTTGTCTGTTGAGTAGATCATGTTTGGTTACCCATGGCATGTGCTGGGTCCATAACTGCTCAGTCCTGTATCAAAAATGGACTCTTCCATAAATCCAGGACCAACATGGCAGATTACATGTACATGGACCATGTTTTTTCAGCATGCATCGAATGAGTGGTGTTGCTCTGTATACCGATACAAATGGTGTTGAAACTGTTCGAGACACATGAAAATTAATTGAACTACAGACATTGATACCATTCGCGATTTTGAGCTGAACAAACTACAATATCATACATATTTTGTTTTCTTTCGCCAAGATCTTAAGTTGGGTGTGTTTATTCTTGCTTACATGAATTTTACATTATCTTAAAACCAGGGTCTATTCTAGGATGCACGATTGCTTGATTAACATTATTTACTGAATGTGCAAAAATCATGCATCATATATGAAATCCCTATTCTTGTTTACTTCATAAAATCTCCATATTTATAAAAAAAAAAAAAAAAAATCTACCCCCATTTGATTTTTGTGAGTTTTAATTATCAGGACTAGTTTATGCTAGACCTGATTGGCTACTGCAAAATTCAAATGGCTGATCTCAAAAGATACCATATGTTTTTTGCATGTTGTAGCTATTTGTCACTGGAATCTGATGTTCTATCTTTAAAATTGGCCTAGAATTTCAATTTACCCCTAAAAATGCACAAACTCTGTGGCATTTATTATGACGATTTTAATTCCAGGTCTATTTTAAAAACAGAATGTTAGATTCCTGTGCCAGAATTCTGACTGGAATTAACGACAAATTTCAAGGTACTAGCTTTTTGGGGGCTACTACAATCTCCCAGTAACTTGTAATTTTTTAACCTAAACTAGTCCCCTGGGATAGTGAATGTATTTGGCAGGTGTGAATCCTTGAAATAGGTAAAAGACTGCTTTTGAACAGTCATTTAATGTTGTAATGATTACAAGAAATCGTGGGCTTAAAGTTTTAATCTCAAATACAGGTTCATATTTCTGTAAACAATAAACATAAACAAGAGACCCTTGAAAGGAGTGACCCTCTACTGCCCAAAAAGAATGTGCAGGAATTCACAATTCATCTGCCTTTTCCTTCCTTTTGTTCTTTCCAACTGCTGGGTATTGAAACCATCTCAGATATTCTTGAGAAACTCCAACATACCAACAAAAAGATTTCATTTTATAATGGGCATAATATGTTCACAAGTGCAAGACACAAATCTTTGTCATGGCTTTAAACCTGGATCTGATATCATTGCTAGAAGATCACATAATTCGTCTCAGATACTGTCAAGATATACGCTCATGGTTAAATCCATAATTAATATTTTTTAATACTCAAGTTATCGAACTGGCATAATTCTAAGTTTTCTTCTAATATATCCACAAAAAATGGGTTTGACAAAAATCCATTCATACTTGCTGGTGTTATCATGCTCACAAGCTAGTATAACTAAAACCCCAGAGTTAAGGCATTTGACCTTGAAATCAATGTCAACGTACTGACTATCAACTTGTTTTGTTTAGTGAAGAAAAAAAAACTAAATATAAAGTCTGGCCAAAATTTGTTTTGCATTTGAATAAATCATGGAGCTGATAAGCTCAGTGAAGTACAAAAATACAAGTAGTAATCTTTAATTTGACCCCAACTTGTCCAAGGTGAAGTAGGTCTGATTGTCAGATTAATTCACAATGTCACAGACATGTTGGTGGTCAGACCTGAACCATTTTCACCAAGGGCCAATTACATATTGCAAGATGTGTTTAATGCCACCATTCCATCAGCAGGAGAAGTGTAAGGTTGCCATTTTTGAGGTCAGATCAGCATAATTTTCATTCAGAACAAACTACATACTGTTATAGTGTATAAGTGAAAACCACATTTCGATATGATCATTCATTCTGGAGAAGTAGCCATAAGAAGATTTTCAAATGGCCACCAAAGCAGCTATTTTGGAGGACAGATCAGCTTCATTTTAATATAGGACCAACTACATACTGCTGGAAGTGTTTTAGTGAAAACCCCATACAACTACTGTATCAATTCAGAAAAAGCAGCCATAAAAAGATTTTCACAATGACCATACCAGGATGTCATATTGGCATCATTTTTATTGAAGGATCAACCACTTATTGCAATATGAAGTTTGGGGGGGGGGGTGTAAAACCTACTTTAATTATGTAATACTTACCTGTCACTATTGTGTAGCTTACCCTTTTCTGATATGGAAAACCCTCATCCATGTCAGATGTACCATCTTCCCATTCCAGACAGTTCAGGAATATGTATATCATAGACCCAGTCTGATTCCACGTCATAGGCCCATGTTCAATAGCGCTCTTTATTCTTTTTTAGGACTGTGACTACTGAAGGACATCAGAGCCGGGTGGGAGGAGGGCATCTGACAATAGTGACAGGTAAGTATTACATAATTAAAATTAGTTTCATATCCCAACCCCCAAAAAACTACATTTTAATATCAGTAATACAATACCTATCACTATTGTGTTGCTGAATTTGTCAGTTAGGAGGGAGACTGATGGCCTCCAATGGAGTAAAAAATGAAATTACTTACCTTACAGTCTGGGCCACAACTATTTGACCAGGGAACAAAATACCCCTCGCTTTGGTATGTTAAGGACCATAGCTAAAACGAAGTCCGTATGCAATCGCCACATGCAGCCTTCGTAATGTCCTCCAATGATGAGTGACTGAAATAAGCCTATGAGGTAGCAATAGCCCTAATTTCATAGGCTTTGATTTTCATGCATGAAAGATCTCTCTCAGTGAGGGATCGATAAGCTCTCTTGATAGTGAGTGTAATCGACCTAGAGATGGGGGATGCCAAAACATTGGTGGAGCCTTTTAATGAAAGGAAAAGATATTTCCTGCCCTTCCTTCTCCCTTTAGAAGTTGCCAAATAGAACCTAAGTACCCTAACTGGGCAAAGCAGTCTATCTTGCTCATTCCCCAGCACAGATACAACTAGGACTGGAAATCTCTGTAGTAGATGGAAGTAATGAAGGTAGTTAGTTTTTGGCTAGAAAACCCAGCTGACAGAGGAGAGTAACAGACTCATAATTACCACTGAACTGTAAACACAATTCCTCAATAGAGAAGGTTGGAGCGTGCTTCTTCTCCTTGTAGAAGCTAAAGTGAGCACAAAGACAGTTTTAAGCAAAAGATTCTCGAATGAAGCCTCACTCAATGGTTCATATGGGAGTTTAGATTAGGACCACAAAACACACAAGAGATTCCACCTTGGTATAAATGAGCGAGATGCTGGTCTCTGCAGCTCAAAATACTTTATGAGATCCACTATATAAGGATCTGAACCAATGGCTGGACCCTTGAAAACTTAAGCATGTTCTAAATGGCTGCCCTATAACCCTAGATTGCGGAGTCTGAACATGCTCTCTAATCAAACAGAATGAGTAGAAAATCTGCTACTGCAGTAAGAGAGGGACAGCTAGGATTAATGTGCTTCCAAGAACACCAAATAACAGAAGATTCTCCACTTAGCATCAGAGACCTTAAAGGTAGACTGTCTCCTGGCCTAGACAATGCATTGAGCAACATTGCTCGAAAACCTCACCTGGCAGATAGATCACATGAGATTAGCCATGCGTGAAGGTGGAGAATCTGAGAGCTGTTGTGAATAAGAGAACCTGTGATGCAACAGTAGGTTTTCCCACTGAGGTAATGATCTCAGTTGTTCTATCAATTTGTCACAGAGGTTGGTGAACCACAATCTTTGAAGCCACAGAGGTGCCATCAGGATGAGTTGAGCAGTGGAAGTCCTGACCTTCTGGTGAACCTGCTGAATCAATCTGAAGGATGGGAATGTGTAAGCAAACAGCCAATCCCACGTCAAACTCAAGGCATCCACTGCCCGGGGTCTTTGGTCTCGGACTGTAAAGACAAAAAAGAGGAGCTTGATGTTCAGTTTCATAGTGAACAAGTCTACCGTAGGACTCCCCCACAGACTGAACAGGGACTCTGCTACTGATTAATGCAGAGACCACTATGTTAGAACTACCTAGACAGACTGTCTGCAACAATATTTTTCTTGCCAGGAATGTGGCAAACTTGGAGGGTAGTACCCTCTGACTCTGCCCAGCATAAGAGGTTTCAGACCTCCACACAAAGAGAAGGAGCATGAGTGTCTCCTTGTCATCTGAGATGTGTTGTCTGAGGAGATCATCATGCATTGCCCCCTGGTTTGGTCTATACACCCTTGCAGGGCTAAAAACACTGCCCTCATTTCCAAATTGTGTATGTGAAGAAGAACTTCCACCAGAGACCAAAGGTCCTGGAGAAGTATACCTTCTGGCTCTAGATGAATGCCCCAACCTGAATCTGATGCATTGGTGTACAGATATGAGTTGGGTTCGGGGGCATGTAATGGAACTCAATTCAAGTACCTGTCTCGATTGAGCCACCAGTTCAGATGGTACTGAAAATCTGACCCCAGAGAAGTTCAGGCTGACAAAGAATCCTTGTGCGGGTTCCAGGTTGCCAGAAGGAGAAACTGGAGAGGACATAGGTGAAGCCTCCCTTGAGGAACCAGATCTGCCGAGAAGTTCAAGGTCCCCAGGAGAGAAAGGTAAAGTTGGGCCAACAATGAAGTCTTGACCTGAAGAGTTCTCAAAAGAGCAAGGATTCTGTCTATCCTTTCTGGAAGACATGAACTCACTGCAGGTAAGCGAAGAATTTGATTCCTATGTCATTGAAATCCTGAGAAGGGTTGAGCTCTGTTTCCTCAAGGTTTGGCACAAGTCCTAGCTGTGTCACTCTGGACAAATGTTGAAAGAGGGACTGTTTGCTGCTGTTGTGTAGCAGGCAGTTGTCAAAATATTGTAGGAAGGGGATCCCTTGAGACCAGAAGTGAGCAGCCACTACTCCAATCACTCTGTTAAAAACATTGGGTGCCAAGGCTAGACCAAATAACTGGGCCTGAAACTGAACAAAAACCTCCTGTTTCAATGCAAAGATGGGCATGCAAAAGTACACATCCTGAAGGTTGATAAAGACTGCCTAGTCACCAAGCCTGATGGCATTCTGGACTGTTGCCAGAGTCTCCATTTTATATGATTCCTCTCGCAGAAATTTGTTGACGGGGGAAAGACAGATGATTGTTCAAAGCTCTCCACCCTTTTTGGGTACCAGGAAAGTCCAGAAGTAGAAGGCTTGTTCCTGAAGATTTGTACCTATCTTTCTTCCTTTAATTTGGAGATGTGTGACTGATGAAATAGGAGGGGGACCCTTGAATGGAAGGTGTAAGCCCTCCTTTACTAAATTAAGGCCCCACCAATCTCCAGTGATACCTGGCCAGACCACTGAAATGGGGATAATCAGGCACCTACTGGTGCTGAAGGAAGAAACATGCACTGCAGGAGAGGTATAGAATCCATAGGACTGCGCCACACCACTCCCACCCCCGGCATTGGAAAACAGTGAGGAGCCGCTGCCTTCCTCACTCTACCATTTCAGCTCCTCCATCTCATAGACGAAGGTTGAGAAGAGGGCTTGAAAAAGAGTTGCTTACTGGACTGCTGCAGTTGTGTCCTCTTTTGAAACTTAGACTGCACAAAAGGCCCTTCAAGATGGGAATGCTTATTGGTTGGTGTTGAGGACCAGGAGCCGAAGCGAGAAACCAATGCTGATGATACATCAGATCCTGTGAAGCAACAAAAGGGATAAGACAGCCGAATAGGGTATCTGCCTCCTAACGAGGTTCTTGCTATGATCTAGCAAGACCATTGCAGTGTCCAGCACAATATTCCAGCAGAGGTGGAGTCAACTCTGGCCAAAGCGCCATGACCATGGACAAAGAGTGTCTGGACGTCTTGGCAATTGCTTCTAATAAGCATTGTAGAGCAACAGGAATAGAGATTCCTCCATTAAGACACTGAAGGAAGCAGCCAAGAATCGGTCAGCATGCAAGGCTATCGTAACAATTGACCCACCTTTGACTCCAATGTCTTAACAAGGAGGCAGGCCCATGACTCTATGGAAATCTTAACCAGCAAAGCTCCAGCATCCACGGAGCAGGATTTAATGGGCCAGGTGGAGGTGGTGTACCTTATAACTGGATGCCAAGACTAGAGGTCTCAGTGTAGACAGTGGACCTGTCCAACCTTTATGTTGCCTAGCATATTCCTGACCTTTGGCAAATCTTTGTGAGAGCTCCCTGGTCATAGTAGAACGCAGGTGCAATAGGTGATCTGGCCTTGAAGCAGCCACCTAAGAGCCTTTCCAAACTGGAGAGGATCTTAATATTCCCTGAACCTCAGGGTTTAGGGCATAAATTGGGGGGAGGAGGTGGTAGACTTCATTCATTGCCTTATCAAAGGACCGCATCTCTTTCAATTCCACCACTTGGGAAACCAAGTGGGAGCAGTCAGGGGAACTTAAAGGTGGAGGGGTATCCTCTCCTCATGTCCTTGGTAAACTCATTAGACTTCCTGACCCAGTGTCTCTCTGATGAGAAGACTGGGAAATAGGGGTATCCTTATCGTGCAACTCACTGGGAGTGGTGGGATTACCCATACTAACAGGCTTTCAGGAAGATGGTGATCTAGAGACAATAACTGAATCTGGTAGGTCCGATGGCTGCAGCCCTGACCATCATCAAACCAGTCTAAAGTCATCACAGTCTTGTCACGGGTGTAGAACATTACTTTCTCTGGCTTCGCATGGTGATTTACTTGGTAAGAAAGAAATTGCTTCTGTTACGACTCTATGCTCAAACAAACGTAACAAAAAGAAAGTGAAACCAACAATGTTTGTAAAAATCAACAAACAATTTATTTTAAATAATTAATGTGAAAATCAAAATACACTTACAGTTTCGTGTATTTAAATCCAAATAATCCAACAATTATTAGTATCCTAATCACAAGTCCTGCATATACAGAAACTATAAAATGTTCCAAATTAATGAATGTTCCAAATGAATCTTCGTAATGAACGAATGTTCCGAAAGAATGAGTCTTCGTAATGAACGAATGTTCCGAAGGAATGATGGTTCCGAATGAATGAGTCTGTAATGTTCCGATGTATCAATTATAATGTCAGATCATCTTTAAGTATTCAGAGGCATCTGAGAAAGTCCTAAATATAACTCCAGGTAGCTCTGATGAATGGTCCAATAAATAATTCCTTTTTAATTATTTATACAGCATGGCATTACATCATCACAGGATTCCAGCATTTCTATTATTTCACACTATCTGATGATTCCAAAGCTGATCATAAAAAAAAGTTCTTTTCAACTCAAGGTCTAAAATGGAATGGAAATAATTTGTATTTCTAGGTCTTTTATACAACTTGCAAATGGCACATTTCACAACAGGAAATGTGTCATATTACGACCCAGAATGCAATAGTGTCTACTTCATTGAATTTTACTGAAGAATGATCAACAGCTCTGACCTTGAACAAAAGGTCAGTAAACATGTTGTTATTTGATTAATAGTACAACTAAACCCAACTTAAATATGACTCACTATTTGACACAACTTTAAAGTAGAGTCATAGGCCAAAAGTCTAAGCACCTAATAGATTCCATATACATAATTCCGTAACACTTCCCTCTTTCTCTTACACAAATACTGGCATCACAGCTTAGGTGACCATCAATGGTGCTTATTAGGAGTGTGGTTTGCCCTCATACAAGGAATAATCCTTATTCCCTCCAGGGTGACCACGGTAGAGGTAGGATGTTCAGCATTGCCTCCTCCTATTACCTGTTCTCCAAGAATACTTACCTGATCACATTACCTATTCTCCGAAAATACTTACCCATCATATTAATAATAAGCCCTCCCACACCTCCCCGCAAATGCTATCATCCTCATCAAGGTATCACTCAAGCAAAACTGGTAAACAACCGTAGCCACCAAGCAGTGGTAAGGTGAGGTAATGGGAAGGGTTGGGAAGAGTTTCTTCCCTTTGTCAATATAGAATATAGATGGGAATGACAAATTTTGTAATGTGATCAGATAAGTATCCTCAAAGAAACATAATTTACTAATAATGTTGCATATTCAAAGCAATGCAATAAAATTATTTGATGCAACAATTAAATTCGTACTGCCTGAGCGAGTACTTATTCAAAAATGTACTGACAAAGTCAATACAGTAACTGCGCATACTGCCTAAAGCAAGACTTATTAATTATTCAATTTGCAGAATTGATGAACAAAACAATTAGGGGCACTGCCTGCAAGTGCTATTAATTTTTAAATTCCCACAACTGATAAACAAATCGGAATTAAGATTCCAGAACATTAAAAAGTAGTAATACTCATCTAGGCAAAACAAAAATTATAAATGAGTACCACAGAAGCAAGTACTAAATAAAATTCTAGAACTACCACAAGGAGGAATTACTTACCCTAACACCAGGTATGGAATGAGGGGACTTAGTGTACAAGAAGGTAAGCAAGGCAATAGTGATAGATATTTAATTACTTCTATTAAAATTCATGTTTGCACTCAATATATGGATGAGTGGGTGGCCCACCAGCTTCATCTGTTGTTTAAAATGTTTGATGACCACCTTGACTCAATTGATCAATTGGTTATTAAATTCATTAATAAGTTTTCTTTAACCAATAATTGATTTGTAAAACTGGCAATCAATGCCAGTCCTACCGTAAGGTCAAATCTAAATTGATACTGTCATTAACTAAATAAATCTACAATGGTCCCTCTTTAAAAGGATGTTCATGGAAGTCATAAATTAAAGTAACCAGTAAGAAAGCTTTATAAGGCAGAATGCTGAAATAAGATAGAAACATAATAGTACATACAAACATAAAAATAGAATATTTAGTTATGTAAAATCACATTATAATTCATTCTCATAAGCCAAGAACTAATATGGAATCCATCAAGTTAAAACATGACTTATTTAATACCTCTGCAAGTTTGTCAAATCCTTTTAAATGACCCTCAGCTCGATCCATGCTTCTTTTCTTTGCAAAACGCCTATTTCCATCCATGATGATAGCAATATGTTTTGGGATTGGCCCCGACTTTAGTACACGTTCACACAATCTGTGCACCCAGGTTCTGTTTGTCTGACGTTCAGGGAACCAAGACATCTTCCTTTTCTGAAAAATTATATGTATCTTCATTGAAAAGTTTCAACATTATCAGAAATTTACTAAATATTTAGGCACAATATTTGGTAACTGTTGCACAACCAATCAACAAAATTTGGTAACTGTAGATGATGGAGAACTTAAGTTATTATATTGAAACCATTTTTCTTATTTCAGTCGCAGTGACCCGGACCTTTACGCTTTTGACCATAAAATCAACAGGGTTCTTCCTTACCCCAAGTGCAAGCTATCTACAGAGTTTGGTAACTGTAGATGGTTGGCAATTCGAATTATTGTGTGGAAATAAAATTGGTAACAAAGAGAGTGATGGATGAACAACTTCATCTCATAATATGCTCTGACAACTAAAAGCAAATGCATGAAAATCGCACATATTTTCAAGCCTTACATATTTTTCTGTATTAACTCCCTCTATATTCAGAAAAGCTGTTCTTTTTTCAGATGGAGGGAGAATTTTCCCAGTAAATGTTCAGTTCTAGAATGGGCACTGTATAGGATACATACATGAATGTGGTTTTATTTGTTTCAACTTCCAAGAAAGATGAAGTCCTTAATTTCAACATTAGAAGCAAGTCCTATTTTCACACAAAAAGCCTCTTTGTTCTACAAAGTGCCCCTTCCAATAAAAACAGTATAATGATCACTAAAGATGCCCCTTATCCTTCCTTCTGTAACAAATTCCGAGATGGAGCACTGTGATTAATTGGCATTTAATATTACATCAGCACAGGAATGATTATTTAATGCTAAGGCAACAGGTGCCTTGTCCAGAGACACACAATTGCACCTGATCCAGGCTAGTCTGGGAAGGACTTAAACATGTAAACCATGTGCCTTGCAACCTAACCACCAACTACAGAAGTAAAAAAAGTGACAGTAAGTACCTTCATAAAGAGCACAGCACAAATGGATATAGAAGTATTCAAAACAAAAAATTTCTCATTCTCATTTGTAGCACATCCAACTAAGCTGCCTTTATATATGTACTGGCCATGACCTGCATGTCATGTCTGCCCCCAAGCTGATGGTAAAGTGGTGTTTTACATATCAAGATGTATCCATACACCAAGCAACATTACTCTGTGGCCAACTGTTCTTAGGGTTAATCTAGAGTATGGATAGACATATGGATGGATGTACGGACATAAAAATGATCTATATGTCAAGGCAAGCTCAACACAAAAGTAATTAACCAGCCATGATACTTTGGCAGGGATTCACTGAAAAATTTGTGATGGTTCCTTTATTGCCCAATTGGAAAATGAACAGCCAGTAAGTACTTGAATTGGTAATATATTCTACAGCCAAGAGAAAAGCTTAATTTGTCTTTCTGTAATTAAATGTACTAAACAAGGAAAACATATAAATATTACATTTAACAGCACACTTGATTAGATTTTGGCTTGTGTCAACAAAACAAATAATAAACTAGCCAAATTTTCAAAAGAAATTGATAATTTTTTCAAACAAGAAATTCCAATGAATTACATGTCTTGCCTGCTCCCTTGCCTGACATATTTCTGTTCTCACTTTAAAATGACCTTGACATTGCCTCAGGGTCAGAGGGAGACTAGAGATGCATACTTATGAAAGGGCAGTGCTTGCTTATTCTACACTCAGTGTATAGTAGGTATCATTCATATGGTTTGGGATTTATTATCATAGAAAACAAAACATTTAACAAAAATTCATCCAACTTTTTCAGATGACCTTGAACTTGCCTGAGAGTCTGAGTATGAGTAGGGATCTATAGGTAGAAAAGTTTTATAGCTATCCCTTCCATAATTGGAGATATACAACTAAACAGAAAAACTTTAACTGAAAATTGAACCAAGATTTTCAAATTACTTGACCTTGCCTGAAGGTCAAAAGTAGAATAGGGGTGAATGGATAAGAAAGGGCGAAGCTTTCTGATACTACAGTAAAAGTACAATAAAGATCCCTCTGTGGCTTAAGACTTATGACCATACAGAAACACTTTTATCTAAAACTTGACCAAGATATTTTTTACTTTTATACCCAATGGCCCTGCAAAAGCTATGATTATACTGGATAATTAAACCAGATATCGGACTTGGCAAGATGGGCTCAATACTGTACTTTGATTGGTTAAAATGCACACAATCTAATTGGCCACTTTATATAAGGGTTTAAATCTATTTTTGCATTCAAGAAACAAAAGACAAACTAACTGGTTTCAATGCTACAATTTTAATGGAAACTACTGAAATTTTGAAAACAATAAATCAAAATAAATCAAAGAAATAACGAGTTTGTAAAATAACTGTCCCACTAGTTTTACAGTTCATGACAGCTAGGATATCTGTCATACTTTGATTCTTATGTCACACTTGGACTCTAGAATCAGTGTTACAGTTGTGGACTTACAACAATAAAGAAAACTTTAAGCAAAACCAATGTTGACTCAAACTGCCCCCCACTGGTAGAATGAGTGATACATATGGCTTGCCTATTTAAATAAGGCACTTTTTTTCACTTTGTCGTGCAAGCCTTTCTTCATGACAAACCATAAGGGTAACGATATGAACAGCATTTCATAGTCCTAATCTTCCAGTTATGGGAAGGGGGGGTTTTGCTCAAAACGATAAGACATAGGTAGTCTCATTAACAAGCAGCACGGGAAAATTAGAGTAATTACAATGAATCACCATCACAATTTACTGTGCTTTTTATACATTGCTTATGACCAGTGGCATAGCTAGGCATATGCAGAGACACACTAAGACATGTGTGTAACATTTAGAAATCAAGTTCTTGTGTTTTACATTTCTGGGACTGAGACTTCACATGGACAGTAATCCAGCATCAAAAGCCAAAATTGTTCACATATATGTCCTCCCATTATGACAGCAGACATAAAATTTATGTAAGAGCAAAAACTGACTTTTTTACTCACCATTTTGGAAAAAGCCACACGCAATATATCTTTTGCACATGGTTAATATTGAGACAAATAGTTTCATGAAATACAAGTACTGCCCAGCAGTTTATGGAAAGAAATGGTATTTGAACAAGTGGATGGATAGATGGAGTAAAGCACAATATTCGCGTACGGTCATTATATTTTTTATTTTTGTAAGTGTGGGAATAACTTTTATGAAAAAGATTGAATCTGCCATACTGATGCTGAAACTTATATTTGAGGGGTTACTGAGACTGATGCAGCACTACTGCCGATACGAGTTATATTAGCATAGAAGCTTAAAATATAATATGCTCATGTATCATGTATAATAACAACAAAAGATGCTGACATTTTTAATCCAACACTAGACTATTTTGTTAAACAACACTCACCATCCACCAATGTAAAAATGGCTACTGCATAACCCGTGTAATGATATGCTTCTTTGTTTGCTCATTAATCTCATACGACTTGTAGTGACTGATGTTTGCGACCTTTTTGCATGCTTATGTGTATCCGTTTGGTTGTGAATTTGCATGTACATGCTTGAAGAAACCACGACTTGTATCGTTGCTTATTTACCTATTAATATACATGTAGCAAGAAAAAATATCCACTACATGTAATATTTATAGGTAAATTCTAAGCACATGGTGTAAGCATTTGGGTTTATTTATTGCACTGTGCAAAATATATCTCATAGCAACACAATATCTCATAGCAACACATGTAACAGATATTATTAGCTGTTCGTTTCAGTTCACAAGCTCGTACTCTAACTGTCCTGTGTATTTCCGAACTTTACAGACCGCAAACACACCCCCATCGATGTTTTATATTATTCTTGCAAGCCTTTAACACTAGTTTTGTCTGGATTAGAGCATCTATTATTGCAATATTTGCATGTACTAGATTAGGTACAATTAACAGAACTGTAAATAAGATAATACCAATAGGCTTTTTCAAGGTCCCATGAAAGTAACATATGAAACGTGTACACACAGGGTATCCCCGCTGTGACGTCACTTCCAGATGATGAAGTAAATGAGCCAGTCATTAGAAAATATAGTTCTAAAATTTAAAAACAATATGCAAACATTAAAACACGCGTAAAGTATTAAGACACAATTTAATAGTGAACACCCCATTGTTTCTGATATCATATAAATTAATTCAATTTAACATTATGATATAAATCAGTTCACCGTGATAAGATTTTGACCTCAGAAAGGAAACCTAAAATTACTCCGCGTCCAAAAATAGTGCGTTTGTTGTCGATCTATGGAAAAGTGTCTGTTCACATAAATGGCGACCTAAGTCGCGTAAGGCTGGATTGTTGTGTGTATGTTACGACGCAAGGAAGTAAAGTTAATTTTTTTTTAAAATGTCAGAAGATACTAACAACATTCATAGAGTGTCTACAACAGAGTCAGGTACAGTTCAAGCTTGGAAAGTACTTTCTCAGTCTATTTCCTTACTATAGGCTGCGACCTACATTCTGTGTTCTTTCGTTTCAGAACTGTACTTCTTGATAGAGAGGTTTCTGTCCGCGGGACCTTGTCAAGAAGCTGCAGAGGTAAGTGGTCGTCCTTCTGTAGTTTCTAGGGAGTGTCATTTGACTAAATTTATCGGGTATTTTTTTCTCCATTTCAGGTACTACGACAAGAGCTGCACAGACATGGGGTGAGTATCCACACGTCAGTTTCAAAATTTGCCCATCCGAATTACGCGCTTTTTCGCGTTATATCTTTTGATATTGCAGTCCAGAGCGCATTTATTTTGAAAATTTATTTCTCCTTTTCTACTGTGTGTCATGTTACCAAATTTTGACTGAAATTTTCAAATAATGACTTCTACAAAATTTTTGCAGCTTTTGCCCAAAAGGCTTGATTGGGAAGGAAGAGAACATAAAAGAAGCTATGAAAATTTGGTAAGTTGGTTTGGAGACATAAGTTTGAGTTTGCCATTATATTTTTTATTTTAATGAAAATCTTGGACTGATGGTGAAATTATCACATAATTTGATCAGAATCGCTGTTTCAGATGCGTACTTTCGAAACTATAATGCGACAATGCATTGTCTTAATCTGTTATTTAAAAGAAAATCGGTTGGAAAATAGAATATTTGGCAGATTAACATATCGAGTCCTGCCCAGAGTTCTGTAGGATGACGTTTATGAGGGTGTGAGCAGATTGGCCAATGAGCAAAGGTAATAGGCTATTTAGGTTAAGGAATCAACAAACATGTCCGTTAGATATAATTTGATTGGTTAAAATGCAACAGTGTACTTGGCAAGCATTCCAGATATAGCCTGTTTCTGAATATGATTGTCGGTTGCAGTGTTATATTCTGTTTCATCAATGTGACAATGCAGGTCACCTTTGAAAAAATAATTGAATGGGGAAAACAAATCGGCAAATATTGTTACATGTTTGATATTTCAGGGAAGTTAAGTGCCTTTACTATTTATGTGACACAAAGTACAACTCCATGAGATTAATATAAAATGTTAAAATACAAGGAAGAAGAGAATAAAAGATGTTTTAACCAATTAGTCATATATCTTTTTTAGCATTTTCATGAACTTCATTAACATGATAATTAGACTTCTTACCTATCTGAATTAAGTTTTTTAAGTTCTGAAATAGACTGGATTTGTTACTTCATATTCTGATAATAATTGAGACTTTTTACCTTTCTTATCTTAGTCGAGCATTAAAGTTCTCTTTATTATGAACATATAGATCTTAAAATTTTTTGTTTTATATCAAAACCATTCAGTACAGACCGAAAAGTATTTTCTTAACAGAGATATAACATTGTACAGTTACTAAATGCATTCACTTAAGTTGTTTTAAGAGCGCTTGATTTTTCTATCATGTTTTTAGGTCACCTGGCTCTAAGGCCAGGTGAGCTCATGGTATGATCCTGCATGTGTTGTCCATCATAAGTCTGTTAACAATTGCTTGTTACCTCAATGGAGTCGATTTTTCTGAGCCAGTTTCTATCAAACTAGGATTATGGGATAATATTATCAAAATCTTGCATGAGCTAGATAATGAGCAAGATCCACACATGTTGACAAGGTGATCTTGCATCTGATTGACTAGCTTGTTAACACTATGGATGCTATATTTCTGACCTAATTTTGGTCAGACTATAAATATGGAATTGTATCATTGAGATCTTGGATGAGATCAATAATAAGCAAGATCCAATCATATCAAGGAGGTAATCTTGTATATTATTGACTGAGCTTCTTACCACTCTGGAAACCATATGTTTGTATCCAATTTTTATCAAACTTGGACACATGCTTATATCATTGAGAATAAATTCAGTAATAAATGAGATCCACACATAATAATGAGAGGATCTTGAATCTGATATGCTGAGCATGTTACCACACTGATGCTGTATTCTGATCAAACTTGGAATATACGGTTATATCATCATGGTCTTGGATCACATTGATAATGAGCAAGATCTACTCATATTAATGAGGTCATCTTGCATCTCATTGGATGAGCTTGTCAACATTCTGCTGACTGTATTTCTGATCTGGTTTGGAGTAAACTTGACACATAGACCTAAATCATCAAGATCATAGATGTGTACAGTTATGAGGAAGATGAACACACTGATGAGGTGATCTTGTGTCTGATTGGTGAAGCTTGTCATCACTTCAGTGGCTATATCAGGTCAGATTTGTATCAAACTTGGTAAATATGCTTATATCATCAAGATATCCAATGAATTTTATCATGAACAAGACCTGCACATATTAATGAAAATCAGCATAGTTTGAAATAGTTCTCAGTTTGTTTTCCCTTTTAACATAACTTTCTTCTCTTCATGAGGGAAAGCAAGGGAAGTCACCCATGATATTGACTATTGGGAATCACAGGTTAAGGGTAGCAGAGTTCTTCCCCTTGCAAAAAAAAATACAAACTGCTTAAAAATAAAATGTTTTCAATACAAGGTGCAGACATTTTCAATTTAATAAGTTCAGAAATTTAACAAAATAATACACCTTAGGGATTAAGTTGAACTATATGAATTTATAAGTAAAGAAAATGGTTAAGGTAGAAATATAAGAAGTAGCACTGTAAATAGGTAAAATAATTGGCTATAAGAGTTTGTACAACCATGCAAATCATTAAACTTTTTGGGCACTATTACATCTGTAATAATGTGATACAGTAATATAAAGTAGTAGTAAACCCAGCCATAGAGAAATGGAAATGACCAAAAGCTTTATAAGCCTAGTGTTGAATGGTAAAGTCCTAGTAAATCATAAGGAAGCTGTTTATTAAAACACAAAATATCAGTACATGTGTTTGTATGTGATACATAGTCTGAATGTTGTTGTATTTTCATACCACAATATTAAGATGCAGTTTTATAAAAAAATGATTTTGCTTATTTCATTCATCAATTTCTGTAAAAACTTAAGCATCCTCAGCCGATTGTAAGGCACACATAGAACCTCGTGGAAAATATCCACATCAGGGCTGACCAAATCCCATAGCCCGACGTCCCGGACTATTAATTTTTGAAGCCGGTCAAGTAAAATTTTCCAAGTCGCTAGTCCGGGACAAGTGCTTTTTAAAAAAGTTGGGCAAGTCCTTATTTTCGTACTTTAATCACTATATCTACCTTGTTTTGGCCAATCATGCCCTCCGGGCGTACTGAATACTTGATTCTACCCCTCTTCATGTATACATTTACATTCCGTATAACACATTAATGTGGTCAGTGATAATTTTCGCATATGCATGCGTTCTGTTACCGCTTGACTGCATATTGAGCTAAGCGACCAAATTATCTGCAAATCAAAACACGTGAAACAAAAGAAAGCCAGTATGATCAATTAGCAGTGTTTTAAGCGACTTTGTTGCATTGTGTTTACTCAAGCCAGATCCTCACAGCGGCTCACTATGATTTTAATCCAGCGAGTCAGTGGAATTCAAATAATGAAAGGTACTTTACCAACATCAGTGTTGGTTTCCTTTATGAACTGATTAAATGACAGTAATGATTCTTTAATTTTTAATTGATTATACAGATGATTAACTCCACGTGCGATATTGCGTTTAAAGCGAAACAATTATGCTAATTAATGAGCTGTCTCTGTTCGTCTTTTAAAAGAGAAAATGTATGTTATGATCACTTTAGAAGTAGTTGTCAAGCAAGCTGATAGTTTATCTGTGGATAAAATGAGTTTGCTATATTATTTTCACAAGGAAAGTAATAAGGGCGATTCAGAGAAGGAAAATATTTGTGAAAGTGGAGGGATAAAGCATAAGACTGCTACTGAATGTGCAGTAGCTATTTCTCCGAAGAGACATAAGCAAAACCTTTGAGATGCTTTAGAGCATTTGACTACAGGCACTTTCCTCATGAGAGGGCAGCTCTGTTGAAATATGGGAGGCAAGACTTGCAGGTTCTTCTTAATCATCTTCAGGGCTGAGAAATCCCATAGCCCGATGTCCCGGACTATTCATTTTTGAAGTCGGGCAAGTAAAATATTCCAAGTCGCTAGTCCGGGACTAGTGGATGGAAAAAAAAATTTGCTCAGCCCTGCACATGCTAAATTTCTCATTACATTGAGTACTTGTTAACTCGTCAGTTCTCCTGTACATGGAGGGTGGTAAAATTTCACATATATTCGCTGGTTTACATTGCCCATGTCTCGATTTTATTAAGATTGAAAAGGACACAGGCAAGTCTCAGAGTCAATAAAGCATTTATTTTTTATTGTCATCACCTGAGGAAGATGCGCATATTTAAAAGATTATTTTGCACCTGCAATTTTTTTTTTAAGTTTGTGCTCTTTTTGTCTTGTAACTTAATGCAGTGTATGACACAATCTTGTTACTGCAACTAGTTCTGCAGTTTTTGATGGATTGCAATGAAACTTGGTAAATAATATGGTCATCACCTGAAGTGAAATGCAAGTAGCCCAAATATATTAAATTCTACTCCTGTTGTTATTATTATTTATTAATAAAATAAGCATTACCTCTTGCAGATAGAGGCAAATTGTCATATCAGGTCAGATCATTTGTCAAGAATATGCGAACGTGTGGGACCATTACTTGATAAAGAACTCAAGCCCAGCGTCTGCGGTGTTGCCTCCCTTCTTGGTGCTGGAAGTTTTTCTTTGCTTCGAACTGCAGAGGGTAAGTAATATTTTGTAAAGAAAAAGAATGATTTACTTTCATGATGACAGTCATTCTAAATGTTTGATAAATTTTTCTTTGATTGAAGGGATATGACTTTGTATACAGTCTCCTGCGCGCATTAGTATATGCATGTATAAGAATGCATTTCAAAGAACAATTAAATGGCACATGATTTCTACAGATTTGTTTTAGCATATGAAGTTGAAAACCAATAAATGAGTTTGGTTTGTGATGGTTGCTGATAAATGCCACCTCGATGTCATGGTTGCTGACACAGACGTAGGCATTTTGATGCTGCTACCGTATGTAGCTGTGTATAACGCGCACTTTTTTCACCTAATTTTCTTATTTTAAGTCGGGGTGCGCGTTTTATAGAAGAACAAAAAAAAAACGGTTTTCCAGGTCGATCTGACGAAAGGATGAAGGCATTATAACTGCCTACATGTATCACATTCACTTCTTGTGAAATATTAAATCCATTGCAAGTTGCAGTGTAATTAAATTTTTTACCGGTACTAGCCTTATTAATGAAATAAATAATGCTTACAAACCTTGATAGCCATGTTCCTTGATTGCTTATGTTAATAAACTTGTTTCATTTCACATCACTGTGTAGCGTTTTGTTCTGTGCCTCGACCGGAAATTCATGTACATGACGACTGGTAACTTGTTGTTCTAAAGCTGTGTAAGGCACCGCATTGCAGCAGAACGAATATGAATACCGTACCTGTACCGTTAATATTCAGTATTCCATAACTGTGGATCTAATACATTTTGTCTTCATTTATTCTTGGTTGAACAGAAATATAATATTTATAATTCAAGCAGTGTCAGTGTTCTCATCAGAGGCACCTTTAGGGGACATTTTTTGCAACTACGGTTTGTCTGTTACGGTAATGCTGACATATTGTGAAATAAAAAAATCAATTAATGTATGAAGTTGGAAAACATTCTTTTTTTTTTCATTTGGAAAATAAATTTAGTTCTTAGTTTTATTTCTCATCTTAAATGATAGTATTTATATTTCTTTGTGACTATACAGTGATCAATGCTTCACTGACTTGGTGTGGTCTTTTCAAGGTTATCAGCGGAGCTAATATATGATTACTGTACCAGTAAATGTTCAATATTCGATAACTGTAGATCAAATTATTGTTTTCATCATTTATTCTTGTTTGAAATTTAAAAATAATATTTAGAATTAAAGCAGTGTTAATTTTCTCATCAGAGACATATTTAGGGTACATCTTTTTCCTGACTACGGTTAGTCTGTTATGGTAAACCTGACACATCGTGAAACAAAATAATCAATTAATGTATGAAGTTGGAAAACATTCTTTTTTTTTCCTATGGAAAATAAGCTTGGTTCTTAGTTTTATTTCTCATCTTAAATCACAGTATTTGATATATTTTTGTAATTATACAGTGATCAATGCTTCATTGACTCAGTGTGATCTTTTCACGGTAATCAGCGCCTGCTAAACATTGATGTGCTGAACATAGTTACTATGCTTCGTCTGGGTAAACTTCCAATTTATTTACTTTTCTTTGGAAAATAAGCTTTGTTCTTTGTTTTATTTCTAATCTTAAACCACAGCACTTGATCCTTCTTTGTTACAGTTGAGTGGGTAATATTTAATTGACTCAGCGTGGTATTTTTAAAGGTAATCAGCGCTGGCTAAAGTTTTGATGTGCCAAACATAATTACAAAGTATTGTCTTGGTAAATTCCATCTAGCGCACTGAGATATATTTTAGAAGTGTCATGATAGTCCAAAAAAGTGTAAATACTGGACCTGAACTTTCACATAGCATCTTGTATTCGATCAAAGGCCAGGAATGATGACAGACGAGGACATAGAGTGACTTTTCTAGAGTGATAACAACAAAGAGGAATTTGAGGGATTTAATGCAATAGACTGAACTCCAGCAACAAAGCGAACCTTTTAAGGGCCAACCATAAAATCGGAAAGATATACTTTAAAGTTTGCCACTTTTTCATTCTTTCTTTTATGATATCTGTAAAAAAATAAAAAGTGTTGGTTATAATCGGGGTGTCACGTACCAACAGAAAAGACCAGAGAAACAGTCAGGCGCTAGTTTATTGCAAAGAATTCAAACATCGTGTAACAAATGATGATCTGTGCACTATCCAAAATGGCCGATTGTTGTTGCTATGAAACCGAGAGAAATTATTTAGATTTTGAAACATATTATATCACATGCGCATTATATGGCAGAACTACGTTTCATTCTGGGTCAAAATTCGGGGTGTGCATTATACACAGCTAAATATGGTAGTTATAATCTTTTTTTTACTCCACAGAAAATTCATATTTTTTTATTCTCTCTTAAATGGCAGTTAGAATTGCCTATAAGACTCAAAGTTGACATTGCTGTGGAGTGAGAGAATATATTTTTTTATTACTTGTAGACCAAATCAAGGCTTACAAATGCATGCTTATGTAATTGATAATTGTACAGTTAAAAGTTCATGACAGTAATGAACATTTTGCAAAGGGCTCAGAACTAAAAAAAAAAATAAAAATTTTTTTAGCGCAATAATACCAGACTATATATTTTTTTATTTATTTGATCAGGATTGAAAAAAACCAGATGGAGTTGTCATACCCATGCAGCACTTCAACACCAGAGTGCTCTTCTGCCTCCCAAAAACCTTGCAACACCATTGTCCAGTGAGTTTTCTTTTGCATTACATCGTGCTTTATTCTGTTGTCTACATTAGCAAATGGCAATACACAGGTATCAGTTTTTCCAATGGCAAAGGCATCATCTTCTTTAGGATTTTGTGTTAAAATTTAGAAATTCAGATTCTTTGGGATACATAAGTGACACCACTATGCTTTAAGTTATACATTTGAAATATTACTTGAAAACCATGCACTGTAACATGCATTGAGTATCTGTGTTGTGGAACTTTAATTGACAGAAAATAGTGTTATAGTCATCAGAAATTGTTAAGGTATTTTCTGAACATTGCAATTCTTAAGACAGAACATCGCAAGTCATCATAACACACTGGTATGATTCAGACTATCCTGGAAATGCATGTACTGTGAGTTCACTGTTTGTCTCATTGCAAAGCATATGCAGGGCATAAGGATCACTTTGTCTTGCTGCCAAGCATATGCAGGGCATAAAGATCACTTTTTGTCAAATTGCAAAGCATATGCAGGGCATAAGGATCTTTTTTTTTTTTCTCATTGCAAAGCATAAGTAGGGTATAAGGATAATTTTTTTCTCATTGCAAAGCATAGGTAGGGCACGAGGATAATTTTTCCAATGGCATTGCTAGTGTAGACATTGAATTTTTGCATTTAGCTCGGTTTTTCTGACACTGTTATATATACAGTTATGAAAACTTTATGGGTATATTCATCTTGTATAGTACTACTTGCTGCTTAAAATTAGGTTGCAGTGACCTACTTTTCATGCTTAAGTGATTATATTTCAGTCTTTGCATTTAGCTCATTTTCTCTGAAACTGCTGTAGGTATTAAACTTGATAGATGTATTTGTCGTGGAATGCGCTTCTTACCACAGACAGAAGTAGGTGACAGTGACGCACTTTTCTTGCTCATTACTGCATGTTATTTGGTGATTATGCACAGCATTCCATGGGATTCTTGTATTTCTATTGTACCAGTTTTCATGGATTGTTTCATAAATTGTTATATCGTTTTCATGGATGTTTCATGGATTGTTATATCTCCTCTATAGTGGCAGAGGTATTTAGAAATGATCATATCCATCCATTTATCCTTCATCTGCAACATTCTTATTAGTCCAACTAGTTCTGTAGTTTTTGATGGATTGTTCTGAAATTTGGTAAATATTATGGTAATCACCTAAAGATGCACATATCAATTAATCACTTTGCTCTTGCAATTTTTGTTGGGAGTTATGGCCCTCATTGTCTTGTAGAATGACACAATCTCATTAGTGCAATTAGTCATGCAGTTTCAGTGGCATGAAAGTTGTTAAATATTATGGTCATCAACTGAAGATGAACATACAGACATATCACTTTACAGCAGCTTTTGTTAGAGTTGATGCCCTTGCATAGACCTGCCAAACCTTATAATTTGACTGTAAGTCTTACTGAAATGGCCCTAAAATTACATAGCTACAGGATAATATTTAAAAAAAATGAAAATACGATCACTGAGATTAAATCCCGATACTGGCTTGTCTGTGTTTGATCCTGGTCCAGTTTTAATATTAAATTCAGTGGAGTTCATCAGGAAACCAGTCTTAACTTTATAGGATTACCTCAGATGCTTTAAGGTGCCCATATTTTTCATGCAAAATGCCTGCACTATCGTGCTGTTGCTTATATATCAATTTCGAGAAATGGCATCCAATGAACAAAAACATATTGCACATAAAGTTTAAACAGCACATAAGTATAAAAAGGAATATTCAGATTCTTTGAGGGGGGAAAAGCCGGGAAGGCAACAATTACGTTTATTGTACATCATGTGTTGATTTGAGTATGTCTCATGCCAAGAGAGATGATAGCCATCGCCATGTAAAATTCAAAATCAACCCAAAGATTATGTCAAGTTGGGACAATAAGTAAGAAGCCTTTTAGCTCCATGGGGTGTGGAACTGCAGTTTCTGAAACTGTATTGGAGGTAATTAAGGTCTATGCATACTTTACAAACTTTTTACTTGAACATAATGTTTGCCTTTGCTGCATCAACCTCAGATCACACTTCTGAACTGTTTAAATGCATGTTTTCCAAGTCAACAATAGCAGTATGTGATACTTTGTTATACCTTACTGAAAATTGGTCTATCTTGATGGAATAATATAGACTGCCTTACTGAGAGAGTCTTTTTAGGGTTGGCAGTTCTGCCTCACAGCTGAATGTAGTGTAAGATAGAATCTTGTGAACACAACTTGCCTTGCATTTTTTCATGGATTGCTGTGAAACTTGGTATGCATGATGGTCATCATTTAAAGATGCACATACTGACAAATCTTTGTGCTTCCTTGATTTTTCTAATAGTTATTGCTCTTTTTGACTTCAGCTGCAGTTTTTACTGGATTACTCAGAAACTTAGTATATATAATGGTCATCATCAGAAGAAATGCATGTTGAGCAGTCATTGTACTTGCACTATTTTCACAAGGGGTATACCGTTTTTGTTTTACTATGGACTCATCTCTATAATTGGGTAGATGTGGTGTGCAGGAGAGGCAGGGCTAAATTTATGTGAGCAAATTGCTCACCATTCCTATATTTTTGTTGATCTACCTGTGAAGTAAATAGAGCTCCCTTAACCATCAGAGGCATTTCCACAAATTTATGTGGCAATGAAAAAGACTTTTAGCTAAACCATGAAAATTAATACCTGGGGAAAGAAACGAATTCACAACATTTTTCTAGTGGAGCTGCAGTGGCTTAATGATAGCATGCTGGACCCACAACCAAAGGTCGCAGGTTCGAATCCTACCTGGATTGGCCCAGGTCAGCTGTTGTGGTGTTCCCCTGGGCAATGCCCTTTACTTCCTTTGTCTCAGCACTAAATAGTCAGTGATGTGCTGTTAAATACCGACCAACCATGTGTCCATGCCGCTTGAATAAATTGAGAGCTTGGCTAACTAAAGTTGGGGTTAGCTAAGTCTGATTTTAAAGGCATATTTCTATGATTTTGTAACTATCACAGATCTGAACCTTGGCTGTCAAGGATATATATAGCTGAGAGACCTACAAAGATTTCTGATGTTATATATAAGCAGATATTTCTATGTTGACACATCTAGAAACCCAAATATTAATTGATTGATCCAATTGAAAATCTAGAAATTAGAGGTTTTATGTATACATATACAGTACAGTTATATAAAATAAGTAAAAACAAAAACAAATCTTTGTGCATTACATTTTGTGTGTTAGTAATAAAAGTAAACAAAAAAACTGAACATTCAAATCAGAATTCTGTCTTCAAATATTCAAATAGAAACTCAGACTTTAAATATTCAGTTGTTTTTATCTAACAAGTTTGGCAGCACTTTGTTATTGAAACACAACAATGCAAAATGTAAACTTATCAAGGTTGAATTAGACTACAAGGGTACAACTTCAAACCTGCTAAATCACCTATAATTCAAACTCAGAAGGTCTACATTCTGAATAGTCACATTACAAAATTCTCATGGTTGATAAACAAAGTCTTTACATATCAATCAACATGTCCAAATTTAATATCAGTGCTCAAAAAATCTGATGGCCTGACGCCCATCTAATTTCAGATTGGGACCCTCCTGTATTCTAAGTGAAGTGCCCATCGGGCTTGTTGAGAAAGAATCTAATTTGCCGGAGAAAACTTCTATCGCGCTGACGAAATGCAGAATTTTATTTTCAAGTTGTTGAAAGACTAGTAAATTATTAATATTTATCCCCATGTAGATCATCTACTTACCATGCTTCTATCAAAAACTGTAAACTTTGTGTACAAAGCGAAGCATGTGACCTATGAATTGGGAACAGATTGCCTGGGTTACCTATAATTAGTGCTCACTTGGCTTTAACATACATGTGATTCTACCGGCGGTAGGACAGAAATACAGTTTCTAAGGTCGTCTACCGCACATACCATTTTTGAGTTTAAATCTTCCACATTTGATTTTTTTTTTTTTTATATTGAAAAAAAGAAAGAAAAAACCCGGTGTTTTTACGCGTTCTATCCGTGCATTACAGAAACTAGCCAGAACCAGTCTACTGAGGACCAGAACTGTTCCAGCAGTCGTTGCGACCGGTGCAATGATGCGGGACTGAGTAAACAGATTGAGTCTAACATGTGTACACAACAGGCTGTTAATTGATTACCTTATTGTTTTAATCTGGAGAGTTTAGGCCAAATGCAGGATGTGTTTTGAGGTGTTATAAGTAATAATGAGATCAAAGGTGGTCCATGATGGCTTTTGAATCTTCGATTAAAAATTGGCCGTCCTTTGGCATAAATGAAATAAAACTGAAAGACCAACCCAAAAAAGATTTCAGCAGAATCTCTTGATTACGTAATGCAACACTGGTTAATCATATTGAGCGGCACCTATGAACATCAAAAGTGTAAAGAGAAACTGTATAATGCAAGACATGCTTCAGATGCTAATGAATATCAACACTGCTGATCCAATGAGTAAGGAGGACAATGATAGAGCAGTTGAACAATTATTGACATCAGGACCTGGAGGAAAACATTGCTTTACGTGAAATATTTTGAGATCTGAATGAACACACGAGTCAATTTAATATGATTTTGTTTATTTCTTTTCATATTTAAAGTACAGCAATTGCAATGTTGTGTGACAAATAATAGTAAAAAAAATATGCCTTTTTGGGGATATGAAATTGGAGTCGGGGCTTGTTGAATTGGAGTCGGGGCTTTTGATTTTTTCAAAATCAACAGCCCTGGGCCTGTGTCTGAAATTTTTTTTCTTTGAGCACTGAATATAAATAATTTGGCCCCATGTCTGTTCAATTTTCATTGTGAACAAATCACTTTACAGCAGATTTTTAGCTCACCTGGCCATAAAGCCAAGTGAACTTATGGTTTAAGGTGTTTTCCATTGTGAGTCATCTGTTCACAGTTTTACAGCTTCTTAAAAACTGCTGAAAAGAATTGGACCAGATTTGAAAGAGCATCCTGGTATGAAGCAGTTTCATATTAGTTCACATGCTGCTAATCCACCATCAAATTTGGCTATTGTTACTAAAATAAGAAAACCTGTAAACCACTTCTTCTCAACAGCAGTTCAGCAGAATTTGACGAAATTTGACAGAAAGCATTCTGGCATGAAGGTCTTAAAGACTTGTTCAAATAATGCTGATCAACCATCTGATGCGGCTGCCATTACTTAAAATAGAAAAACCTTCAAACAACTTCTTCCAAAAAACTGCTCAACTGCTCAACAATATTTGACCATTTTGATGGAAGGCATATATATGTAGATGTCTTTACAATTTATACATATGGTGCCAGTTCACCATCAGATATGGCCACCACTGCAAAAAGAAACCAAAAAAACCTCAAACACTTTCATCTCAAATACCATGCAACAGAATTTGACCAGATTTTACAGAAAACTTCCTGGCATAAAGTGCTTTAAAGTTTGTACAAATAATGGAAGTCTACTATCAAATATAGCTGCCTTTACTAAAACTAGACAAAATTTTAAACAACTTCTCAGAAACTGCTCAGCAGGAATTGACCCAATTTGACAACATTCTGGCATAAGGGCTTTCATATTTATGCAAATGATGCCAGTTTGCCATCAAATATGGCTGGCTAAAAATGGGAAATCATTTAAATGACTGCCTTTTAATAACTAATAAAAATCATTTGTACAAATTTTAGAGGAATAATTCTGGTATAAAGGGCTTTTATTTTTTATACAAATTAGGCCAATCTGCCATCAAATACAGCTGCTGTTACTAAAAATAGAAAAACCTTTAACAACTTTTTATAAAACACCACTTAACAGATTTTGATAAACTTTGACAGAAAGTGACCTAGTTTGACAGCATTTCTGATTTATAAAAATGATGCTGTTCCGTCATCAAATATGGCTGCTGTTAGTAAAAGTTGGAAAACATTTATACAACTTTATCTCAAGAAACTGCTGAACAGAATTTGACCAACTTTAACACAAAGCATCCTGGCATAGGGGCCTTTCAATATATTCGACAGTTTATACTGATGTTCCATCAAATATGGATGAAGATGAAAAGGTAGAGAAACTTTGAAACATTTGTTTTCATAACATATACAATCAACAACATTGGAAGAAATTTCAATAGAAAGTATCCTACTGACCCAAATTCCTTGTTAGAGTAATGCAAGGAAGGTAACTTATGGTAAGGACTTTTTAGAATCACAGGTTTGAGGTTATGTTCAGTTCCAGTTATTCCCCCTGCAGAAAAAAAGCTTTAAAATAGGTCAGACATTATTTTTAGAAAACAAGATGCATGAATTTCAATAGAGGAAATTATAAAAAATAAAATAATACACATTAAGGATTATAAAGAATGATTTATAATTATAACTGAAGACAAATATCAGATAGCACTCTAAGTCCATAATAATTTGATAATGTAATTATATTTATAAGACCAATTTGTTTAATACCGGTGGTTAGCATGCTGGACTCGAACATTGGAGTATCGGGTTTGACCCCAAGACCAGGCCAAGTTGGCTGCCATGTTGTGTCCTGAAGCAATACACTTTACTCTCACTACCCAACAAAAACTAACTAAAGCCAAGCCACTGTGCAAAATACCTTAAAGCAGGCTTATCCCAGCCAAACCAGAAGTATTGTTGTGTGTCTTTGATGCACACCTATAATTTTATTTACTAAGGAAAAAGACTGGAAATTTAGTAATAACATCCTGTGGCTGATAGGCTGAAGAACTTAAAGTTTCTCGGATGTACACCAATAAATGTATCTATGTATTAGAATTTCTTTGTGTATTTAATTATGTGCAAGATAACCATTTTGCTTTAAGAAAAGAATATTTCTTGTAAAAACCATATCCAAGTTTAGAAATGTATTTGCAGAGAATTATTGCTAAAAACTATCTAAATTTAAATTTCTTGAATATTTTGATGTTTCATTAAATAGAGTTAGTATTGCCATATTAAACTGCCAGAAAAATGTATTGTTTATACTGTATGTTATGTATTGAGCATTATTTTATGGCATTTTGTATATTTAGCACCATTAGTCACAAATTATTTAAGATATACAGTTAGTATTTTTTAGATTTTTGGAAAACAGTATGTATATAATAACCAAATATGCATTCCTCCTGAAACACTTCTTTATTGTGTTCTTATGACAGATCTGACAAATTTCTTTTTGCTGTACATATACACCTATCTAGTCAGGTGTTTTATTCATTCACATTTACACTTTGTATTTTCCTGATATAACATAGGAAATTAATCTGATTTATTTATTCATTTACTAATTACAAATAGTTATAAATATAATAATGAATTTAAAGAAATAAATAACAGGACTTTATTTGAACTATTATTTACAAATATTGTCAAAGCACACAAGAAGGGTGCATTAATACAAAAGTAGTTCCTTTCTGGCGTTTTGAACTAATAACTAATAGTTTTCTGTGTCACAAGATGTGGTTTTAATTTTAATCAAAAGGCCTGGTAAAAATGTGTAAGTATGTAGCTATAGTCCATCTTGGGCACAAAAGGAATGATTTTGGTCATACTGAGTTTGAAGATAAACAGGGAAAAAAACATCCAAATTAATGTTATTTTTAATATGGATCCCAGAAATGTCGTTTACATGTAATTAGATTTAGATGACTAAAGTGCAGTTTTTCCAAACTGAGTTTTTGCAGCTCAGGAGTGTGAGGTCAATAAATACAAAAGTAGACAAAGAAAAAGGCTTTAATAGCTTTATTACCTTCAGTGATATTTTCAGATTCAATCTGATACATTCAAAGAATATTCAAATAGGAAAATGTGGTATTTATTTCAACTCCAGTCAGTAAGTTGTATTTAGACATTGTTCACCTCAACCAATCTGCATCCTCTATTCCTCTTGACATGACCTTGTCCATGTTTGAAAACATAGCCCATAATAGTGCTGTCAGCCTTGACATGACCTGGTCCATGTTTGAAAATATATCCCATAATAGTGCTGTCAACCTTGACGTGACCTTGTCCATGTTTGAAAACATGGGCCATAATAGTGATGTCAAGCTTTACATGACATGTACAAGTCCAATGCAGATTTTCAAAAATAGGAACTCAGACATGTTTACCAAGTGTTTTATAGGGGTACTGAGGATGATCATACAAGTCATAAATCTTGATCATATACAGTTAAAAATAGTTTTCATAGATTTAGATGTTTGGTTCCCTCTGTCAATCTGTCCTGATAATTTCAAGGCCATGTGTTGACTGGACGAGAGCTGAGTGGTGCATTCCATTTCAACCATATGGTGCCAGCATCCCTGTTCAACAAAGTGACCATGCTGGGTCGGAAGCTGGGACACCTGTCAGCAGTGTATTGTGTTCTGTATGATAGATCTGGCAAGTTTATTTTCACTGTAAGTATACAGCTATCTAGTCTGGTGTTTATTCCTTAATACTTTGCACTTGCTGTGTATTTTCTTGAAATAAGTTAGGAAATGAAACAGATTTATTTACTCATGAATTCATTTGGTTGTGTGCTGGACACATGACCCATATTTTTTGTCCAGCAATAATTTGCTACCTCTACAAAAACTCCAGTCATACCTCATTCACGTAGAATAAAGGTCAGGTTACAACACTGTATCCATGCACAGATGTAATTTCAGATACAGAGATACAGAGAACAGCTTTTTTACTATGGCAGCTTTTGAAGTTCAGACACAATGGCTGCACTTAACAGATGCAGGGCATATGCTGTATAATTAATTCCATAATTTAAAAATTAAATTTGGGAAAATGTAACATGATCAATGAAATTTGCACATGAGCTACTGCATTTATCCTGCTGCATTCATTACCTCATATATGCTCAAAAAGTAACCATCAGTCCTTAAATAAATGGATTTATGTAAATACAGAGGTATATCTTGAAACTGAACACCAGAAGGATGAAAATATGTTCAAATTACAAATACCCTTCCCCCCCCCCCCCCCCCCCCCCGAAAAAAGAAACTTACATCGATGCTAAGAACTGAGGATGTGTCTCTCCTGGGAAAATTGGTTCCTTTTCTTTGATCTAGTTGACCATGATATACTTTTGTTAAAACTACACCAATACAATTGCTCTCATAAGTCTCTTACATGGCTAAATTCATACTTACGTGAGAGAAGCAAACATGTTAACTTAGACAATGTTGAATCAAAAGTTCTGTATATACATGTAAATAAGGGTGTGCCACAGGGATCTGTTTTAGTACCCCTGCTATATTTACCTTGTTTATAAAAGACTTGCCTCTGTACATTAAGAATTCAGTGTCTGATATATACACAGATAACACAACTTTGCATACATCTAGATCCAATGTAAATAATCTTAATGATGATTTAAATAAAGATTTATTGCAAGTTGAACATTCATGCTCAGTTAATTACTTGTCTGTCAACCCCAATAAAACCAATATAGTCTTGCTTTTAACAAGACAAGGACTTCTAGCCAGTAACATTCCTAAATTGTAGCTCTTTGTATATGATACTTTAATTGAACAAGTTACGTTGAGTAATTGGTGTACATGTTGACAGAAGCCTTGAATGGATTAGACAACTTGATTAAAAATGTTCTACATTTAGTTTCAAAATCAATCTTTTACAAAGGAAACAAAGTTATTTGCAAATTTTGGGGAAATACATCTGCAAGTAATATTGACAGGATATACAAACTTGATAAGTGTGACATACCATCTAAACCTCTATTTTCCAACTTCAGATGGCTGGAATTTGAATCTCGATTTGCCTACTACAAAGTAATAATAATGTTCAAAGTTAAAAAATGAAAGCTATCCAAAATATTCATAAAATATGTTTGAATTCAAGGAAGAACAAGGAAGAAAAAGTACATCAAGGAAGTACACTAGGGTCAGTTACAAATGACAACTGTATAGCACCTTGGTCAAAAACAAATAAATTTAGAAAAAAATAATTATTCTGCTCTGATGCTTTCTTATGGAATGAACTGCAAAACAAACCTAAAAAATTGTAAAGCCAAACATATGAACATTTCCTATAGAAACAGATCAAGAGGGCTTGTAAAGTGTACCTCTGGTGGGTTTCTTTTAGGTATTATATGTGTCATTTGTATTTTACAAAGTACATTATTCTCATTTACAGCATTTTGTTTAGAATCTAGTGAGAAAAGTTTGCTACCTTGACTTTTGTACAGCACTCCCTCGCTATAAGGCCCTTCATTATAACATGGTTCACATTATAAGGCAGGTATGGTTATGGATTCCATTTCATTATTCAGTAGTAAAATTATATGTATCATATACTTCATGATAAGGCAGTCTCACAATAAGGTTGTATACTCTATGGCTCCCATAGACAGCATTATAATGAGGGAGTACTGTATGTCTTGGTTACTGTTTTTATGGCAGGGCTTGCCTATTTGATCATGAAAGCATCTGGGGGAATAGTTTCATGTAACTGAATTACCCTCATTAAATAAAATTTATTATTATTGCACAAATTCTACCAAAATTGGTAGCCACAATTATTAGCGAAATCAGTTATACAGTGTGCTTGTAACAGAGCTTTACAAATTAGTTCATCTTCACATGTATACTGATCATCTTCATGTGTATACCGATAATCTTCAAGTGTATTCCGATCATCTTCATGTGTATACCGATCATCTTCACATCTATACCAATGATCTTCAAGTGTATATCGATCATCTTCACATGTATACGGATCATCTTCAAGTGTATTCTGATCATCTTCACATGAATACCGATCATCTTCACTTGTATACTGATGTTTTTTGTTGTGCTCTCTTTAAATCGAAGGACATTTGATACAAAAATGTATTGTCTCACCCAGGGTGCTGATGATCATCTGGTCAAGATCTGGCGAGGGTCTGATGGCCGATTGTTGGCAACATTACGAGGACACTCAGCAGAAATCACAGACATGACAGTCAACTATGAGAACACTCTCCTGGCTACTGGAAGCTGCGACAAGACCATCCGGGTCTGGTGTCTCAAGACAAAAGCTCCAGTGACAGTGCTTAGTGGACACACTGGCATGATCACATCACTTAAGGTACGGTGTGTGCTGGTCTCAAATAATTTATGATTTTGTTGTCTTGAAGGTTTTAGATCAATTACACACTAACCTCTAAAATCTTGTAGCCAATTTTATCATCAATATTAAAAAGTGCCATCAATTCATTTTTATATTGCTACATTATTTTAGTTCAATTTCTCTCCTGGAATCATCTTATGTATTGGGAAATTTAGGCGTTTTTTTTCTCTAAACTTTCAGTAAATGGTTGATTCTGCTCCTCACTGCCTGTGTCAAGTACATAGCTGACTTCAGGCCTTTTGAAAACTCCATAAACCTGAAGTTTGTATTCGTTACACTTAGGAATGCCTGACAAAAATGTTGTTTCTCTTTCTCATATGCTGATCACAGTTTGAGAGAAAGTGAAGAATTTAAGTTTTATTAAGGGATCATGCTGAACTCAGAACTTCCCGTGGGAACAGGGCAAAGTGAGTTGAAGGTCAAAATTTGTAATGGTAATAAATAAATAAGTAAATTAGTCAACAACTCAATTTTTCTGGCTCTGCAAGTTAAATAGTGTTAAACTGCACTAAAAAGTCATCCTACTTTATTAAATTTTATCAAAAGCTTCCTATCTTGAATCTGAAAATCTGATACATAACTTAATTAACAATGAAGCTGCGGTAGTTCATTTGGAAGATTGTCTGACTCGTAATCCAAGGGTCACACATTTGATACCTGCCCAGGCCAGGCTGAGTCAGCTGCCTCTGTGTGTCCTTTGGAAAGGCACTTAGCTCCCATTTCATCTGCATCATATAGCCAATAAGGTGTTAAATGTGCCATTAAAACCAAGAAAACCATTAACAGCATGAAATTGTAACCTCGAAAATAAGTAACTTTCCCTGAAAATATGTGACTAAAACTTGTTGAAGGCAAATCAGCTCATCCCACTATGTTTTCAGGTGAAATATTGGATAAATTCATAAGTCTTGGTCTCAAACTTCTTTAAAGATACAGTAGTTGTCTGTGGGGATGAAAAACTTAGAGATTTCACTCATTTTATAGAGTCTTACATTTGTATGGTTAGTGGTAAAATTGTACTCTGTGCATATTTCAGGGCACCATAAACTACTAAAATAGAAAAAAAAACCAATATTTTAGTGTATGTGTATACTGTTTTACACCTTTAAACATAAGTTTTCCAACTATAAACCATTGAAGATTCATTACTTATGTATCAGTGGGTTCCATGAGAAAGTGAGGGGATGCAGGGGTAGGTGTTAACTCGTTTTAGGTGAAGTTCGGCATTTTGAAGCAAAATTTTACAGACAACAGGCCCTTTGGGCATAATTCATCTTCAATTCTCCATCTGGCATCTGTCAATAATCGCTATTTTGAACTTATTCTTTAAAAAACTGCCAGGTAATTTCAAGAAACTTGGCACAGGTCATCCTGGCATAAAGGCCTATCAAGTTTGTACAAATGACACCAATCAGCCATCAGATGTTTACCATTACTGCTATAAAAAAAAATTTAAATGATTTCATCTCCAAAACCACTGATAAACCGCTGAATAAAATTGGACCAAACTTGGCAGAAAGCATCCTGGCATGAAGACCTTTAAAGTTTCTACAAATGATGATGATCCACCTTCAACTATGGCTGCTGTTATTACAAATAGAAAAACCTTTAATCGACATCTTCTCAGAAACTGCTGAACAGAATTACTGCTAATTTCAGATTTTAGGGGCTTTTTGTTATTGGACAAATGATGCTGATGTAATCAAATATGGATGAAGATACAAAAACAGTAGAAACCTAGACACATTTGTTTTCAGTTGCATGGAATCAACAGCACAGCAACTCAAGTTCTCCAGTATCTATAGTTACCAAATTTTGTGAATTGCATGCACCTGGGGTGATGAAGAATCATATCAATTTCAGTGTCAAAAGGTCAAAGATCAAGGTCACTGACTAAAAGAAGAAAAATGGTTTGCATACAATACCTTGAGTTGTCCATCAACTGTAGTTTTCAAACTTTGCAGATGGCCTACACTTGGCAAAAGGAAAAACCTATTGATTTTAAGGTCAAAAGTTAAGGTTGCTGTGAGTGAAAGAATAAAAATCATTTCTACACAGTGACTTTAGTCCAACCTCACATACATGGACCAAACTTTGTGGATGGCTTGCACTTGGGGTAGGGAAGAAGTTTATCAATTTTTAGGACACAATGTCAGAAGTCGAGGTCACTGACTGAAATAGGAAAAGTGGATTTTGCAGACAATTTCAATTATATACATAGAGGACTATTAAACAGGGGTTCCTACATAAAACAGATCATGTTGTTTTCTTCGGAAAACTTGGTCCTTTTGGCCCAGTCAGTCCTTTTCCTACATTTGTTAAAATAACAAGATTGTTCTTGATACAGTCTTTAGTCAAAGATATTACAAGATCAAATGAGATTGAAGATCAGTCTTTGAGGACTGTATAGTTAATATATTACTTTCTTAAGCTAGGAATTCATATTTAGTGAGTCTAAATGTGAGGCTCTTGTGTATTTCAGTTCAGTCCATTTATTAAAGGTGATGCAAGATACCTGTCCTCTACAGGTGGGGATGGTTGTGTATGCTTCTGGGAATGGAATGCTAAAAGGAATTCTTTTCAGTAAGTAAATTACTTATACACTGTACATATAGATAGCACCTTAGTCAGCAACTTTCAGTAAATAACCCCATGCTGTTCAAAGAAAAGACAAGAATTTAAGATACTGACTGTACCTGCATAATGTCTACAACTGCACAGTTCAAGATGAAGACTGAAAACCATGCCATATCATTGGGGTTGTAGTTGTACACAACAGTTTTAGGATTTTGATTCATTCCATTGGAGGTGGGAAGAGTTTTATATAAAGTGGGTGGAGCTAAACATAACTGAGAAATATGTTGTATATCCTGGCATATTTCTCAGTTATTTTTATCTCTACCCCTGCAAAACATACCTACTTTCCTACCTATCTACCTACCTACAAACCTGAGATCCCAAATGGATATATTTGCCAGACATGACCAGTAAATGAGTTCATATAACCATTTGCCAACTCAACTTGTCTGACATTGGACATAAGGTGCCCATATTCATCAAATACAGTTGTTTGGTCATTATCTTTTCCCATTTGTTTAAATGCTCTATAGTCACAAACACAAGACAATAGAGGTGTGAAAGCATATCTCCTGGATTTATCAAAACTCGATGACTGAATGATTGCCCAGGGTCTGTACTACAGACATTACATCAGTCACTTGCACCGTGTGCTTTTTTTACTTGGATTATTGTGGGGCTGTGTGTTAGCATATATCTGACTTTTACAACAAAGTATGTATAGCCTAGGCCCTATTTACAAGAATAAAAGATACTAGCAACAAAAAAAAACTTGTATTATCATCCTCCAAGACTTGTTTGAAGACCTGATCAAATAAAACTTAGCCATCATATTTGCCCATCAATTAAATTAGGTGTTATGTATTTTGAAAGTAGTATATACAAACACAAACGTAGGAAAGTGGGGTTGTATATGTTGTTCTTTATGAACTTGTGCTTTTTATGTAGAATTGACCACAGAGACAGGTTTTGCTGTACTTCTTTCACTTCAGTGAATTTGTTTACCCCTGCCTCTATATAAATAACCCCTGTGTCTGTCCATCCATCTTTCCATTTGGCACAGTCTCATTAGTGCAACTAATCTCTCAGTTTTTGATGGATTGCCATGACACTTGGTAAACATTATTGTCATGACCTGTAGATGCACATATGGACAAATCACTTTGCTCTTGCACTGTTTGTTAGAGCTATTGCCCATTATGTATTGTAGGATGATGCAATCTCATTAGTGCAACTAGTCCCACATTCTTTGATGGTTTGCCATGAAATTTGGTAAATATTATGGTCATCATTTGGAGATGCACATATTGACAAATCACTTGCTCCAGCTCTGTTTGTTAGAGTTATTGCCCATTTTATACTTTAGCTTAATGCAGTGTATGAAAATCTTGTTAGTGCAACTAGTTTTTCATGGATTGCCACGACACTTTGTCAATACTATGATCATCACCTAAAGATGCACATATCAACAAATCACTTTGCTCCTGCAATTTTTGTTAGAGTTATTGCTCATTTTGTCTTGAAGCATAATGCAGCATGTGACAATCTTGTTAGTGCAACTAGTCCCAGAGTTTCTGATGAAGGCCATAAAAGTTGATAAATATTATGGTCATTATCTGAAGATGCACATATTGACAAATCACTTTGCTCCCACAATTTTTGTTTGAGTTATTGGAATATAGGTTTTTATCATCAATATATCTCAGAATATGAGCAAGATCCACACATATAAGGAGGTTGTCTTGCAAAATCTGATCAGTAATATGGCTTCCAGAGTGGTTGAGATTGTTACCACTCTGGGGTCCATATTTCTGATCTGATTTTGATCAAACTTGGAATATATACTTATATCATCAAGATCTCAGACAGGTTCGATAATGAGTGAGATACATGCAAATTAATGAGGTGATCTTGCATTTAATTGGGCGATCTTGTTACCATTACGAAAGTCATATTTCTGATCTGATTTTTATCAGACTTGGAATATGTGCTTATATCATCAAGCTCATCGATGAGTTTGACAAAAAGCAAGATACATGCATATTAATGAGGTCTTGCTTCTGTTTGCCTGAGCCTGCTACCACTTTGAAAGCCATATTACTGATCAGATTTTGAATAGACTTGGAGAGTAGGAGAATATGATCAGGATCTTGCATGAGTTTGATAATGAGCAAGATCCATATATGTATATTAATGAGGTGATCTTGCGTCTTACTGGCTCAACTTGTTGCCACTCTGAAGACTGTATATCTTATCCAGTTTTGGTAAACTTGGTAAATAGACTTAAATCAGCAAGATGTTCAGTGAGTTTTATTATGAACAAGATCAATATATATTAATGAAATTCAGCACAGTTAGGAATAGTTATCAAATTGTATGCAATTTTTAAAAAAAATTGTTGTTGCTCCTAAAATACCTCTTCTCTCTCTCTCTCTCTCTCTCTCTCTCTCTCTCTCTCTCTCTCTCTCTCTCTCTCTCTCTCTCTCTCTCAATTAAAATTAGGGAATTAACCCATTATATTGACTATTAGGAATCACAGGTTTGCTGTTAGAGAGATTTTCCCCTTGCACAAATTAAAAAAACAAGATTTTAACAAATAAATTTTAGAATACATTATGTGTAATTTCAATAGAACAGTTTAAAGAAATTGGCAAAATACTACACCTTACAGATTAAAATGAATAAGTTGTAATTTTAGAACTGAAGAAAAAGTATTTTAAAAAATAAATGTTGTTAGAGAAAGTGTACAGTTGCAGGCTAGCATAAACAATATGCATTGCTGTAATAGGGATCAGAATTTCTTTACATGATTATAGATATTTGTTTGCAATTAATTGTGCATTTTTCTAATATTGATTTTGCTCCAATATGAACATATTTCTTGTAAAATACCATGTCTATGTTTATAAATTTATTTACACAGAACTATTTCTTAAAGCCACATTTGACATTCATAAATATTTTGAAACAAGTTTGATATGTTTGGTGAAATGGAGTTTGACAGTAGCTAGTATTGCCATGTTAAAGTGCCTGAAATATTTTTTTTTGTATATGTTAAAACATGTATTGTGTATTATTTTATGTCATTTCATATATTCAAAGCCATTATTTGAAAATTAGTTTGAATTTATTTTTTGTATTTCTAGCTTTTAATAATTAAAAAACAATATGCTTTTCTCTTGAAACACTTGCAGATTTAATTACCAAGAGTAAATAATTATAATTTCAATTTATGTGATAAACGTATGACTCTGTAGACCACAAAGTAAAGTTTCATCTTTAAACTTAGCTTCTTAAGATCTTCGATGGCCTTGATTGTGGGAAAGAGACTATATATATTAATTATGCATTTATCTTTGGAAGGAACATTTACCATACTTCAGTAAAATAGGTAAAATCTACAAGGCTGGTAGATAGCCTACATAGGTTGTGTTCTTAAAATACAAGATAGTCTTGCTTAGTGAAATAGCAAAGTTATGTAAGCCTGGTACACGATATCAAGCCCGCTTGGCTCTCACGTTTATGGATAACAGTGAAACTTGATACATATTATTGTCATCATTTAAAGATGCACTTATTGACAAATCTTTGCACTACCTTGATTTTTGCAAGAGTTATTGTCTTTTTTTACTTACAGTTGGATGCATTGTAAGAGAGAATTTTGTGAATGCCAGTACTCATGCAGTTTTTAGTAGATTACTGTGAAACTTAGTATATATTATGAAGATATGGATGTTGACGAGTCATTATACTCGCACAAATTTTACAAGAGTCGTGCCCTTTTTTATACTTCAGACTCCTTGCCATCAAGGAATCGGGGGAGTGTCGGAGAGGTTGGGATACATTTATGTGACCAAATTGCTCATGATTCCACTAGCTTTTTATACATGTTGACTTAATAAGACAGCTTGAAAAAGGCGGTGTAAAATGCAAGAGTTCTATTCAACCACAAACTATCACCCTTCAACACTCCAACAAACACCACAATTTTTTCAAAGATGCCAACCGTTATGAATTTCCTAAATTTTGAAGAATTTTTGATCCCTTTTATGGATACATTGTGATTCAAGTCAAAATTAAAAATTTTGAGAAATGGTCAAGCTAGTTTTGGGTGGGTGAAGTCTGGACCTCTAGATCAGCATCATATTTGTATTGTATACAGAGAATTTGACTTAAGTTCTCAGTGTAATGCTCCTGCTGTAAGCACAATCCATGTTGTATGATGGTGTCTGCAATCAATATAAACTCCGCTATTGGCTCGAATTCTAGATGTTTCATACTGTTTGAAATGATAGTACTTGATCTCTGTTAGAACACTTGCTCAGATAGAGCCATATAATCAAATGCACCTGAACTAGTCTTGGTCACTGGCCTCATTCATAACACTGTATCAGTTTTTGCCTATTTTTATCTTTTTCCAATGTGCACGCTCAAGCAAAAATGGCAGACACATTCAGGAAGAGTCTGAGCAAACTTTGAAAGCTCCAGTGTTTTTCAATCCCAATTACTTGGCGGCAGTGGTGCAGAGTGGAGTCTGCATTGTCAGACTCGGGCAGAAAAAGCCCTTCAAAAGCTCATGACTGGGCGCACCCAAGAATGGCCATGTATTATAACATCACAAAGAGGTGATTCATTGATATTGCAAGGTATGTGACTCTAACATTAACATCAGTTACAGTGGAAGATAGGATGTGTGTACACACATCAGATATAAAAGCACACTAAAAAACAAAAGCCTCCACCAAAACAATAGACCTTGATAAGCTTCTTAGATATTAACAAGTCATTATTGTACATTGATGCTATTACAAAGGCATTTTTGTACATTGATGCGATTACAAAGGCATTTTTGCACATTGATGCTATTACAAAGGCATTTTTGCACATTGATGCTATTACAAAGGCAGAATGCCTTCTTACTAACTTTCTTGTGAAGCATAATATTCCTTTTCTTTTCAGCAACTGTATCGAAATAAGTACATAAATATTCAGTACACAATGAATATCAGATCTACAAAACATAAATTGACTATCATTTCAAAGCGAATTTTCCTTTTTCTTGTTTATCTAAGGGTCAAATGATCACACCAATATATGTATACAACTTTATTTTGTAATTGGATAATTGCAGCTTTTATTACAGATTTTCATCTTGAAAATTGCAGAATTTGATCCCAAATTATTGAGTTTTGGCACTGCTGATTACAGATTTTCATGATTGAGGGTTGGCCTCTCTGTTTTTCCATAATACCAAAATCTAATATCCTGAATAAAACTGAAATAACAAAACAGATGTAATCCAAATTGATAAATCTGGGAGCCATGGTGGCTTAGTAGCTAAGGACTTCCAATGTTCATTCCAGAATGGAAAAAGTGGGTCCCAAAGGCCATTACCAAGTAAAACTGGGGTCATTTAGAAAAAAATGGGTCACAAATATCGTTGTTTCTTGTTTATTCATCATAGTTTTGATGCATATCATTATCATGGACTCTTGCATCATGGATTTTTTCATTTTTACAATAAATATTAAATTTTCCTGCATTATGTACTTTGAATCGGTCATTGTTGAGTCAGACTATAGCATGGTTTTCTACAGTTTCCTTATCCACTAAAATAAACATGTCCTATCCCATTGTTCAGGAAAAAAATGGACTTAAATAATTTAAAGTCATAAATAATCAAACCCAATTTTCAGTGTTCAAGTATGCATGTACTGTATGAAGATGTTTTGTGAATTACATGTAAATAAAATTAAAATATTTTTACAAATGAATTTAGACATATTCAGATGCAAGCAGTTTTAAAGAATGAGTAATTTTGCACAAGAAAAGATCATATTTTCAACTAATATATACCCAAATAGACATAATTGTGTGGAAAACACTATTTTGTAAATCAATCTTGCATTTGCTATATATGTGTCTTCACCAATACTATACTTTTTTCAACAGTAATAAGCCTATTAAATTCATCGAGAGGTCTCGAGCAGGTGCCCAAATGTTATGTTCATCATTCAGTCCTGGCGGTGCATTTTTGGCCACAGGAAGTGCAGATCATGTGATAAGAGTCTACCTCCTGCATGCAGGGGTTCCCGAGAAAATATGTGAACTAGAGGCTCACACAGTAAGTTTCCTTTAACTTGGCCTAAAAGTTTGTTAAGTTAGAGAAGGCATCCAATCTTTAACCAGAGTTTTTAAAGAGCAGTATCTAAATAACCATGTTTCTGTTTGGAGTAGATAGATCACATTGACCCAGTTTGATGTCTGACACATGTCCACTAGAAAATGTAGCAATTCTGAAAGTGTGTGTGTGTATATAAGTGTATATATATATATATATATATATATATATATATATATATATATATATATATATATATATATATATATATATATATATATATATATATATATATATATATATATATACAGGTTGTAACTCGTATTTTAATAAACCCATTGAGACCAGTATGGTTGCTTCTTGGGATCAAGGTTCATTTTACATCTGAAGTATTGTGGTTGTGACCCACTTTCTAGGATCTGTTAAACAATACTGAAAATATCTTGATCAGGCTCAGATTCAGTACCTCCTTTCTTGCCACCAAAGTTGCAGCATTGGATCATCTTTAGATGATACTATGATGTAATACATCAGAACCGGATTTTGTGATATACCATGTACATTTAAGTGTTTATTCAACATTGCCAACAATGTTTACTTTGACCACAAAAGGAGGGGTGTTTTATGAGTTCCTGCTCCAGGGTGTCTTTAGCTATTGCAATGTAATAGAGTAGCCATTTCATCTTATCTATCCATTCATAGTCTGTTGCATTCTATATCAACATTTTATATATATATATATATATATATATATATATATATATATATATATATATATATATATATATATATATATATATATATATATATATATATATATATATATATATTTTTTTTTTTTTTTTTTTTGTTTTCAATGAAGTATGATGTGACTTTTTGCAGGATAGAGTAGATAGTATTGGGTATGCAAATGGTGAAGACAGGTTTGTGAGTGGCAGCAGAGATGGGACTGCCAGGATATGGAGGTATGAGAGGCAGGAGTGGAAGAACATAGTGCTCAACATGTCAACTAAGCTGCAAGAGTAAGTCAACAATTAGATGAGCCTTGTATTAAAACTTGTATTGCTTTTCATAGATGATTTAAAATCTAGACTAATGTCCAACAAATCCTGTCAAGGTAGTCAACCATATGACTGGATCTTGGCTACATATATGATATCGTGACTTCCTCTACATTGTTTGAACACATAATTATGAAAATATTTTACAAAGGAGAAAACAAATGACTTAATATCTAGGAAAAAGGGAAGTGTTAAATTTTACACCCATTGTCAAGATATCCGCCCTGTCACGCAAATGGTCCATTTAGAAGCTACATCCACTTGGAATTTATCGTGGGTACTGACATGGTTCAATTAAAATCAGTTTGAGCCTTAGCCAGCACCTCCTTGTAGCTGCTTGCATACAAAAAGTGTTTCTTGAAAACTCTAGCTTCAGCATGCAGGGTCAATGAGTTGCATACCCTTTTGGAGGACTCAAACTATCTGCAGTTCTTATCAGATGATTCCCTGGTCCTGATGGCACAACCAGGCTTCATAGTGAAGAATAAGCTGCCGTTAATAGGCAATCAAAGAGTGGTCATGAGTCCCCTGGCCTCCATCAATAAGTCTTGGGAGACGGTGATGCAGGACCCGATCCGTGTGCTCAAACACTAGGTAAAGCACATGGAAAAAAAGCAAGGGGTGGGGTCTGGCAAGCCAAGGAAAGAGAATATAACCATTGAAACCCTGGCATCATGGCTAAAGTGGGTAATATGCTTGCTGTATTCCGAAATCTCAAGAGATCAACTACACCTCATGTCCGCAAGTCTCGTGTTCAAATGGAACATGGTGAACCGAGACATAACGGATGCAGTTGGCTGGCATGCACAATGAACCTTTTGAAGCTTCTATCAGCATGATCTAGATTGCAGAGACAAGAATTGAATCTGATAGGTCTTGTGGCTGCAGCCCAGACCATCACCAGACAAGTTTAAAGTCAGCACCGCCTTATCACAGGCGTAGAACAGCACTTGCTGGTTTCCCAAGGTGATTTTGCTCGTAAGAAAAAGTTATTTCCTTCCTTTTCTCTTGCCCAGGTACTGTCATAATGGCTTAGGTAACCATCAGTTGTGCTGTTCTGATATCAGGAGTGCGGTTTACCCTCATACAGGGAAGAATCCTTATTTCCTCAAGGATGACCATGGTAGAGGTAGGATGCTCAGCGAAGAAAAGACAACTTCTAAATCAAAGCTGTATTCACCACCTCTTCCACTTTGTTGATATATGAATCCAATGCAAAATGAAAACAAAATTCAAGTGCAACCAAGCTTTGAAAATAAAAATAAAATTTCCCATGGAACTTTAAACTCTGTACTTATTTTTAGATCTAGTCACTCACAGTTTATGTAGCCAAATAAACAGACCCATGTTGATCACGTAGTTATGTAAATGTAGTACACATCAATAACCAGCTTGGTTTCTAATGCATTTCCCATCTCTGTCTAATCTCATCATCACTGATATACATGCACATGACCCAAACTATATGCCCTGTCTTAGTTCAGCCACTAATTCAAAGCACTACCTAATTTTGATTGCTCTTCAATGGATGACATCATGCTTGCTCTCTCTTGAATTTTCTCCAAAACAAGGCAAGTCAATAAAGCACAATATATGTACTTGAAATATTTCCAAAGGTTACATCTGCTGTTTATCACATTTTTTCTTGAGAATACCATAAATAAAACAAAAATGGGAAGTTTCCATGGATATAGAAGTTTCTTTTTAGGAGAAAGAATTTTATATACACGTTTTTCACTTGTCATTTATCTAAAGATATATTTTTTTCTTCCTAATAGTGCAAATACTAAAGAGACAGAAGAGAACAAATCTACCAAACTGAAGGTCACCATGGTGGGTTGGAATATTGATGACAAATTTGTAGTGACAGCAGTCAATGACTTGTCTCTCCGAGTTTGGGATGCTTCTAATGGAAAACTGCTCCATATTCTCAAGGTATTATAAGCTAGTTATTCATCCAGCTCTATGGGTGCACGATGACAAAAGTACTTTTAATGACACCCTTCTTGTGTATATTAAAATTGTGTACAATAAGTGACTAGAAATGGGGAAACATGTTCCAAGTTTTAACAGGAAAATACACCATATTTACTGGCATACAAGTCCAACTGCAATTTGCACAGACCCAGATCTGCCATTGCATAATTCGTCAGCAGACCTGGGTCTGTGCAGTTTGTTAGGAGTAATCAGTTGAACATGCAATATAAACCCTGATCTGCTGGTGCATTATGCGACAGCAGATCAGGGTCTGTATGGTTTGTAGTTGGACTCGGCTTATAAACAAGTACAAATGGTATAAATCTGTCCTCCTTCCACTCCAGAAACTAAATTTTGGTTCAAGCTAAAAGATAGCATCTATTTTCAAATGATGACATTCTGAAAACAATATATTTGAACACACATATAAAGGTTTGACTTTGCCAAGAAAATCAAGAATTATTTTTTTGGTTTTCATTCTTGTTTGTCACATATTCTGGCCATATTTGTACTTGAATTGCTGAAGAGTATTGGAAAGTGTCTTTTACTCGCAGAAAATTTAGACCTTACGTTAAAGTAGTTTGGTTTTGCTTGGCGTTTTATGGCACTGAGACAAATGGAGTAAAGCGCCTTGCCCAAGGATGCACCATGGTAACAGATCTAGGCTGATCCAATGGTAGGGTTCAAACCCACATTGATCCTGCCACCATTGGTCTCCTTATGTGATGTGGGCGGAAGCATCAGACCTATTCTACATCCCCGAACCCACATGGGGGTTTAATTAAAGTAGATTGTTACTTTTAAATCTTGATGGTCCTTAGTCAACCATTTATCTTGGTTATTGAAGTATCACAGAAATCTAAGTAAGAATTGAATGATCTTCAAAATGCCCATGCTGTGTTGAAATATACAACACTGTAGCCAGTACTTTTAGTTTGCAGCTTTATTTTGAAGGCCTTGTTTAATTGAAATCGGCTGAAGGGGTTGGGGGTCTCTTTGTTTTTGGGGTACTTCCAACAGAAAAGAATAAGAATTATGCAGAAAAAAAATAGGTTCAGACTCCCACCCCCTACAGCAAAATGGATGTGTTCACCCTCGACCAGGTAGATATAGGGATGCTGGGTATAGTTAGATGTACCAAAGAGATTTGGTTGCATTGATTTTCCATGTGAAGAAGAGCTTTTTCAAATACATTACCCAATCATAATACATTTGGAGTAAATCCACTGACTTGAAGATCCACACCAGCTCCTCAAGCTAAATAAGACATTAAAACTGTCTTTGACTTGGTTTGCAACAGTGGTGTTAAATTGTTGTTTGCTTGCCTAGAAAAGAAGTGAGACAAGATTAGTCTTCCCTTCGATATATGGATTGGCTGCGCATATCCTATAGTTATCAGTTATTAATTCTACTTGTGCTGGTGTGCACACTTCTTACAAGGGCCTAGCAAATTCCACTTCCACATGTGCTTTTCCAGTGTTGGAGCAAAGTATTGGTATTTTCTTACTGCAGGGAAATATACTCCATCTGTTTTCTGCCTTTTGCTTGCTCCACTTTCTTTCCTGGTAAATAATTTATCGCCTCATATGTTAACTTTGTCATGCAATGATTCAGTCAGCACCATCTTAATTGACTACACTGGGATCATGCGTATTATGAGCCTATCATTACTGACTCATTTTCTTGTTAACCTGGCCAATAATTACCCATTATTCATAATTTGCTTCATGTACAGTTTAGAATATAGTGCTATTCATTAATTTTTCTGAACTGTTGCATTTGTGTTAGCATCCCCTGCACAGGTAGCTTATGCCATGCTTGATTCATTGTTGCTTGTATATGCTATGGTTTTGCTCTAATTGCAGGTGTCGGATCTAATGTGCAAAGCTTAGTGCTGTGAGTACAAACAGTTTAAACTGACAGAAGATAACTCTTCAACTTATATTAGTTGCACAAGGTGCAGCTCAGATTATATGTGCAACATCTGTACTTCGTGGACAGAAGATAAATGGGGAACCATTTCTGCCAAGCAACTCTCCCAGGCTAGTGAGCAACCTAAGAAATAAACAATTAGAGACTCAGATGCTCTTAGTATTATTGTAGATTCCAGCTTGGTAGACAACTGTCTCTAGACATTGTCTCTAAAGGTAGAAAGTTCACTGATTAAAAAGAAAAATTGTCCTGTGCCATTTTTATGGGACTCACACACAGCTCCAGCTCTACTGTCACCCAAGTGCTGCAGCCAGAATTGTATCTTATAGTGCAACATTTGGGACCAATACCAACATGGTACAGAAGCCTAGCTGGTCCAGACACAAAATTTCCTGGTACTGGTTACAGTGTCTTTCCCAGGACAGCCAGTACCAGAGTTCATTCTGGGATCTTACCTGGCACTGAGCAGCTAATACTTTGACATTGATATCATCGTCTCCCATCAAGGGCTAGACTGGCTAAGGTGATCTTACCTGGGATAGCCAGTACTGGCCCACATCTATGGAATTTAACTGGTTCCAGATCAGTTGAATGCCAGCACCAGTGCAGTCTTACCAAATGATAATTACTTCTTGGACTGGGAATGGTTATCTTTGTTCAGGGTATACCCAGTCTTTGCATCTTGACACAGAAAGCATCCGGCAATGGTAATACCAGCCCTGGCTCTGCCCCAAAATGCAAAGTGTTTCTGCCAATCATGATTTTACCACTAGTACTGGACTCAAGACACCTTTGTTCTGTGATAAAGAATGTGGTACCAAGTATGGCAATGGTCCAGTTCAAGATGCCCAGTACCAACACAGTTTGATGGAAGACACTGAATGATGCCTGGAGAGATTCAAGCAGCTGCCCCAGTCAGGATGGGTTGCAGATATCTTACATTGCTTAGAAAGACAGTCCCAGCACCCAAGCATCAACAGGCCTGCCTTCTTCCAGCGTCGTCTTGGATCCAATATCAGTCTGGGCTTCTACAAATCACATTTTGCAGTCTTTAAGAAATAGGTCCAGGCCATTAACAGGAACTTTGCTGGACTGGGAATGAATAAACGTGCCTCCATGTGCATGAACCAGAAGTCCTTTTCGGACACACAGCAACTGATACAAAACATTGTAGTGATTGGTTCAATGCTTGACAATTTTCCAGCTGTACAAACAGACCTTCAGCCTTCCAGTGGTGTGTCCCCTTGTGAAAGTCATGCCTGGGAATCGATATCCTGAATGTCATGTGTCCATAATAGAGCAACATGTGCTCTCCAATGATTCATTCATCACAACTTCTACTCTCCAAGGGACCATCATAAGATGATTCTCTGATTGCAACTGCTGTCATCAAATCTTCTCTTCAATGGCCAGTCCAAGGCAGTCAGGAGACAGGACCAACAAAAGAGGCAAACTTCTTGCAGGCTCAGCATCAGAGACTCCAGACTTCCTTTTCAAGGAGGTACCAAAGAAACAGGAAGGAAATGGAACGTTTTTGCTATCGCATGACTTGCATTTTACTATACATAAGGGCTAACAATAACCTGTAGATTATTATTATCATTTACCTATCACTAACCTGTAGATTATTATCATTCTGAAGCTGCTTCATATAAGTTAGGTGACTGGAGTCTGGGCTGACTCAAGGGTGATGGGATATAACTCTCTCCTCTTGCCTATTCTCATAATGTATTTTGTTCAGGTAATGTACTTGAATAAACCAACTTTTCAAAGGTAAAGTATGTTTCTTTGATAATACTTACCCGCTCATAATACAGACACATCCTCCCACACAGTTACACCACTGCAGAGTGTGTACCTCGGCTCCAATAATAACTGACAACTATAGGGTATGTGGCACCAGTCCCTATATCCAAGGGCAGACTAGTCTTGTCCGACTTCCTTTCTTGGCAAAATGACAACAATTTAGCACCATTGTTATTAACCAAACCAAAGACTGTTTTAAGGTCATAATTTAGTTTGTAAGGGCTGTACCTGCAATGTAGTTAACATACTCCTAATTTGTGATCAGGTAAGTGTTATCAAAATTGGTTTTTGTATGGTGGAAATAATGAATTTGTTGGTGTCACCTGATTTAACATTTTTCAGGGAATTTCACAAAAAAGGTCATGTCTTAATGATGCATATAATTGTAGAAAATAGAAATGGTGACCCATAGTAAGAAAAAATTAAAAAAATTAAACAACTTCATGCAAAGGGAATTTTTCAATTATTTTTCTCATTGAGTAAAGCTCCCTGATTCCAATAATAGTGTAACATAGACTCTCAAAGCCTTTGTTGTTGAGATATCTAATCTGATAATACACTAAATGATGCAAATAACTGTTAAAAATATAAATTTGACCCATTATTAACAAAAATCTTTAATTTTTTTATATTTCTACCAAAGAGTATGTTAAAATATTTTCCCCTTATATATAGAGTCAGTTGTTTCCAATTTAAAATAAAAATGGGCTCTCACCATGGTTGTTCTCTACATAAAAGAACCTTTATTCCAACTCTGACATACAAGAAGATCATTTTGTAGAAGTACCAACAGTATTTTAATCATTTGATTGTTGCAAATTCCATAACATCATTGATTACATTACTTTAAGATTCTTCTTTTCTTACATCAGAATTGATACCCCCTTTGCATTTGTTTCCCTATTACTGTACCAGTGGTTCAAAACACCCACCATTTAAAATGTTGATGTAAGTCAGTCTGTTGGCGTCGTGATCAATAAGACTTTGAACACCGTGATTAAAATGTAATCATATTTCATGTTTGTAATTATTGGGATGAAGGAATTTGTTGATCTATCCAAATTTTTCATCAAAATCTTCCAACAATGTAAACCAGATTAATGTGCAAAAGTATGTGCCATGTGCTGTAGCCTCCGTACTTAAATGCAATAGCCAACAATGTAAACCAGATTAATGTGCAAAAGTATGTGCCATGTGCTGTAGCCTCCGTACTTAAATGCAATAGCCAACAATGTAAACCAGATTAATGTGCAAAAGTATGTGCCATGTGCTGTAGCCTCCGTACTTAAATGCAATAGCCAACAATGTAAACCAGATTAATGTGCAAAAGTATGTGCCATGTGCTGTAGCCTCCGTACTTAAATGCAATAGCCAACAATGTAAACCAGATTAATGTGCAAAAGTATGTGCCATGTGCTGTAGCCTCCGTACTTAAATGCAATAGCCAACAATGTAAACCAGATTAATGTGCAAAAGTATGTGCCATGTGCTGTAGCCTTCAGTAGCCAACAATGAATATTTAGCCTCTGTAACAAAAGCATAATTTGTGTGGTATAGCAGACAATATGTAATTTTTTTTAAAATGAGTTTAGAAATTTTGTCAGCAGTTGTGTCAAATCATTGTTTTGTGGGATGTTTGACTTTCAACCCTTATACGTTGACAATTACAGTGAACTTAGCATATATTTATTTTGTCAAAGTCTCTATTAGCTGAATTTGACTATATATAATTTCTTTTATCATGACTTTCCCAGGCTCATGAGGATGAGGTGTTTGTTCTTGAACCAAGCCCTATTGATAGACGAATAATGCTCAGCGCAGGGCATGATGGAAATGTTTTCATCTGGGACATTATCAGTGGGTCAAAGGTCAAAGGATTTTTCAATATGGTAAGATGGGCATAATCTACCCAGGTTTATAAAATACATGTAATGATAATATGTTCTTTTTACAACTACAATTTAGACTTATTTTTCAGTTTCATATAATTGAATATTTCTCTAGTGCAAAAATTTATGAAGGTCAATTAATATCAGCTCAGTTAATTTTGATTTTAGATTTAATCAGATTTGTATATGGGAGTGACCTTGTTCAACATTCATCCATTAGCTCAAGTTTGTTATCACTACTCCTAAATTACTTTGAGGATTGCCATGAAACTTTACACACATATTTTCCAAGGTCTTGTTAGTCCTAAATGAAAATGGTGCTGTTCAGACATTCAATTTGGCTGCCAGAGCAGCCATCTTGAAAATCTAGTTAGAGCTACTCCTCCTGAGTGGATGGTCATGTCAACATGGCATTTTCACTAAAAGACTTCTATTGATGCCTGCTTGGTCATAAATGAAATGGTGCCAGTCTGATGGCCACCATGGCAGCCATCTTGAAAATCTAGTTATCGCTATTCCTTCTGAATGAAAGGTCATATCAGCATGGAGGTTTCACTAAAAAGACTTTCTTTTTATGATGTCTAGTTGATTCTAAATGAAAATGGTACCGATCTGACATTCAATATGGCTTCTATGGCAGCCATCTTGAAAATCTTGTTATTGCTTCTTCCGAATGTAAAGTAAAGTAATGTCAGTGTTGTGTTTTCACCAGAGGACTTCTTATGATGTCTAGTTGGTCCTAACTGAAAATAGTTCTTCTCAGACAACCAATATGGCCTCTACAGTGGCCATCTTGAAAATATTGTTAAAGCTACTCCTCCTGAATAGATGGTCTTATTAACATCAAGTTTTCACTAAAAGACTTTTTATGATGTTTATTTAGTCCTAAATGACAATGGTGCTGATCTGATGTCCAATATGGGTGCCATGGCATCCATCTAAAAATATCTTCTCATGAATTGATGGTCAAATCAGTACGGTGTTTTAATCTGAAGACTTCTTATAATATCTAGTTGGTCTCAATGAAAATGGTGCCAGTCTTACATCCAACATGGCCACCACAGCAGCCATCTTGAAAATCTTGTCACTCCTCCTCTTAGATGGAAAGTCATATCTACATCAGGTTTTCACCAAAAATCTTCTATGATGTCTAGTTGGTACTAAATGAATACTGTGCCGATCTGACATCCAGTATGGCCACCATGGCAGCCATCTTGAAAGTCTTTTTATTGCTACTCCTCTTAAATGAAAAGTGATATCAACATGGGTTTTTCGCCAGAAGACTAATTATGATATTTAGTTGGTCCTGAATGAAAATGGTACCAAAATATGACTGCCACAATAAAAATCTTTTCACTTAATCTCCTGAATGGATGGTCATATCAGCATGTGGTTTTAACCAAAAGTCTTCTAACGGTGTAGCCACAACAAACAAAAATCTTTTCACTTTAATCTCCTGAATGGATGGTCATATCAACATGTGGTTTTAACCAAAAGTCTTCTAACGGTGTCCAGTTTGACCTAAATGAAAATTGTGCCGATCTTGCATCCAATATTGCTGTCACAGTGGTTAATTTGAAAATCTTATTGCACAAGAATACCAGAGATGGTTTCAACACTCAACAATTAAAAAGAAGAAATGGTCTTATCTTGAATTTCTAGAAATTCTTTAACGACAATAGAGCATCAGTCTCTTTGAAGAACTATTGTTTAAGTGTACAGTGCAGGTGTCATTTTGAATGTGATACATATATTAAATTAGTAAATTCTGGGATTCATTTCAGCACTTAATGGTTTGAGTCAAATAAATTAGACTTGTCTGTTATTCCATCATGACTGGCAAAGTTGTGCATCTGTAGTCTAATTTCTATTTCTTCCTGATTATGAGAACACAACTGCTGATTATTTGACAATGGAGTTATACCAGTATTATCTTTAAAAGCTTGCAAGACTCGGATTAAATTGTCAGAAAAAAGGAAATATTTGGTACATGCTGTGATCGTTGGTAGATAATTTCTTTAATGTATACACTGTCATTGTAGTTGATACAGCAGAAGCCATTTGTAACAGGCTCTGATGAATGGAATTTGCTTATGTATCAAAGTATTGCTTTAAATTGAAATGACCACATAATTTATGTATTTTTACTGTTTATAAAAAAAAATCTTGTATTTCGTTAATTAACAGATTTTACTGGTTACTCAGGGTTTATTGCAAATGGATTCCATGATATTCCCACTTGCAATATATTCAGCCAAATGTTAATTTTTTTTATTTTTTATTTAGATTGAAGGTCAAGGTCATGGGGCAGTATTTGATTGTAAGTTTGCATCTGATGGTCTTAACTTTGCTGCCACAGATTCTCATGGACATCTCATTCTCTATGGCTTTGGCTCCAGTGAAAAACACAAGAAGGTATGTGGGGTTTTGCCATGAATGAGAAGTTTCTCATATATGTTGTCACCATTTTTGTAAAATTGCACCAAGTTCAGATTCTTTCATATTTTACATAAAAATATTGCCAGGTTTGCTTAAAATTGTTCTTACACTCTGACTTCACAAGCTGCTACACAAGAGGTTCTTCCAGCCATAGGGATAACTAACCAACATCATTAACATAATTAGAGGGTGGCATGTTAATTATCTAACCCTTTATCTCATGGAGTCTGTTAGTGTGTAGGGTGTCAATATACATGTGCCCAAGCCACACAGTGCAGTGTGCTATAAATAGAACACGTTACCTAAATGACTTGAAGCGCATAGGCCTGCCTGTAAAATGTATAGCAGTGTAGTGTATGTTAAGTTCAACGTAAATTGTAACCATTTTATGCTTTTTGTACACATCTGTTATCTATAGATAGGTTTAAGAGTAATATCTGATCTTTATAGTTGTACAAGTCTTTTTCACGGAAGAATTTTGATAGAACTCATTCACCGTCAAGTCAGTGATGCTGTGTGACCAACCGTAGCTCAACCTTGAAACCTACCAGTTCATTGTCTACATCTATATCGCTAAGTCATTTGAATTTGATCAGTTATCAAAAATCATTGTTGCCTACATCGATGTCAGAGTCTATATCTGATTTAATGAAGCCTTCATAGTCGTAATTCTAATCATCCAGATTCAAGAAGATGCTAAACAAAATTCACTGCCACCGTTTTGGAAAGTTGAGAATCCAACCCAGTTACTTTAAATAGCAACTTGTGACTAGATCTTAAATAGCAACCATGTGATGTAACGTAATGGTCATTTACCTCAATGCCTGTAGTATCTCATAGGGGGTTTACCCCAAAGGTGGTGCTATGAAAACCAGCTCAAAAAAGGCAGATGTTTACTGTAGGCATCAAAACACGCTTCCACGTGGATGGTGAACAGGCGTCCAAACACACTTGTATGCGAATCAGATGGAGGCATCCAATATCACTTCTATGAGAATGGGGTAGAGGCATCCAAAAGTGCTTATATGAGGTAAAGGGTTAAGGTGATTCCCATTGACAAAATTTTCAGACACTTTGAATTCACTGTTTTTCATGGTGTACCAATTCTTTTAGGTTTTGTGATTGATTCAAACCACAGATTTATAGATCCTGTGAACAAGAATCCTTCTGTGCAAAAAGATGGAACCCCCTTCTGCAATCTACAACTTTAAGCTCTGACCAAAACGTCATTTTTTGCAAAGAAATCATTACCCAAACAAACTGAATAAATTTATATTCAGAAGCACTCAACTTTTTTCAGATCCCTCAAGAAGTGTTTTTCCACACTGACTACAGACCACTCATCAGGGATGCTAATAACTTTGTTCTTGATGAGCAAACCCAACAAGCACCACATCTAATGCCCCCACCCTTCCTTGTGGATATTGATGGGAACCCATACCCCCCTGCCTTACAGAGGCTTGTACCAGGAAGAGAGCGCTGTAAGGAAGACCAACTAGTACCACAAATGGCTGTTAATGAGGAAGGTATGACAGTATTTTATTTGCATTTGGATATCTTTATGGTAACACACTCACTTTACTCCACTATGATACTGCGTTCAATTGGGCTCCATAGATGCAAGGGTTGGTGGTCACCCATCTAGTGTTAGAGGTTTTCTATAGACAGATTTGTTATCAGTTTTGTTTAATGAAAGTCATGAGAACTTGTTGTACAATTGGTTTGAAAAAAATAAAAATGAAACTTTATAAACTTTAACTTTGATTTAAGCAAGCTTAAGACAAGGATAGTGGAATCTTATCTCTTTTAACCTAATTGAGGGCTTTTTACTTAACATTTTCTCTGTATTTATTCAATGGGAATTTCCTCAGAACAACAGACAGAGATTAAAGGTATCAATTTCACAAGATGTATGCATACTGAATAGTCATAGAAATACTTTAAAACTGTTGATTTCTGACCAGCTATCAGCGTTGAGATGACAGGAATATGGTCAGGTGAGTAAAATTATGAGATGTCTATATAAATAGGTCTGCTTATTCAACCAGATTTGTGACAGATCAAAGCCACATGTAATTTGCTATAATTTGAAGATTTGGTACAACCCAAACTCCTTCAACCAAACTCTCATTTAACTTGATGTATTTTATATCCCCAAAGGAGTTCAAATAAAAACAGGATGTACTGTATCTGAATTGTTTGTGTACCGTGTAATTTTCAATCTTTTTATCTCAGCACTGTGCTCAGGATGTTGTATTAACTCATAAGACCAGGTGCTGTATTTTCAGAACTTTGTTTGAGCACAAAACTTAGGATCATTCTCAAATATCAAAGTCAGATATGATTCTTCATGTCCATCTAGGTGAGTGAAATGTACAGTACGCACAAAGCGTATTGACCATATTTCACTCACACTGGTGGAGGGTGCTGATGAGTGTGGTTCAGTGAACTATATCAATGAAATCTCCTGTCTCTATCTGTACTTCTCTCACCAGGTGTAACTTTCACTCCTCTCCACGTTAAGGGTGGATTCTACTTGACCAGTTTGTGGATTATATCTGTATCCCTAAAGGACTTACTGCAGGTGGTAACATCATGGGTCGTAAATCAATTAACTCTTTTACACAAGAGCAGTATAGCTCAGATCTGACTCCTCCTGTAATCCTGGAGATTTCACTGAGTAGTGGGTGTACTTTAGTGACAACACAAACATGACTGGAAAATGGTCAGTACACTTTGTGTGTACTGTAGCAGTCTAAAAGAGGGGCCCATGAGCTTTAAGTTTTGTGCACATATGGTTTTGATAATATGAGGTTGAGTTTATCAAAACCACTCTTGAATAAAATGTTGAAGTTAAGTTGAGGTCAGTTTAATGAAATATAATTGAGAACACAAGGTGCAGAAAACGAGGCTAATATTTCACTTCACCTTTGAGTTGTACTGTTTCTGCATATTCTTTGATTATCATCCTTGTAGTTTCTGCACTGCGCTCCATGAAACATTTTTGAGAAGGTAAGCATGACCAGTATATACATGCATGTTTTTGTAATGCACATTAATGTATTTTAGAAAAAAGTGGAAAGAAGAGTCAGATATTTGATTTTTTACACTTCCATCACTTGGAAATTCCATGGGCCATTTTATTAAATGTAACCTTGGATCTTGATTGTGTGTCATATTGGGAACTACTTTAAAGAAAAAGAACTTTAATCTGATACATCAGTCATCATGGTGAATGCTACAGTTACTCTTATCATTTACAAAGTATCTTTGTTTAGAGCTATAACATTCAAAGTCTTGTTAAGTAGTGGTGGTGTATGTCTGATTTTTAAAGATTAATATTATGTTTTGACAATGACTTTCTGTATGAAAAGGGAAGTATTTCATTTGAGCAAAAGTATGTAGCATACTTACATCCATTGATTGCGCACTTAGGCATTGTTATGGCAAAGTATTTACATTGATTGCACACTTAGGCATTGTTATGGCAAAGTATTTACATTGATTTGATGTAAATCAATGCATCAGTTAACATCCAAGTCTCATTTTAAGACAAGGTGTTTCTGAATTCCATTTCCATTTTTGAACTGTTGGAGAGACTTGCTTATTCTGCTTTTGATAGTCTTAATGACTTCTACACAATTCATCTACCCATAGGAGAGCAAGAGGTTCTTGGTGATATTGAACCAGTCCAGGAAGAACCAAGCAGGGTAGTTAACTCTAGAGAACAGCAACTAGATGTTGCAGGGATAGACAGACCCATTATAGACCAGATGATTCAAGATCTGCAGCGACAGCAGGATCAAAGAATAGCAAGAGAGGGAGGGGAACCAATCCACTCCCCTCCACCACCAGGGGGCTCTCCCAGAGTTCAGAGGTTAAACTCGGGTAAGCTGAAGTGTAATAAGTGTTTCATGGATGATTTACAAAGAATACACTTTGAGACAAGTTCATTTTTTGTAGGCAAAACATCCTTGCAGTGAAGCAGGGCATCTTGATTTGTTTATAACTATCCGTCCTTCTTTCCATCCATTCATCCATTCCTCTGTCCTAGCTTTCTCATTAGCATGATTACTCGAAGACTACTTGAGGTTAACAGATAAAATTTGTTTGGCATGTAACTATGTATATGTAGGTGAGAGCTCTAGATCAGAATTTAATGAATTGGGTATTTTGCTTTTACTCCATGGCTTGGAACTAATTGCATTTTCTAACAGATTTGTAATGAATGTGTCATTTATTTAAATTACAGATTTGGGAAAATAAAATTTAGTCATTTTATGTGTCAGTTCAAGTTTCACCTTTAGTCAAGTAAAGAAAAACATTAACTCCTAAGAAAAAAATATGTGTTTGTTCAGGCCTAGAATATAACATAAATTTCCTTGTAGCAAGAAGGACTAGTAGATTGAGAAATTTACTAGTCCTGATGAATCTTCACTAGTCCTTCCCACAAAACAATGTTAGCTACATATCTAGATTAACAACACTCCTGGGAGAAGGTAATTTAAAAATCCGCTTTTTTTTCAACTATGAATTTATCACTTGCCTGTCCACTAATTGTGTTGAAATAAACATAATTTTTGCCCATGTGGAAATATTCCTACCATATATTTGGCAGTGTTGTGAGATTTAAAATTGTCGTAAGTCTCACCTCTACTTTTGAGATTAGTTGGCCTCGGAATAAATGTTTCTGCACAACCAATAATACATGTAGTCCAGGGTAGTTTTCTCTGAAAGATTCCGGGCAACATTCTCTAATTTTTTCTCTTGGAAGTCATATTATCAATCATTTCAACTTATCTGCTAGTATTGGAATTCAAGAATTTATAATCTTGCATGCCCATCTGATGGCAAAGACTGAAGTTTAAATGGTACCAAACATGCACAGTCTTCATGCACTTCCATAAATTGTGTTTGCAATGATTATTTGAACATCCATTGACGAACATGAACTATCTCCACCATTTTTATATTTTCCATTGCTAGTCATGTCAGTTTTTAAGAGAAAACAAGCAAAGATAAAATGTAAATAAAAGGACTGATGTTGTTTTGATTGTGGCATGTGCGGTATCTAATATTCCTTTCACTATTGTCATGGTTGACACATCATGTGATTCGTTAATGGCTGCGCTTATACAGATAATGGTGTCTATGTCATAAATAGATGGTGTCACATTCTATAGCCATGCCCCGTGCCTCAAGATATATGTCACAGTGAGGGAGAATGTAATTCTGTGACTTGCATCCTTGTCAAGAGTATAAATTTTGAACCCCTTAGGATATTGCAATGAAACTTTAGCCAATTATATATCGTGTATACTTGTATCCTTGTCTGGAGTATGACTTGTGAACCAATCAAGAGATTTTAATTAAACTTTAGCCAATTATATATCGTGTATAGATTGTTGCATACCATACCATAGCCATGCCCCCTGTCCAAAGTCAAGGTTATGGCAAGGAAAAATATGAATCAATGACCTCTATCCATGTACTGGCATAGCTTTTAAACCAGTGAAGATATTTTATAGACACTTTAGCCATATATATATATATATATATATATATATATATATATATATATATATATATATATATATATATATATATATATATATATATATATATATATATATCTTGACTTGACAATGTCTTTCATATCACAGTCATACTCCTTGCCTAAGGTCAAGTGCACAACAAGGGATAAATGAAAATTGGTTTCCGCACAATAAAACTTTAGTTCTCCACTATCTACAGTTACAAAACATTGAGGATGGTTTGCACTTCGGGTAAGGAAGAACTCTATTGATTTTGGGATCAAAAGGCTAAAGATCAAGATTACTGACTGAAGGAATAAAAAAATTTTCCACACAATAACGTTAGTTCTACATCACATACCTGAACCAAAATTTGAGGATTGGGGTAAGGAAGAAGCTTATTGATTTTGAGGTGAAAAGTCAAAGTCACTGTGATTGAAAAAGAAAATGGTTTTTGCACAATAACATTAATTTTACATCACAGACCTGAACCAAACTTTGTGGATGGCATGCACTTGTGTTAAGGAAGAAGCCTATTGTTTTGTGGTCAGAAAGTCAAAGGTCAAGGTCACTGACTTAAAGAAGATATATGGTTTCTGCACAAAAATTTCGGTTATCTACACAGAGGTCTATTAAACATGAGGTGGGAATATAATGTGCCATTCATGGTACTCGTGTTAGTGATAGCGTTTGTGGAAAAGGAGTGAGTGGCAGATTGAACAATGTTCTCGCTCTCTCTCGATTTGTCAGTGGAGTATTTGTGGAAAAGGAGTGAGTGGCAGATTGAACAATGTTCTCGCTCTCTCTCGATTTGTCAGTGGAGTATCTAAGCTTCTGTAAGTAATTGTGGATTACCATTGTTTGAGCATATTCTTTTGTTTTCATATAGGGGCTCTTCGGTTTTGGGTACAAGATCAATTCTAGATTGTGTAAAATATGTGTCACAGTCCTTTCAAAAGGCAGTTCTAGTGATTTCTGTGATTTCATTGTTAGTTTTGGCAATTTCTTTTCCTTGTCAAAGAAATTTAAATTGAGATGGTTACTTGGTTAATAAGCACTAACCTATCTGCTATCCGCAACAGCCACTATACCACTGACATCTGCATCTCATGGAAAATGTCATCGAAATTCTAAAATATTGTTGTTTTGATTACCCTCTGGTCAGTGCCTGCAGACATCTCACTTTCTGTAAAAAAATAAATAGTCCTCTATCATTATAGCTGGCAATAGGATTTGCGAAAGTTTAGCTACATATTGACCTTATTTACATTCAGTATAGGAAAAAATCAAATAGTTACACTTTTGCAGAATGAATGGGACTTGGTTCAAAGTATATAATAATGTGAGATACAGGCATCATTTTTCCAGTGGTAGAAGCAGCAACATCAAAATTTTGTGCTAAAGTTTTATTGATGTCACATTTATTGTGGTTACAGTATGGCTGACATTGTAGGCAAGACATTGCATTCATGAGGAACTCTTTTTTTTTCCACCAAAGGGATAATCAAATATAGTTTTAAGTGAACTTCTCTAAGAAAAGTAATATAATGATATGTGAATTAAGTTTATGTTGCATGCAGTGGCTGGAGGTAATGCTCATATGATTGGAATGAGAAGAGTGGGAGAGACAGAGGGGGTCCGGCAGTCACTTGGAAACATTTCACAGAGGGCCACACAACATGATATTGCAGCTTGGAGCCGAAGGATTGTAGTCAAGCCCCTTGATCCAGGAGTTCTCAGGTAAATGTTTCATAGAGGGAACATCATATTGTGATTTCTTTTTTACTTCTTTTCCTGGTTGTTTCAAGAATTAATATTTAAACAAGCTATTAAAAACATCTATCAGCCACACACTTTTATTGTAAAGATTATTATTTGATTTATGTTGTTTTGAAGGCACAATGCAAGTCCACAGCATAAGTGCAGATTACTTTGGCTCCACATAATCCATAAACTTGTTTATAATGCTTTTAAAATCTTAAATGCTTGGAAGAATGAAAACAAAGATAATAGTACATAAATCAAATTGTGGAAGTTAAAAAGAAAATAATCATCAGTAAAAAGAACATACTGAAACATTAGATTCATATGATTTATTTTGGATAATAAACTAGTATACAACATACTCAATAAACTTTTGAACCATAAGTGTCTTCTGAAGTCATAATTTAAATGACTAAGTCCTACTGTCTTACCTGCATAAGCAAATGGTGTCTCACCATTTGCTTATGCGGGTAAGACAATGATGACATGGGTGTCAGGGTGTCACCATCAATATTAAGATTCTGTGTTAAAATTTTGTGTTATGGGGGGGGGGGGCGGCATAATTCCATGGGATGCATTCAAGATTTAGTGTTCTGAAGAAACCTTATTTGGTGTAGAAATCATTTAGGGATAAGTCTAAATGTTAATGTATGTGATCAAACCATCACTGAAAACTTCTGTAATCAGGCCTAGGATTTAACATGAATGTCTTTGTAGCTAGAAGGACTAGTAGATTTAGAAATTTTGTAGTCCTGCTGAATCTTTGGTAGTCCTTCCCATGAAACACTGACTGGAAACAACTGAAACTTTACTAGCAATTGGACTATTGAAATTATGAAAACTATTTGTTCAACTGGAAATTTACTAACCTTGGGCTCGCAGACTACTGCTAATTTCAAGCCCTGCGTAATGCCATTTTTTATTTCCTGAGAATTCAAACTCCGACTCGTGCTCAGTTGTTATCTATTCTTGAGTCATAGACTCTTGTCCCATAATATATTTCTTAGAGCCTAGATAACATAATGGTAAAGCTTTGCTTGTCACCAATATAACTTTAGGTTCGATCCTTGAGTCTGATCTGTACATGAATAAGTGGTTGCCCATCAAGAGTCAGTGAATTCCTCGGGTTTCATCAAGTATACTTCCTCATGCCAAGTGCCAACATCTAAGCTCTTAGGAACACATTTTACACAGTTAAACATGCTTATGACAAATCTGTCAAACGTCTTGGGATTCTCATAGCTATTAGAGCTGTGCATTGCCTCCTTGGTTGTGATACAATACAAATCAAATTACTTGAATGGTGGTACAATACATACCATGACATGTATCATACAGTAAACAGACGATATAATACATATTGTGATAGAAAAGTGACCATACAATATGTATCATGGTACAGACTCCTACCTTGTACATTTGTTGCTGATTGTGATGTCTATGCCAATGTGTTGGCATTGTAAGCATGCAGCAAGTTTACTAGTACTACCTGAAATATATCATTAGCATTTTGCAGATTCTGCGCATGATTTTGTTATTAACTGTTCAATGCCTTTGTAATGATTTGACCCCTGAAACCCAAAATATTTCCAAATATGAGCCTTAAGTACAGCTGAGGAGTTTACATTTAAGATTATGTCTGCCATATTATTAGCAAAGCATTATGTGAGTGGAAGTTTCATTTTCATATTGACATTAAATGTACAAATTATCTTTCATACCTGAATTTGTAATAAAAAGAAAGAAATATTCAGTATATGATTCTTTTATCATTTGACATAACAATATCTGACTAAAATATGATTTCTGATGTCTTGTCACTGAAACTATTGTTTCTCTTGCTGTTTAAGGGAACTGGTCTGATAACTAATGTCTAGCAGATAGATAATATATCCCAAAAAAAACAAAGAATAGTGCCAAAATCTTTAATACTTTTATTAAAGAGACATAAAGCTCTTCAATTATCTTTTTCAACTTTAATTCATCTGTATCATGATACATCAACATCAAGTGATACTGCATCAATGTATTGTCACACTCGTAATGCAGTTGCATTGTGCTGTTCCACAGTAGCACAGATATCAATGCCATACATTGTTACAAAAAGTATCAAGATGCCAGTACATAGAGTTGAATCATGACACCTCTTGTTAGTTAAATGAACTTCATTATACCAGTAATCCACTATATCCCTATTATATAATTTATGCTTCATTGTGTGTGCAGATTCCTATTGCACTAACTATACATTTTCTTTACCCATGTTCACACTGTGTTTTACTGCTTATTGTAAAATCGTAATGTATAAATGGCATGCAATAAACAAAGTTGAGTGCAGGACTTTAGACATTTTTTTTTTTTTTCATTGTTCTCCATCTTTTCTTCCCCTGTAGAAAAAATGTAGAGTTTAGACTGGCCATGGCAGAAGAGGAAACACAGAAGTTCCTGCATGAGAGGAAAAAGAAACCACTGGTATTGTATGACGTAAGTATGGTAGGCCGGGGTATCTGAGCTGCCCAGACTCTGACTTGACCTTCTGCTGATGGGCAACTTTGAGAGGTTTATGTAAAACAAACTACTTCATCTCCTAAATAATAAATGGCAATATCCAAATAGGAAAGGGTTTTATGAAAATCTTTGCATTATCTGTTTTCAAATAATCTAATTATCAGTTTGTAATGGAATGAAGCACCCAAATTAATATCACATAGCAGCTATGGCATCAAATCAAACCCTTGGTCTAGCACATTTTTAATTCAAATGCTTGGTGTTATTATGTAGAGATATGCTTATGTGATGTCATATAAATATTAGCTGTTGAAAAATTATCAAAGGCTATTTCATTTAGATTTATTTGGATAGAATGACACCTTGTATACTAGTTTCTACCACTATCCATTAAAGACAATAAAGATATACTTGTTGTAACTTCTGATTCATGCTTTCACTGCACCCTCAACTTCATGCAGGTAAACTTAATGGAATAGCCTTTACATATGCATAGTACATTCAAGTAATGAAACTTTTACCATGAATTCATACATTTTATTACAATAAATCTCTTGCTCATGTAAAAAGAATGTTAATCTATGAATCATTTTGCAAAAAGTGTATGTGATTGATTTCTTGATTGTCTTAAAGTGTGAGTTTGTTATATAACTGAGTAGGAACAATCCACATAATTTATCTTTAAAGTTCAAGGTACAAAAATAGTTACATACTGTAAAGTAATCATAAAATTTTGAATTCTCATGAAGAGATTCTCACAACTTTTAAACATTTTATTTGTTTCATCAAGTAAATCGGCATTCAGAGTTCATTCAAAAAAGTGTGATGATGAAAATTCATTAGAAAATGAAACATTTATTTCCATATTCTTGCTTCTTTTTTTATTTTGATCATATCATCATTATGTGTGAGTCATCTAGTTGCTTTCTTCAGTCATAAAATCAGATTAGCTGCTCTTTCGCTGTTGCCATGGAAGCCTTTCTCATGTCACATGACTTGTCAGGTACAACACGACTTCAGATGTCACATGACCAGCTCAGATATACCTGTTCTGCTGTACTTTGATGTGATTGTCACTATGGTGGGAGGCAGTATTTAATCACATGTTTGAGACATCTCATGTTTCGAGTAAACCAGTTCTTGTAAAATAGAGCAATAATGCCAGGTTAAAGACAACTGAATTTTATCCCCAAAAAAAGAAGAAAGTTTTCAACATTTTTCATAAAAATGTAAATTTGTACCTTACATATCAGGAATTTTCTGAATTGTTCCAATTTGTTTGCATTTTCTGTTTTGAAAAAAATTTACTGTGTAATGTTTAAAATAATGCAGTTATTTGATTCCATTTTGCATGGTTAGATTTTCATGATAAATGACCAGCTTGCAAAAGTGGCAAAAATTGAACCACACATAAATTGTCTCATCTGCAGTAATTTATTGAACAGTTCTGCTCTGCCACAATAGATTTAGTATCATTGCTTAATGACAAGGATATATGTATTTAAAGCAGGAGATTTCTCTATTGTGTGTTTATATTATCTTTAACCTGTGTGTAATTCTTTTCTAACAGGATTTATTATATAATAGAACTGTTTTCTAATGCTAGAGTAGATCTTGTTCTGATTCACACCATATCATTTTCTTATAATACTCTCAGAATTTTACAATCACTCACTTCATTCATATATATTTTTGGTTAGTTTGCAGTTTACCACTCTCCAGGCCAAAGATCCTTAGATTTTTTTAATCACACCTGGCTGTAAGGATATGGCAATTGTCGTCCATTGTCTGTTCATCAAAAAGTGCTTGTTACTACTCAGGAGACTGTATTTCTGATCCAATTATGATCAGACTTGGAATATAAGCTTAACTCATCAAGATCTTGGATGGTTTCAATAATGTGTGAAATCCACACATATTAATAAGGTGTTCTTGTGTCTGACTGGCTGAACTTGTTACTGCTCTGGAGGCCACATTTCTAATCCGATGTTGATCAGACTTGGAAAAAAAACATGTTTCATCCATATGTTAGCTGAGGTTGATAATAATGAGGCAATCTTGCATCTGATTGGCTGAGTTTGTTACCACTTTGGAGACCATATTTTTTGTCTGATTTTGATTAAACTTGGAACATGAAATTAAATCATGAAGATCCCAGATGAGTTTGATAATTTGCGGGGTCCATACAAATTAATGAGGTGATCTTCCATCTGATTGGGTGAGCTTGTAACCACTCTAGAGACAGTATTTCTGATCTGATTTTGATAAAACTTGGTATATAGGCTTATCTTGTTAAGATTTCGGTGTAGATCAATAATGAGTGACATCCATGCATATTAATGAGGTGATGTTGCATCTGATTGGCTGAGCGTGTCACCACTCTGGAGGCTATATATTTATTCCAATTTTCATCAAACTTTGAATATAGACTTGCATATCAAGATCTCGAATGAGTTAGATAATGAGCAAGATCCAAGCATATTAATGAGATGATCTTGCATCAGATTGGCTGAGCTTGCTAACACTCTGATGGCTATATTTCTGGTCTGACTTTGATCAGACTTGGAATATATGCTTTTATCATTAAGATATGGGAAAACATCTATGATGAGTGAGTTCCACTTGTATTAATGAGGTGATCATATATCTTATTTGCTGTATTTGTTGACACTCAAGAAGCTATATTTTTAATAGGATTTTGATCAAACTTGGTAAATGAGCTTACATTATCAAGATCTTGGATGCGTGTGCTGATAAGGGAAGTCCATGCATATCAATGAGGTGATTTTGTATCTGATTGGATGAGCTTGTCAACAGTCTAGCGACTCTGTATCTTATGATATTTTGATCAAACTTGTTGAATATTTTATCATCAAGATGTTGGATGAGTTTGATTATGAGCAATATCTCAGCTCATTATTTATGAGTTAATCTTGTATCTGATTTGCTGAGTTTGCTACCACTCTGAAGAATGAATTTTGATCAGATTTGGTTCAAACTTAGTAAATAAGCTTATATCATTATGGTCTTTGACTGATTCTATAATAAGTCAGATGAGTGCATGTTATTCAAGAGATTTGCATCTGATTGGCTGAGCCTTTTACCTTTTTAGAGACTTTATTTTTCATCCAATTAGAACTTGTTAAATAGATTTAGATCATCAAGATCTTAGATGAGTTCGATTATGAGTAAGATCTATGCATATTAATTATGCCTTTATCTTTGGAAAGAAACTTCATCTGACTATGGTAAAATAGGTAAAATTGAGATATAAAGGTTGGAAGAATACATATGGTTGTGTTCTTACAATACTACTTATATGCCTGCTTAGCAAAATGTTGGACATATAAGCTATGTAAGCCAGGTGATCTAAGCCCACTTGGGCCACTTGGTAAAACTGAAGGCATTGCTTGCCCATTTGTAAAGATTCATTGGCTAAATTCTTCATTAAATACATTACCTGATCATAATATATAGGAGAACATCCACCACCTCACAAATTCAATCCTCCCAAGCTGAAAAAGATGTTAACCATGTCTTTTGGCTTGTTGTAGCAATAAAAGTGATAAAACTTCATTTGCTTGCCAAGACAGAAGACAGACTAGAGTGGCCTCTCTTTTGACAGAAGGACTGGCACCAAATCCTGCTATTTGCCAGTTACTGCATCTGCTTGTGCCTGGTCAGTTTGCTGTCTCAAGAGACCTCTCAGATACTTTCAATTTTATGCCTTTTCACCAATCAGAGTGATCTTTGGAAATTTTTCCCATCACAGGGAAGTACACTCCATCTGTTTGTATACCCCTGCCTCAATAGAGGTGGAGGTATATAGTAATTTTCATGTGCATCCCTCCATCTTTCTGTATAGTACTCATTAGTGCAGATAGTCCCACGGTTTTTGATGGTTTTTGATTGCCTGGAAACTATGTAAATATTATGGTCATACCTGAAGATATACATATCGACAAATCACTTTGTTCCCACATTTTTTGTTAGAGTTATTGCTCTTTTTGTTTTATACCTTAATGCGTGTGTAGAACACAATCTCATTAGCACAATTAGTCCTGCAGTTTTTCTTGCAGATTTTGTATAGATTACTGTGAAACTTGATTCTAATTATGGTCATCATCTAAAATGCACATATTGACAAATCTTTGTGCCCCTTTAATTTTTTAAAGTTATTACCTTTTTTGACTTTCAGCTGGGTGCAATGTATGAAAGAATTTTGAGAATGCAACTACTCTTGCAGTTTTTAGTGGACTGCAGTAAAACTCAGTACATATTATGGTCATCAGAAGAATATATGCATGTTGACAAATCATTATACTCACACTATTTTTAGAAGAGTTACGTGCTTTTTCTTAATATAGATTCATATCCATTATGGGGTGTGTGTGGGATGTTGGAAGGCTGGGAGTATTTATGCAAGCAGCTTGCTCACCATTCCTCTTGTTTTACTGAATTTCACTCCATCATCCTCTTTGACAAAATGTTTGCGCATCAGTTGTCAATTTTTTGTACAAATAGCTATTATTGGCACCATCTGTCTATGCCAGTTGTCAATAGTACATACAGTACGTCTCAGTACTTGACCTTTATTGCATTTCATTCCTAGTTCCCCACTTTTATCTGGCTATGCCAGCAATGAATAGACTACTAGGCCAGTATTGACAAGATCTGGTGGCCCACATGGATAAATCCTGGTTAGCCCATCACTGCATGCAGACCCAAGTATTGGCTATGGTGATATATCCCTCAATAGCCGGTACCTGATCTCGGCACCAGACATCAGCTGGCCCCATATCTCATCAACTCCAGCTCTGGCACTGTTTTGACTATACCCTACTGTCACTAGGTCTGGCTATGGTGATCTATATTTCTGGCATTCCCATTCCCCGACTCAGATACAGACAGCATCTTGCACCCAGTCATACCACTTCCAGCCTTGGTCCTATTGTTGATGCATAGCGTAGCTGTAACCAGTTTTGGTGATCAAGTGTCCCACAATATCCAGGACATGTATGTAGGTATTACAGACAGAAACCATTTCCAGGACACCATGTACCCATCTGTCACTTTTTACAGCACTCAGGGTGAATGCCTGGAGATCACCATTTCCCAACATGGATGGACATCCATCCTTGTTCATCATCCTTGACTTCCTGCTATCCCTTTCAGTTGTCACTGCCATTGCAGTAGGCTTCTTTGTCACCCCACATGTCTGATTTTGAAGATGTATGTTTGCAAGCCCCCTCTTCTCCATTCAATCTGATGATGTCCAGGTAAGACTCAACCTTCTGCACATTCATTGAATAAAGTCTTCTAACTTCTGCCTCAGAGTTCTATTCTCCTCCACCTGCTCTGTCAGTGACCACTTGCAGAATCCCCACATCCATTGTCCTTTTAACCAAGAAAGACCCACCTTCATTCCAACAGTTACCACAGTATGGTCAAGTCGCTGATATTGCTTCAGAAGGCAACTTCAAGACTAGAGTTTCAACAGGCTTTTCTTCTCTCAACAGTGATTCCCATCTGACTCCAGTCAGTTCCTCTGTAAAACACAGACACCAGTTTTCCACATCAGATCCCAGCCATCGACATACATATGGCAGATCTGGGAATGTTGAAACCATCCTCTGTACATATGGACTGGAAATCTTTCCTCAACATTTGACAGCTGGTTCGCCACATCATAGCTATTGACTGCATGCTTAGCCGTGTCTCTGGCTATAATTTAGTTAGCATAGCCTAGACTGCTCTGTTCAGATCCCCTGCTGACAGACACACGTGTAAGTCAGTTTCGCACAGTACTGGAAACTCACTCCAGTTCCAAAGTGCTGCTTCCATTAACCTTCAGCTCATAGAGGGAGATGCATTCCTATGTATGTCTGTGCTGCTTGAGTATCACCACAAGGCAACCCTCTGATCTCGGCTTTTGTTTTCCAAATTCCTATTCCATGGCCACTTAGAGGAGGTCAGGAAACAGGCCACCAATTACACCATGCTCCTGCCTGCCTTTTTTGACATCTGCATGGGTGCAGAGACTTAACCATTTTACCACAATATGGGAGAGACTCTGCCCCAGGAATGCGTGGGTCTTGCAAATCATCTCAGAGGGCCTCCAGATCACATTCCTTAACCCTCTCCAGCTGTCAGGGATTCACTACAGGCAACCCCTGAGACCCATAACAATGCAGATGTTCTGCAGCATGAAATAAATACTCACTTCATGAAAAAGGTGGTTAAGTTCGTTCACAGCACAAACACCCAAACTCATTGGGATTTTGCAGTCGTCCTAGACCTCCAAGATGCATACTATTCTCATTCATATATCTTCCAGAAATGTCTATGGTTTGCTTTCAGTGACACCATGTATCAAGTCAAGGCACTCCCTTTTAGTCTGATTCTTAGTTCCTGGCTCGTCATGAGAATCATAGAGACATGTCACACTTCAGAACACCCTCCATGTCCCAGATATCAAACTTCCTGAACAACATTCTCCAAGACCACAAGATGAGCAATCTTTTATAACAATACAAGAAATCCCTTGTTTCTCTTGCATTGCCTTGCATTCCTTATCAACAAAGAAGGACAAATCCAATCTCATTCCATCCCAGGACTTCATTCATCTGGGCATAAAGTTCACACACTCTTTGAATTGAATTTGTCTCCCTCAAGAATGTGTCTTGAAGATCATGTCAGTAGTGTCTTCCATCCGCTTGAAGAGTCAGATTTTTGTTTGGGAATTTCTTCACCACTTGGGTCTTAATGAGACTGTGGATCTTCTCATTTTGAGCTGCTTCATGAGACCCCTGAAGATGAACCTTCTATCTCAGTGCATAGGAGCTGAAATTTTGCCTACTAGACCAGATGATCAAAGTTTTGAATTACATAAGATCTTAATCTCAACAATTGTAAGGACCTCTCATGGCTTACTGTGGGCATTCCACTGCAGGATCAGTTACCAGAAATCTTGATGCTTAGATGCCTGCACAGTTGGCTGGGGTGCCCATCTCCTGCCCTTCTTTCAAGAAGTGAATGAGGCTTGGTCCCTTCTGCAGCACTCCATGCACAATTAACTTTTTCAAGATGAAAGCCATAGTAAAGGCCTTTTGATCATGGCAGGAGACTTATCTGGAAAGGGCATCATAATCCTTTTCATCAACTTGACTATTGTCAGTTACCTCAGATATCAAGGCGTAACCAAGTCCCAGATCTCTGTCTTCTTTTTGGGGTTTTCATCAGGTGGTGTCATCATTTACAAATCCACACTGAAATCTGCCACATCCCTGGCAGGCTAAATATCCTAGTTGGCTCACTGTCCAGACAGAATTAACTGTTCACACAGAATGGTCCATTCATCCATCAATCCTGAGTCATATCTGTGCCCATTGGACCTCTTGGTGATGAGGTGTTAAAGCTAGTTCCCAGCCTTTATCTCACCAGTCCCAGATCCCAAAGCCTAGATGGTCAATGTCCTTTCACAGAACTGGAATAGTCTCAATGCATACATCTTCCTATCAACACCTTTGATTCCCAAGGTCATCCAGAAAGCAAGGGAATTCAAGTGCTGACTAATCCTGATTGTTCCCTCAAGTGAGTAAAATCATGGATCAACGACATCTGAGATTCCAAGGAAAATCCAGCCTTCTCATTTCCTGCTGAAACAAATGCTCTTGCAGGATTTCCATCCAAACCCAAAAATGTTGACCCTGCATGCCTGGCTCATATCAAACAAGCACTCAGAAAGAAACATTTCTATGAACAATTGGTGGGCAGAATTGCTCAGGCAAGAAGGTCCACCACTGGATAGTTTTCTTCCAGTGGTGTGAGCAGAGAAAAATCTCCCTAAAAAACTCCTTACCTCAAATAGCTAACTTCCTGTGGTTTTTCAAGGAGATTAAGTCAGTTTCCATCAGAACCAAAGGGTACCATTCCATGCTTTCAGATGTGTTTCTTCATCATGGAATAGAGGACATGGGTGAGAACAAAGACCTGTTGGACCTTCTAACCAATTTAGACTTGTTTTCACCAGATGCCTTAGCCCTTAGTCTGAACAGGAACCTACTGTGGGTTTTGACATGGTTGAACAAAACACCCTTTCAAACCAATGTCTAGAACCTCGCTAACTGATCTTTAGCACAAGACCTGCCTCCCAGTCTTTCTAGCTTCAGCAGGCAGTATCAATGAAATTTATGCCTAATTGGTGAACCTGAACTATCTACAGTCACCATGCTTTTGATTCTGTAATGACAGCCCCAGGCTTCTTTGCTAAGAACAAGCTCTCAGTCATGGAAAAAATCAATATTTTTTCTTGAAACTGCTGTCTTCTTTGGACTCATCTTCCCCAGAGTGTCTTTGAGACCCCATTGAAGAGGTACCTGAAGCATACTGAGCTGATTAGAAGAGGGAGATCTTGGTTGTTTTTACCACTCAGAAAAGAAGGAGTTGACATTTCCACTCAGACTCTTTTGTTCTATATCCTTTGCGTTTTCCATTCATCTTACAAGATATTTACCCAATACCAGTTACATTATTTATGCATGTCAGTTCATTAGGTTGGGACAGTCACCACCAGAATAGCATTTGAGTGAAACTGCTCCCTGACCAACATCATTCAAGCTTTGAGATGGAAGTCTGAGATGACATTAGTCAGCTTTTACCTTGGTGACCTAGTGGAACCTGTATCAGCAGCACAACAGACCGTGCTCCAAGCTCACTCAGTAGCATCATAATGATCTGGGTTACTCTACATCCACTGGATTTGCAGGAGTGACATTTTTTTTCTCCAGACCACATCCATTCGTTGACCTTTGCTAACCAAAACTCACACGAGACTTGTAGCTGTTTCATACATGTTAAGAAACCGGAATCAGGATGAACTATGGGATAAGGGGATGTAACTCTCTTAAGCTCTTACCTCATCTCCTAATGTATTATGATCAATTAATGTATTTGAAGAAGGAACTGCTTTTTGCAGTAAATTATGTTCTTTGATAATACTTATCCAATCATAACACAATCACTCCCTCCCAAGCCCTACCCACAGTTACTTTCCAGGAAGAGCATGCACTTCCGCTTCAGTTGTAAAAGACAAATGGTAAGATTTTACACCATATCCTCTATTGAAGGGGAGACCACTCTCATCTGATTTTTATCTTTGTAAGCAGATGATTTTTTAGCACTTTTATTGCTAAAACAAACCAAAAGACATGATGACTGTCTTTTTTAACTTGGGATGGCTGAATTTGTGAGGTAGTGATGTTCTACTAACGTATTATGATTAGGTAAGTATTATTGAAGAAACATATTTTATTCCAAAACTTGGTATTTTAAGAATTACTGTTAAGTTGGAAATGGGGCTGTTGGGGTGGCTGATCATTCCCCTTTTTGCAAAAAGTGGTAACAGTTGGGACTGGTATACTGCAATTTCCACAGACATTTTATACAAGTTAAAAGACATGTAAATATCATACTTCATTTATATATATGGCTGTCAGTTGATAACATTATTACAATTTTATATCATTGATTAATTACATGATTTCATCCACAAGCACATGTACACAAGTTCATTTTCTACATCATACTCATATAACTTGACATACTCTGCTCTAGAGGTACAAGTGTACTCATGTAACATCTCTGTGTAATTTCATCAGTTCTTGATAGTATTTTCTAAAGTGTAATATTTTGTCTTCCCTGCAAAGCATAGGTGGGACACGGTGATCTCTTTTCCAACAATGTTGGCATCCATGTTAAGCTCAGCTCAGTGTCTCTCACACTGTTTTATGTACACTCATGAAACTTGATGGGTGTATTCATCTTGGAGGGTACTACTCACCAAAGGCAAAAGTAGGTCACAATGATTAACTTTTTTTGCACTGTAGTGATTGTGTTAAGTTTTTCATTTAGCTCCATTTCTCTGAAACTGTTATATGTACAGTCATGAAACTTAATGGGTGTATTCATCATGGATGGTACTACTCACCATATGTCAGAGTAGGTCACAGTGGCATACACTTGATCTTTAGTGATTATGTTAAATTTTCATATTTAGCTCTGATTTTCTGACACTGTTGTATGTACAGTCATTAAATCTTCATCTTGGAGGATACAACTTACCATGGGTAAAGTTAGGTCACAGTGACCTACATATCATGGTCATGTTAAGTTTTCCACTTAGCTCCATTTCTCTGATACTGTTCAGTCATAAAACTTTATGTGGTTTTTTTTTTTTCATTTTGGAGGATACTACTCACCATGGGCAAAAGTTGGTCACTGACCAATTTTTCATGCTCTAGTGATTATGTTAAGTTTTTGCATTTAGTTCCATTTCTGATACTGTTGCATGTACTGTCATGAAACTTGCATGTTATGTTCATCTTGGAAGATTCTATTCACCACAAACAGAAGTGTGTCACCGTAATCTACTTTTCATTCTCATGTGAATTTTTTAAGTTTTCATCCCCCACCTTTTAAAAGGAAAGCAGGCAACATAATATATGTGTTTCTGTCCATCCATCAGACCTTCATTTCTGGTCATAACTTTAAAGCCATTTGTGATTAAGGAATGAAACTTGGTATATTAGTACATCATTAGAAGTTGTGTCTCATACCTCATTGGGGGTCCTATCACCAAAGTTATGGCTCAGTATTTTACGTTTTCCATCATCCTTTCCCTTCTGCTCTATAATTTTTAAGCTGTTTGATATTAAGGACTGAAACTTGGTATACTTGTACATCATTACTAGAAGGTAAGTTGTGTACCACATTGGTGGTGCCATCATCTGGATCAAGGTCATGGCTCAGTATTTTAAGTTTTCCATCACACTTTCCATTTTGCTCTATAACTTTAGAGTTGTTTGAAATTATTGCATGAAACTTTTTGTATTACTAGTACATCATCACTAGAAGGTTTCTTATGTGCCACATTGGGATCCCTATCTTGAAGATCAAGGTCACAGCTCAATAATACAATTTTCCATTACATTTTTCTTTTGGCTCTGTAACTTTAGAGCCATTTGAAATTTTTGTATACTTGTATGTCATAATTAGAAGTTACATTAAGTACTACTTTACCCACTTAATAACTTGTAGCTTTTTTAAAAAAAATTAATGAAGCCTGATGTATTTATATATTGTTACTGGAAGATGTGTTGCATTGCACGTGTGGGGTCTTATCCTCAAGGTGAAGGCCACTGGTCAATATTATAAGGTTTCTTCTGTTTCTTTTTTATATCATAAAGCTGTTTGAGATACAGAGATGAACCATGATACACTTATGCTTCTCACTTTGATGGCATCTCGTGTATCACAGTCGCGGTTTTGTCTTCAAGGTCAAGGTAACTGATAATTTTTTTGCCCCTTTTCTAAATTTCATCTAATGCCCTTTGAGATAGGGCAATGAAACGTGGTTAATTTTGATGTCTGCCCAGTAACTTGACAGCTCTGTCTTAAAGATCATAGTCAGATTTCATTATTGTGAACTTTTGTGACCTCACTATGATAGCCTGGGGGAAAAAATTCACTGAATTTGCTTGCGTCATTTAGCCCTGTAGTCATGAAACTTGATGGGTTTATTCATTTTGAAAGGTACTACTCACTTTGGGCAAAAGGAGGTAACAGTTACCTACTTTTCACACTAGTTACTTTTGAAGGTTTTTGGATTATGCCACAGCAGAGCAGGTGATACACAGAATAATGTGAACTCTTTGTCTTTTGCTCAAGTTTGTACTTTTCAGACTCATAAATACTACTCTATGTGGACAGTATACTGTATGCGTAATTCTCCCTTTATAAGCCGATACTTTACAATAAGCCCTTCCCCCCACTTCTACTTGCTTAAGAAAGATTATTCAGGAATTTTTCTAACATGATTGGGAATGGAAGGTGTCCCATCAATTTGGGAGAGATATTATATATTTTGAAAGGAAAAGTTCTGGAAGTAAATTGCTAAAATTCTGAAAATTCTGCATTATTTTGATAAAATCTGCTTCTTTCAGACGGGGGCCCATTTTTAGCTCCCGTGACCCCTAACATATTGCAATTATTCTGATAATAAGCCCACCCACTTTTATAAATATAATAGTACAAGTTGGGCTCTTTGTGCTTATCATGGGAGAAACTTCTGCAAGCTTTAGCACTCACTCTTGCTCTCATTTCATAGTCAGGCATTTTCTTCTAGACTAGATAAAACTTTTTGAATTACATAATACATAATTTTAACTTGGTATCATTATTTTACTTTTTTTTAATTCTGCATTCATCACATTGTGAAATCTCACTCAACATCTCAGTTTGGATCAAATGTTTGCATTATAACAAATCTAATGAATTTCAGATATGTCTTGAAAATTTGTTAAATAAGGTAATCAGCAGGAAAAGAACTATCAAGGCATTGGTTTTTGTTTTCATTGTTTTTGTGTTTTTTTTCAATTCCACACAGTACACAAAAGATAGAATATGATTCAACTTAAATGATGAATAAATAGGAAATTATTGTAAACAAGGTAAATTTTTATGACGTAGAGATTTTAAAAAAAAAACAGTTTAGCAGATATCAGTATTATGTAGAGGGGATGAAAGGAGAAACTAGCAGTGGAAATAATGTAGGTCGTTTTGACTTGTGTTAGAAATTTATTTAATTTCCATTACAAATTTGTTTTGAAGAGGATATCAGTTGTTTCGTAGTCACCACTTTAGTATTCAGTTTGTTTTAAATTCTGATTTTAAGTTCTGTATTTTTACTCTTTTGATCAAATCACTGATTAAAAAATTCTTTCATGGTAACATTAGCTACATTCTGAAAGTTGATTTATGTTATCCAAATATATATACATGTACTTGTTTACCAGATCAGTGATTGTGCAATATAAATCATAAGTAAAGAATCACTAATGTATAAGTACATATCATTGTATTTTGTTTCCTACAGTGTGAATCGAGCGATTCAGGAAGCTATATGAAAACCAGGAAGAAGAAAAGAGTGAACCACAAGTATTCTACTAGAGCAGTTGAGACAGAGGAAACGAGTGTTAACAGGCTGACTAGGAGAGCCCTTTATGATACAGAAGAGGTGAAAAGTTAAAAAGGGATATGATTTAAGGATTCCACTAATGTAAAATCAATGCTAACTGCACAGCTTGAATTGATGTGATCATTACATTATCACATAATTAATATGATGTCACATGTTAGCTAAATATCATAGTACTGTGAACTCTTGGAGAGATATGACAAAATGCCATGGTTGCGACTTCTGTCTCTTATTAAATAATAAAAGAGAAAAATGCTTATACAATTTTTGAAATTAAAATAACGGACCTGAGAAAGAAAATGATAGTCAAGGAAAAGTATATGAGATCTTGGAAAATCTTTAGTGATTTATGACTTGCCATAAATTCACCATGCAGGGATTCATTTGTGGCAAATTTGGTCTCAGTAATTGTGTCAGACTGAAAAAATTCACTTGCCAACATACACTTTTCTTAGTGCAATTTGATAAAAATGAGTAAGATTTTCAATCTGTAAATTGATCAATTTTAAAATACGCATTCAGCTATTATATTATGGACAATAATTGACAGGGTACTTTTCCCATAATGTTCTATGTAATTACCATTATGTGGGGATAGATATTCAATTAAGAGTAACACAAGAAAATGCACACCAACCTGTAAATTTGTATGTCATTTTGGATTGCTTGGACCCATAGCTATGTAAAAATATCAGTTTATCAGTTTTTCAAAACATGAAATTTTCCAATATTTCACAAGCACTGATCCTTTATTCCAGCATTAGTAGATGCATGATCTTACTGTATCTTCCCATGTAAAACCAACAGTGTAAAGTGTTCCAAAATGTGGTGGCAGATCATACTTTCTTTTGAAGTAGCCAGCGCAAAATTAAAAGTAAAGGGCTAAGTCAGTGCAACCATCATAATAAAAAATGTACAGTGGTGTAAAAGTAGACAGCAATAATGTTACAATTCATAATGGTAGAAAGTATTTGAGCCAGCTGCTGGCAGCTAATGAGAAGGCTGAGTAGTAAAATGAATAGATTTGACCCTAGTCTGTCAGAGCATTATGTTAGGGCAGTTCAGGGTCTGTCTTTGGAGTATAGCAGACATTATGCGCAAGCAGATAATATATGGTGATTCCTCTGTATACTGCTGTTCAAGAGAGTCTAGAAAGTGTACCCAGTAATAGGGGAGGTTTACTTATACTGAGGTTCATTATACATGTATTAGTGTTACATAATGTAACAGGATCCATAACCATACCCACCTAATGAAAGGGAGTGTTATACTGAGGTGCCTTATAGTGAGGGAGCAATGTAGCTGGAATACTTAGGTCCCTGTCTACAACAAAGGAGGGGCCCCAAGTGGCCGAGTGGTCTAAGGCACTCGCCTTTACTAATCACTGACATCTTGCCTCTGTCCACATGTGTTCATGTCTCTGGCTCGACCAATGTGGGTATGTGAGAAAGCTTGCCAGTAGCTTAACGTGGGTCGGTGGTTCTTCCCAGGTTTTTTCCTGGGTTCTTCCGCCACCAGATATACTGTCCACCATGTGTAGCCAAGCATGTGCTGAAAAATAGCGTTAAACCCGCAAAACAAACCAACAACAAAGGATTTGGGATTCGTCCTTGGTCATAGCAAAGTATTTATTATTGGAAAGTATGTAATTACCAGACATGTATCTTTTGTGGGCCAGAATGGGTCTTTGTTACATACAGAGGTTTGTCATTGTTATTATCATGATAACAAGGGACAGTTATATCCAAAAAATGTGATTTATAGCTATTCATAGACAATTAAGATTAATTTCTGGTGACAATTTGTAATCCCCATGCTTTTTTAAAAAGCATCAGGAATATTGGGATATCCTCCATCTTTTTTTTTTCCATCTGTCAGTGCATCATTTTACACATCTTGTAACCACCATAGCTCTGCAACCTGTACACATATAGTAACTGGATGCCATTCAGTTAGTGATTTGCCTATTACATGTAGATGTGCCTTTTAAAGGTTTAATCTTTTCAGATCCAATTTTAATAGAGTTATTGCCCTATTTGATCAATTTTTAAATCTCCACTAGAGCAAATCCCTGTCACCAGAATAACTTGGGAACCATTCGGTATATTCTGGTGCAATTTGGTTTTGTACATTGTGTCAGAGATGTAGATATGCCTTTCATGTGCTTGTCTCATCGACTCCATTTTGAATAGAATTGTAGCCCTGACTATTAACTTCATATCTTCACATGGGTTTTTTACTCTTAACTGGCATAACTTCTGAACCATCTAACATATCCAGATGCCGTTTGATATGAACATTGTCTGATAGACTTGCATTACTTTTTATGGGTTTAGAATTATTTAGAAAGCTATGGCCCCCTGATAGCTCATTCTCCTGACTTTAGTTTATGCAAAATAACTTAAGCAAAAATGTTTTGGATTTCAGCCAAATTTGGAATGTGGCTTAAGACTTCCAACTAAAAGGGTTTGGGTTTGAATCCTACCATCGGATCAGACTGGGTCAGCTACTATGGTGTATTCTTGTGCAAGACACTTTACTTCAATTGCCTTGGCACTGAATCATTTACTTGTGTTGCTGTGCTGTCCAACACCAAACAACCCCCCAACCCCCAAAAGAAAAAGCAGATGACCAGTTGTCCTGCCTTTGGTTTCTGCAGCATAACTTGATTAAGCTTTATTGTATTTCAACCATATTTGACATGCAGCTTTATATTGATGAATCCATAAAAGAGTTCAATTTTCAGCATTCCATAACAGCATTTACAGGAGTTATGGCCCCTGATTGCCCATGGTTTGGCCCTTCATTCATCGTGTATCATTCATCTTGCATTTTCTGTTCACCGCTGATAATTTCATCTACTCAAAATGCACTACACCAATTTGCATATGATTGTACAGGGAGAATTCTGGTATCAAGGTCTTTAAAATTTGTTCAGTTGATGTCGATCCACCATCCAATATTGCCACCCTTGCTAAAACTATAAAAATCTTAAATGACAACTTCTCAAAAACCACTTGACAGAATATGACCAAATTTGACAGAGAGCATCCTGGCATAAAGAGCTTTTAGATTCATACAAATGATGTCATATCCCTATAAAATATGGCCCCTGTTACTAAAAATAGAATAACATTTTAGCAACTTGTCAAAGACTGCTCAACAGAATTCAACCAAATTTGACAGAAAGCTCCTGGCATAGAGGGCTTTAAATTGGGTATAAATGATGCCAATTCGCAGTTGAATATGGCCTTCATTACTAAAAATACAAAATCTTAAAACAACTTCTCAAAAAACGTTAAACAGAATTTGATCAAGTATGACATCCTGACATAGAGGGCTTTGACGTTTTTACAAATGATATCATATCTCCATCAAATATGGCTTCCATTACTAAAAATAGAAAAATCTTTCAACAGCTTGTCAGAAATCTGCTAAACAGAATTTGACTGAATTGGATGCAAAGTATCCTGGTATAGAGGGCTTTCAGACTTTTGTAAATGATGCTGATCTGCCATCAAATATGGCCACCATTTCTAAAAATAGAAAAACCTTGTAACAACTTCTAAAAAACCACTGAGCAGAATTTGACCAAATTTTGACAGAAATAAATCTGAAATGAATGTCTTTCAGATTCTACAAATGATGCCCATTTACCATCAGATATGAAATCAATGAAAACAGTTATTTCATACTGAAGGAAAGATACAAATCTGTGAAAGTATACCATCAAAAGACACATGAAAACTATTGATCTCAGATATTTTATTTTTAAAATACTTCTAATATATTGTCAAGACCATGTTAGTGGGCAGCAAGACATAGCAACCACTTTTCTGGTGATGGCATTGTTGCCAGGAGGTTATTAAGGTTTTGGTTAATGTTTTTCAGCAATGCTTTGAAAAGAAATCCTTGCAAACAACTATTCTGAAAATAATGAAAAATATTGGCAATTACTACATTTCAAATATATAGACTTTGTCTTGATTTTAATTAGAATTCTTTGTAAATATTGTCATGCAGTAATCTAAAATTTAAATGGAGTGCAGTTTCTAACTTGGGACATGAAGAAAATTAAATTTTAAAAAAAAAGTATTTTTGGTGACAGCAAATATCAAATGCCCAATTTCTCCAAACTTTGGTTTTCCAGCATACTTCTGTTTAATCCCCTGCTGAACAAATTGTAGTATGACCGAGCCCTTTTGATGCACCCATAGATAATATTTCTAGTTTATATTCAATGTTTTAATTTGTTCAGGAACCAGAAGCGGAAGCAGAGGAGGCGAGTGAGATACAGATGTTCGATGGATGGGGAGATAGTGCTACTGATGGGTAAGCCACACTGAAAATGATATCAATATTTATTGCATACTGCAAAATATAGAAGTTTGCTTTATTGACTAAAAGAGGATCATGTGGTATAGATTATTATTCTGTTATTGCTTTCTCCCTTGGGAAGCATTGTCCAATAGTGTTGTCTCATTAGTATAGTGCCCAAGCTGAAACCACTATAACTCACCAAACAACACTAGCACTAGGAGAGCAGTTCTCAAGGGAGAAGGCAATAATAGATTGAGTATTTCACACAGCATATTGTGATATCATATGACATTGGCACATGGCAGTAGTGCCTGCAGCAACAGGTATAATGACCGTAGTTGGGTATTGTATCCCAGAGAACTCGAAAATTAGTCGTGTGATGTACTAATCTGTGATATATTCTTTATCTGTCTAATTACATGATATGGACCAATCTGTATCATCATGGGATAAAGATTTATATCTGTGAGATTTATTACAAGTTAAAGATTTAAATGTGTTGTTTTTATGAAGTTAAAACCAATACAATTTATGCAATATTACTTGTGTTTGTTTGTGTAGTAGGCACATCATAGAATGTGCACTGCTCAACTAAAGGAAAGTGACTGTGCTGCAGGGATGATAAGGTGCAAGCCAATATTGCCCTCTAAATCACTTTTGTGGTCCAAAGTCACCTGTTTAGTGCATCTGACTGATTTCCATTTCACCCATTTGGATATGACCCCCAGTGAAACAAGGCTCTAAATTTTACCTTCTTATTTTCCAGTTTTGCAGTGATCCCATGAGATTACTGAAGCAACTTATCAAGTATTAACACCCAAGTGAACATAAGCTAGGGTTCTGTATCCAGCATATTCACAGCTGTGATCCTTGTGACTCGCAGTCCTCCTCAGATCAATAACCTGTATACAGCCCCATTTATCATTTATGTTGATGAATGTAATTACCAGCTTGACCCATTACATAATATTCCACTGCCTTGCATCCTTGTTTAATGATACAAGAAGACTTCATGAGACAGGTTTAATTTGAGTAGATACCAGTGACCTTGATTGTTTTATTCCAAAAGACAAGATGTTGAAATATCCGCAGCAATAACTCTGCACAATGTTGTCTGTAGAGTAACATGCAAGGAATTCCAAATAGGGCAACTTTATTTCTGGATTAGAATCAACAGGGTAAACAGGTTCCAGAATTATACACATAAGAAACTATTGACTGACGAGCAAACAAGTGGCAAATAAATAGATTTAAATAGGTTTTGATATTTTTCAAAGTATTTATAAAATACTACCTTCACAAGATATTGTAGCTATTGCTTTGATTATCTCAGGTTTTTCACCAGTATGAGGAACAGACTTTTTCAGAAGATTGTCATTCATTTAACAATACATTATAAAATAAATGTGCATCACTGCAATCTTTAATGTCAGAACATGGATAAGGCATTCTCTTCTAATCATTCAAAAATATTTCTTTTTATTGACAACAGTAAAAACTATAGATTAATATTTTAAATCAACAAAATACATATTTGTGAATGAAAATTATATTTACACTTTATTTCTCACTAATACTTCTCACTCCTCGCTTTTTTATAAGCCCGTCATAAGGCAAAGTGTATTATGCTGTTAATGTTGTATGTCCATCCATCCACTACCATGTTGCATGTCCATCCATCCATTACCAATTATGTCTCTACACATTGACTCAGGTTCTTTGCCAACTACAGTTACCAAACTTTGTGGATGGCTAGTTCTTGGGGTAAGGAAGAAGCCTAATTTTGGGGTCAAAAGCTCAAATGTCAGTGTCACTCTTACTGAAAGAAGAATAATGTTTTCTGCACAATAACATTAGTTCTACATCACATACCTGGACCAAATTTTGTGGATAGTTTGCACTTGCGGTAAGGAAGATCACTAACTTTTTAGTCATAAGGTCAAATGTCAAGGTCACTGTGACTGAAAGAAGAATATTGGTTTCAGCACAATAACATTAGTTCTACATCACTTACCTGCACCAGACTTTGTAGATGGCTTGAACTTGGGGTAGGGAAAAAGTCAGTCGATTTTTAGGATAAAAAAGTCAATGATCAATGTCACTGTGACTGAAGGAAGAAAAATGGTTTCCACACAATAACATTAGTTCTATATCACAGACCTGGACCAAACATTGTGGACAGCTTGGACATAGTGTAAGGAAGAAGCCTATTGATTTTGAGGTCGAAAGGGCAAAGATAAATATCACTGTGACTGAGATCAGTGTCACTGTGACTGAAGGAAGAAAAATGGTTTCCATACAATAACATTAATTCTACATGACATATTTTGACCAAACTTTGTGTATGGTTTGCACATCAAGTAATGAAGAAGCCTATTGATTTGGGGGTCAAAAGTCATCATCACTGTGACTGAAAGAAGATAAATGGTTTCTGCACAACACAAGTTCTACATCACAGACCTAGACCAGTGTTTGTACTTGGGTTAAGGAAGAAGCCTATCAATTTGGGGGTCAAAGGTCAAGGTCACTGTCACTGAAAGAAGAAAAATGGTTTCTACATGAGTTTCAGTTCTCAACTATTTACTTTCGTCAAAGTTTGTGAATGACTTGCATGCTAGATTGGAATGAAGATGGTTGATTTTGTGGTCAAAAGGTGAAAGGTCAGGGTTGGTGTGATGGAAATAAGAAAAATTGTTTTTGTATAGTCAATTTAGTTCTAGATCATGAACCATGAGCATAGTTTACGGAGAGCTTGCACTTCAGGTATGGAAGAGGTCTGTTGACATTGAGGTCAATTGGTCAAAGGTTACAGTCATTGTGGCTGGAAGAAAAATGGATTTTGCAGAATAACTTTTGTTCTAGAGTAAGTTCCTTGACCAAAATGTGTGGATGGCTTGCACTTAGGGTAATAAAGAAACCTATGCATTCTGGGGTCTAAAGGTCAGAGGTCATGGTCATGGTAAGTCTGCTAAGAAAATAATGGTTTCTGCACAGCAAGTTTAGTGCAAGACCTCATACATGGACCAAAGGTCCAGGTCATTTAGATCCATTGGTCAAAACTCTGCAGTCAGCCATGCACTAGTGTCTACATAGAGAACTATTAAAACATGTTGCGGGCATATAATGTGCCATTCAATGTAGTCTTGTTATCAGGCTGGAGAAGTCGTTTTTCCTATTTTTCTGCCCCTTGTTTGAGCCCTTTGTAACTATTGCTTAAGCAATCACAACCGTGATGGCATCTGGCTTCCTCATTTGTAGTCCTTTCATAACAAACTTCTGTTGAATTTTATTAGTTTAACATATATGTAAATAAGATTTTTGAGTAGCAGTATGTATATTTTATAATTCTGTTTCAATTCTTCATACTGTTTAATGTGAATAATAGTTTAATCCCCACACTTCAGCAAAGGAGTGGGAGGGATATTGTTATGCCTTTTGTGGGTTAATCTGTCCATCCATCCTCAACTATGTCTCTTAAACTGCTGAATGGAGATTTGCCAAACTTTTTAAACAGGTTGCCATGTGGTAACCATCAGTGACAGAGGTATTATTTATGGGCCCATCCCCTACAGCCCCCATGAATGACTTGAAAGTTAAAAATGTATAAAACTTGCAAATTACAGTGACATTTTGAATATTTTTTGACCAAACTTCATACATGCAGTCAAAGCAGTTAGAAACATGTTATGGATTTGAGGTTTATGACCCCAGGGTCATGGTCCAGTAGAGGGGTGGGAGAAAATATATAATAAAAAGCAATTGATTTACTCAGTTCATGAAAGATGGGTGCCAGTTAAAATTTATAATTAAAGGAGATTTTTTTATTATTATTTTGCTACAATAGCAACATTCAGTTTTGATTTTAGCCAATTTTTATTGCATTCCATGTTCCAGTTATATTTATCCATATTTCTTCTTTATGCATATCAACAGGAAAAACAATAGTAAAGAATTTAGCTTGCTCAAACCCACAATGTGTTGTACTCCCAAGCAGGGAGGATACATGAAATATTATATTGTTAGTTTGTTTACCTAGATGCAATGTTACTATCACAAGGCAATATCAGTAGAGAGCTACTTAAAAGTCACAAGGATTCCAGAGAATAATTTTAGTGTAGCTGAGCAGGGGCTTAAAAAATTGTCATTTCAAGCATCCAGGACTTTTGTTCAGATTTGAATTAGGTCCAGAGCAAAAGCAATTTGGTGCAGAGATAAAGTGAAAAGTATTTATTTTCTTTATCAAGACATAGTCTTACAAGATTTACCTATGAGAATCTGCTTGGTCCCAGCTTTATTTTTCTTGGTCATAGACCACTAGCATAAGGAATTTTCAGCCTTGTCTGAGCTGAATGATAATGTTCCTAATCATGAAAACTAAATTTGATTATTTTAAATTTTGATTTACTTGAGTAATTAAGTATGCATGAGTTTTTCCTCTCCTCCGTTGGTACAGTAATCCCTTATTATAAAGTCCTTCAGTATACCACTGACCCTCTTACAAGTCAGAAATGATTATGGTCTTTTTCATTTGGATCAATTCAGTGCTATCAATGATACTTAATTTATTTCACCGGATTTTAGTTTTTGACTAACGAGAACCCAAAACTGTTGTTTAACATCAATTGATGCTACCAACTTTTTGGTGACTTTGTATACTCAACGCTGTCATGACAAAGTCTTGCTGGAACTTACTTCAGCACAAGGTAGCCTCACTTATAACATGGGTCACTTTATGGCCCCCATGATCCATGTAATATATAAATGACACAGACTTGCTGGAACATAGTTTGGTATAAAGTGGCATCACTTGTCACATGGGCCACTTTTATGGCCCAAAATGATCCATGTTATATATAAATGACACAGAGTTGCTGGGACATACTTCAGTATAAGGTAACCTCACTTATAACATGGGCCACTTTGTGGTACCCATGATCAATGTTATATATAAATGACACAGACTTGCAGGGACATACTCAAGTATAACGTAACCTCACTTATGACATTAGCCACTTTATGGCACCCATGATCCATGTTATATATAAATGACACAGACTTGCAGGGACATACTTAAGTATAACGTAACCTCACTTTTAACATGGGCCACTTTATGGCACCCATGATCCATGTTATATATAAATGACACAGACTTGCAGGGACATACTTAAGTATAACGTAACCTCACTTATGACATGGGCCACTTTATGGCACCCATGATCCATGTTATATTTAAAATGACACAGCCTTGCAGGGACATACTCAAGTATAACGTAACCTCACTTATAACATAGGCCACTTTATGGCACCCATGATCCATGTTATATATAAATGACACAGACTTGCAGGGACATACTTAAGTATAACTGTAACAGGATGAAGCCGGGTTGGGATTGGATTAGTGAAGACACCGAAAGCAATTGCTTTAGTGAGATGTTTATTTATAAACACAATTTAAAGATGAACGAATCTGACACCATTATAACAAAAAGATAAGGAAAATTACATAGTTCCTAACATGGAACTATCAACAAGTAACTCAACGAGAAAAATCAAATGTGATTTAACGAATGGAATTTAAACAAACGTGAATAACTTCCTATCGCTAATCAACAAATAGAAGTATATGATCTGCAAATAATGCATCATAACAATTTATCCACAAGATGGATGCATGAATTAAACACTTATCAACATATCACTCAGTTAGCGATATTTGACATATGGATGCACATATTTATGAATTTGACATATGGATGCACATATTTATGAATTTATCACTCATATAGTGATATTGAACAATGGATGCACGATTTTATGAATTTATCACTCATATAGCGATATTAAAAATGTGAATGCATGAAATTTTGCTCAGATAGCAATAGTGAGAATTACAATAACATGGAACACTTAATATATATAACTATCGTGGCGTCCAGTTGACGATCAAGATGTATTTCCGGTTCCAACCGCTCTAATCAATGGTCAAGGAGCCACCACGCATGGTCCACCCCTCCCAGTCTGTTGAAGGATCCCTCGAGAGCCTTCTCATTCAACACAGACCCGATGGTCGTGAAACCTTGGTCCCTCACATCAAGAACACCTGTACTCTCTTCCGAGCCAACGTCACCAAACACGGCATACACGTCACTAGAAACCCCACAGTTCTGTGACTCCACATCACCAAACTATACACAAGGGCAGCTAAAAATATAACAACTAAACCGTGTAGTACATATGGCACGGTTAAGTACTTTTGCATTGATATATGTTGCGCATGCGTGCACATGAATTTGTTTCATTACACATTACATTAATCATTCAATGCATGCAGCGTATAATTAAATAAAATATGTCTGTTCAGTTACAACAAATAGCTAACTTGAACCAGACTACAGTATTTCTAATAGCATGGCGTTGTATGACCTAGGTATTGACTCTCTGTAGAATTGAGAATAAATTCTAAACATCTAATATATGAAACAATTCTGTCATATAAAACGAATAGTCATAAAGAATGCAATCTTAAATTTCACATACCTCTACAGCTGAAGATTGCTCCCGTAAAGTGGTAAGCTTCATGACAAGACTCGTCATAATGTAATTTGTATATAGAGAATTTGCTCTATAAGTACCCTAGCTGTGATGACTATGCGCAGCTAGGTCCTTGGGGTTTCACTGCAGGCAATTTGCACATGCAGCATGGGTTGAGTCGCGCTCAGTATTTTGAAATAACTAGAGCCGAAAAAATAAACCACCCTCGGGTAATGCTGTATGCGGCAACGAAACCCGAGTACATTTTCGATCACACATATACATTGATATAAAGCATACACAATTCCGTGACAATAACGTAACCTCACTTATAACATGGGCCACTTTATGGCACCCATGATCCATGTTATATATAAAATGACACAGCCTTGCTGGCACATACTTCAGTGTAAGGTGGCCTGGCTTATAACATGGGCCGTTCTTATGTCTCCAATGATCCATGTTATATATCAATGAAGGAGCACTGGAAGTAAACATGTTGTATTTTGAAAAAGCTTTCTTTTTGGAATATATCACTTCATCACTAAAAGGAGGAGTTTTGGTTTGAAGTTATTTTCTTAAGCAGAGGAGATTTAAGAAATAATGACTTGAAAAAAGGATCAATTTCAATAGATAAATACCTGATTTCAGTGTTCGATTTTAAATAATCCCTGAGTGCACTGGCATGCATGGGAAATATGTAAAAAAAAATTGCAACATTTGGCATCAGGCTTTTCATAAATAATACCTAGGTCAAGTTTCCTTTTCACAGCTTTCCAATAAATGTTTATGGAGTTATGGCCCATGGCTGACTTCAGCAATTGCATATCAGTTTTGTTTCTGCTCAGTAACATTGGAAGAACTTTATAGATTGGAATCCACTTTGGTCTGAGGCTTTACATTAAAAAGAACTATGTCAGATTTGATTTTCACTGCTTTCCATCAAAATGTTATGGAGTTATGGATCATGTTTGAATTTGAACCTGCCTTTCAATCTCTGCTCAGTAACGTTTGGAGGATTGAAACAAAATTTGGTATTAGGCTTTACATTAAGAGGATCTTGGTCAAATTTTGTTTTTCTCATTTTCCTGAAAAATTATACTGAGTTATGGCCCCTATTTGACTTGTATCTTTGCTCTTCACTTGCATCATATTGGCAGGGGCATCCATGGCATATGTACAAATTTCTGGTTTTAATATTAAATGTTCGCTAATTTATCATTTCTTAAAAAAACAAATACCTCAATTGTTGATGATTAGGCCTTTTTGTATCATGAATTGTTAGGTCCAGTTTTAAATATAAATTGCCCTAATTTGTCATTTTTTAAAAATGAAACACCTACATTTTTGGCACTTTGTGTTAGATATTAGATATTTTTGTATCTTGAATTGTTAGGTCTAATTTTACATATGCTGTATGTGTAATTTGGAACACAGAACTCGGAATTTTGTTGTGACTGCTTTTCTTATCTTCTGTAGAGATACAAGTGAATACTCCGATTGGATGGGTGACACTGGGTCCAACCTACAGCCTCCAACACGTACCTCAAGACGTGTCAAAAAAAGAAAAAGATATTCCTCTTCAGAAGAACTGGAAAGTGACAGTCATGAATCAAGAGAGTCACGGTCGAAAAAATCTAAGAAGAAACCTCCACCAGCTAAGAAAAAGAAACCTCCCAATAAGGTTGTATTTGTAGTGGATATGCATTGTTTATCTGATTTCTGTATTGTCACAACTTATGGAGTGCTCTTAACCACTTTAACAATGTGGATTTTGTGATTGCTACAAACCACAGATTGAAAGACCCAACGAACAAGGACCCATCTCTGAAGTCAAAAGGACCCCTTCCCAAATTTACAAATTTAAGTACTAACAGAACATATTAGCAAAAGCCCAAAAATGGATGCCCATCAACATTTTAAAAAATTTAATTCATTGTAACAGCTGATAACATCAAATGTCTTCAAAATCTGACATACATCCACTGACACCCATTAGAAAATTACAAATTGCATTTGAAGCCTAGAATCAACATTTCTAAAAACTAGCAATCCATTATTCATATGCTTGCATTGATGGGGTATAGTTGTACTTTACCAAGGAAATCTAATTATAGCTGAAAGGATTTTACTTGACCAAGAAAATCTAATTATAGCCCAAAGGATTTTTGAGATCTTGATTTCTGAATCCATTATGTCTTTGATATACATCATCTACTGCTCCTTTTTTATTTTGACCTTGAGCAGCTTTTATACCATGTACTTATATGGTTTAACATTTACGTAATGAAAAAGAATAATTTCTCGTTGTTGCATGGCATAAAAGTATGATAAGTTATTACATTCAAAGGAGTTTTGAATCATTGTTTGATGACAATATCTGACCTCAGTAAATATCTAAAATTTGTAGAAAAGTCACCTGTGTTTTTGGTCATAAAAGATTAAAAAAGATTTATTTTCAGAACCTTTATATGGCCAGTAAGAGAGAGAAGTTCAGACAAAGGATTTTGTTCAGTTTTTAGCTCAAACAGCCTTTAGGTGAAATGAGCTTATGGTATGGCCATGCTTTGAGCATACGACATCAGTCACATCAGTCATGCATTGTCCATCAACATGGCAAACCTATTTTCAGTTTTACAAAAATGGTCTTGCCAATTTTGATCAGACGAGATATGAATGTTTCTTCTTAGAACATGCTCTATTAAAGTTGTGTCAGGGTAGCTCCTCTAGCAGTGGTGTGGCTTCCATAGCAACCAGGTGGAAAATGTACAAATGATACTTGTTTTCCATCGAGTATGGATATTGTTACTAATACATAAAAAAGCTATCATAGAATGAGTTTCTTTCCAATACATAAAAAAGCTATCATAGAACGAGTTTCTTTCCAATACTTAAAAAGCTATCATAGAACGAGTTTCTTTCCAAAACTGTCTTACCATATAAAACCAGATGTGATAGGTAGAGTCCGAGCATGAACACCTTTCGCATTTATACAAAAGATACTAATGCACCATCTAGTCCAGCTGAAATTATTCAAAGTAGAAACACATTTAAACAACATGTAAAATACCACCAGTTTGTAAAACAAATAGCTGAAAATTATCCTGATATGGAGTATCTTTCAACTCAAAGCACCTACCTTGTTAAAACATTTGCCATTTAGACCAGTTGCTTCCAGGATAGTCATATCAGGTCCATTTAGACCTCTTCATAACTTAACTGGTCAAATGAACTTATAGTATCACCCTTTTTCCATCATGCATTGTTAATCAACATCTTTTTGCAACTGTTATTTACAACTTCTCAAAAGCTGCGTGACCAAGTTGCACACAATTTTACAAGGAGTATTCTGGCATCTGGGTCTTTCAAATTTGTTCAGTGGATGCAAATCTGTCAACTAATACTGCCACCATTACTAAAACAAGAAAAAACCATGAACAACTACTTCTCAAAAACCACTCTTCAGAATTTGACCAAATTTGACAGAAAGCATCCAGACATGAAGACCTTTGAAGTTTGTACAAACGATACCAATCTGCCATCAAATATGACCACCATTTCTAAAACTAGAAAAATCTTTATTTGACTTCTGAAAGAAAAACATTGAACTGAATTTGATAAAATTTGACAGAAAGCATCCTGGCATGAAAGCCTTTCAGATTTGTATGACTGATGCTCATCCACCATAAAATCTCAGCCACCATTACTAAAAATAGAACAACCTTTAAACTACTACTTGTCAAAAAGAACTGAACAAAATTTGACCAAATTTAACCGAAACCTTTCTCGCATGAATGTCTTTCAGTTTTGGACAAATGATGTTATCTGCCATAAAAAATGGCCACCATTACTAAAAGTAAAAAAACTTTTATTAAACAATTTCTTCTCAAATACTGCCAAATAGAACTTGACCAAATATGACAGAAAGGATCCTGGAAATAAGGCCTTTACAATTTATACAAATAATGCCAATACACCATTAAATATGGCTGCTGTTAACAAAAAAATAGAAAAACCTTAAAATAACTTCTCAAAAGCCACTATGCAGAATTTGAACAAATCTCAGAAAACATCCTGGCATAAAGTCCTTTCAGATTTGTACAAATGATGTAAATCTGCCATCAGATATGGCTGTTGTTACTAGAAATAGAAATTTGTTAAATGACTTCTCAAAAACCACTGAACAGAATTTGGCCAATTTGACAATTCATCCTAGCATGAAGGCCTTTCAGACTTGTACCAATAATGCCTATCCACCATGAAAAAAGTTTGCTGTTACTGAAAATAGAAAAACCTTCAAACAACTTCTCAAAAACTATGACACAGAATTGGACACAATTTGACAGAAAGCATCCTGGAGTGAAGTCCTTCAAAATATTTATACAAATGATCTTGATCTGCCATCAGATATGGCCTTGTTACATAAAAATAGAAAAACTCAAAATGACTTCTTCTAAAAAACACTACAAACAGAACTTGACCAAGTTTGATAGAAATTATTATGGCATGAAGGTCTTCAAATTTTGTATGAATGACACTGACCCACTCACAAATATGGGCACCTTTCTAATTTGAAAAACCTTTAAACAACTTTTGATAATCTGCTAAACAGAATTTGAGCAAATTTGAATGAAAGCATCACTGCATGAAGACTTTTAAAGTTTATACAAATGGTGCCAATATCATCAAATTTGACTGCTGTTACTAAAATAGAGAGCTCTTTAATTGACTTCTTCACAACAACTGGTTAACACAAGTTGACCAAATTTTACAGCATCCTGGCATATGATCTTTCACGTCTTTACAAATGATGCTGATCTGCCGTACAATATGGCTTATGTGAAATAGAAGACAAAAATGTAAATGTCAAACAGCATCATGCTAACCCAATTTATTTTTTCCGACTGCCCTGGCATTTGGCTTTGATGTCTGCTAGGTAAGCTATTTCACCTACTTCGGCCTCTTGTTGTGCTAAGCCTTGTAACTTGAAAGATGCAGCAGAATAGAAAAATGTATGAGACCTTCTTTTTATTATTGTGCCTCATAAATATTAGAATCTTTCTTAATGGTCTTTAATAGGTTACATGACAGCAAATAAATTTAATGTAACCTTAGAATCAGCCACTTGATAGTAGATTTAGTGCAATGCCCCGTTATTTTATCCTCTTTGGCAGAGAACAGCAATTCTTGAACTTCTTGTATATGCTTCTAAGGAAAGGCACTTCCAATGCAAGCAGGCTGTGCCTTCATTTGCTGCAATGCAGAGATTTGAAAGAGTGTTCAAGTTAGAAATAAGCAAAATGTTAGCAAACAGGGATGAGAAATTTAAATCATAAATATCCAGATAACCGGAAGAAAAGTTCCTGGGAGTGGTTCAATATAACAGAAGGAGTTAATACACATTTTATGAGAGGTGAAATTACTGTACTTGGACTGACAGTATTGTCACACTAGAGGCCTATTTTTTTTTTAATAGGGATATATTATTTATTGGAATTAAAATACAAGTACAGTCAGAATGTCCTTTTGTTGAATTACCTGTGGAATGGCTCACCCATTTAAATTTTAGAAGAAGAAACATGGCCCCTCAGCCTCAGCATTTGAACAGCCAGAACCTCAGGAAGTGCAGGCCATCCTGGAGAAGTTCCGTCCCCCAGATTGGTTGACTGATACCATTCCACGCAAGACGCCCTACTTCCCTCAGATGGGAGATGAGCTGATGTACTTCAGACAGGGTCACGAGAATTATGTTAATGCTGTGAAGAGACACAATGTTTATGATATTGGTGCAAATCATAACCAGCCATGGCACAAGAATCCACACCTCAGGGTAAGAATACATTTCTCTCTTGGTTGCATTAGTAAATTGCGAGACATAGGAATCACTCTTCTAGTTGTGATGCCAGCTGTAGGGTCAACAAACAAATTCTGTCCTTAAAGGTAATATATGGAGAAAATCTTTAACATGTATAGTTTTCATTAATTTGGTGGACCAGTATGTGTAAATTACAAATCTGCTTTTCCGATACAATTTATTCCCACTGAATCACTGAAATTTAGCATTAAAGTTAATGTAAAGTGACCGAGTCCAAATTTGCAAACTGACTTGTCTCCCCTGACTTAGGCTCTGTTTACTGTAATGTGTGATATTGCAGAATAAGCTGACCATCCATTACTATAGAAGTATATTGATGGAATGATCATCTTAGTGGTAATAACAATTTTTAATGTGCCACATATGATCAAAACTTGTCAGCAAGAAAGGAAAAAAGTCCTTTTTTCTGGACTTCTGGAGAAATAAAGAGACATAAAGTACCGTATATTCTTGCTTATAAGGCAAGTCCAACTGCAAACTGCACACACCCAGATCGGCCATAACATAATGTGCCGGCAGATCTGGGTCTATGCTATGTTTGTTAGGATTAATCAGTAGAACAAACATAGACCCTGATCTGTCAATGCATTATGAGACGGTAGATCAGTGTCTATGTTTTTTGCAGTTGGACTCGACTTATAAGTGAGTACATATGGTATGGATCAAGAGGTCTGTGCATTGTCAATCGCATTGCAAGCTTATTACAGGTGATAAAATTATCACAAATCGTTCTAAATGTTGGGTGGGGACTTGGACATAGATTCAGAAAACAAAACCAGACTTAAGGATGATATTGGGAACAAGAGAAGAAAAGCAAATGGAATGAAGGAAAGACATTAAAGGTAAAGAATTTAAAATCAACAGCACACTTCTTAATTATTTAGCTCTACTGGTCATAGACCTGAAGAGCTTATGGGATGGCCTCTTGTCTGTCATCCATCCATGGATCCGTTGGCACAAGTTTGTTATCGCCACTCCTCCTAAACTACTTGGTGGATTGCCATGAAACTTTAAACAAATAATTAATCCCAAGGTCTTGTTGATCCTAAATGAAAATTGTGCTGCTCAGACATCCAATATAGCCACCACAGCAGTCATCTTGAAAATCTTGTCACTGCTCTTCCTGAACAGATGGTGATATCAACATAGTTTTCAGTACAAGACTTCTTATGATGTCTTGTTTGTCCTAAATAAAAATGGTGCCGATCTGATGTCTAATATGGCCACCATGGCAGCCATCTTGAAAATCATATCACTACTCCTAAACGGAAAGTGATATTGACATTGGGTTTTCACCAGAAGACTTCTTATGATATCTAGTGTGTCCTAAATGAAAATGGTTCTGCTCAGACATCCAATTAGGCCACCACAGCAGCCATTTTGAAAATCTTGTTATTGCTACTCCTCTTGAATGGATGGTCATATCAACATGGGGTTTTCACTGAAAGACTTTATATGATGTCTAGTTGGTCCTAAATGAAAATGGTGCCAATCTAACATCCAATATGGCCACCACAACAGCCATCTTGAACATTTTGTTATTGTTACTCCTGAATGGAAAGTCTTATCAGTATGAGGTTTTCAGCATAAGACTTTTTATAGTGTCTAGTTGGTCTTAAAATAAAATACGCTGATCTGATATCCAATATGATAGCTACAGCGGCCATCCTTAAAATCTTATCGCTACTCCTCCTAGATGGAAAGTCATATCAACATTGGTTTTTTATTAGAAGACATTTTATGATGTCTAGTTGGTACTAAATGAAAACTGTGCCGATCTGACATCCATTGTGGCTACCATGGCAGCTATCTTGAAAATCTTGTTATTGCTATTCCTCCTAAATGGAAAGTCATATTGACATGGGGTTTTCACCAGAAGATTAATTATGATCTCTAGTTGGTCTTGAATGAAAAAGTGCTGATCTGACCTCAAATATGGCTGCACTATAAACATATTGAAAATCTTGTCTAATTCTCCTGAATGGATGGCCATATCAACATGGGGTTTTCACCAAAAGTCTTCTAATGGTGTCTAGTTTGTCCTAAATGAAAATGGTACTGATCTTACATCCAGTATGGCTGCCAATGTGGCTAATTTGAAAATCTTATTGCTGAAGAATAAAAGAGATGGTTTGAACACTCAGCCTTTAAAAAGAAGAAATGGTCTTATCTTGAATTCCATGGTGTTTATAAGTTATCAAGATTTATAAATAAGTTTCAGCAAATATATCTGTGTTTGACCCTTAAAGTTTTGTTAAAGGTTTTGCAAGTTGGAGACAGTGGGAATACATTGTAGAATAGTGAGCAGGTGATATGCCACATTCTGTGAAATGCATGTCATGAACATGCAACTGCATTTGTTTATGGAATTAACAAAATTTCTAATTGACATGATTCAGTCCAATATATGCTTAGAAAGAGTCTTTGCTTCAGAATAATTGATTTATACTTCATTTGCAAATAATACTAAATTTACGTATCAGGGGTATACCAGTTGAAAGTTTATGTATAATCATTACTTGACATATAGTTCCAACTGATTTAAATCACTAGGTTATTAGGTAATAAATTTTAAATTTTTTTTTCCTCATTAATTTCAAGAATTGGAAGAGCATATGTAGCCATCAAAGTGTCAGCACTTGCATTTCCTCTTGGTTAAGTATTTGGGCAAGTTATTTTAATTGCTTTTGTTGTACAAATGGTCAAGCTGTGTCATTTTATAACAGCTTTCTTCATTTAGAGTATGATTATTTTTCTCCTTTGAATACATTCACAGATCAGATTAACATTAGGAAAGTAAACTCGGCTACATCCTGAATCCAGCCTTCCCAAAATTTCCATCTATATACAAGGGAAGAAACTCTTACCCAAGAACTCTCCCTTACCACCACTAGGTGGCTCCAATTTTAAGTTTTCACTCAGCACTATCAACATAGTATTGCAAGACCTCCTAAAATCTTTGAATATTTTTGTGATTTTAATCCATCCATCCTTGAATATCTTCGTGATTTTAACCCATCCATCCTTGAATATCTTCATGATTTCAACCCATCCATCCAGAAAGTTGGTATAGTAGTGTGTAGTAAGGTATTTACTACATGTGGTAATCATTATTTTTTAATTTTCATCACTATTTATATGAATATATTTGCAGTTGTGGACTTCGTTTATTCTGATCTTGTGCCCCAACATGGTATCGTTGGTGCATGTTGTTGGTTGTTTATTTGCACTCGCTGCATATATATTTTCGCTTGTGTAAGTAACAAGTGTTGTTATTGTGATTTGTGAACACTCTCAGGTATTTTCCCAATTTTCATCATTCTTTTCATTTCAGTTAAACAATGGCGATGAAATGCAGTAAGTTCAAGAAATTTTAAGTTAATGAGGACATGTGAGACCTGTTTTGCTTGCACAAAGTGTTCATTATCTTCAGCCTGCAGTGTTTGTGCATTATGGTCAGAAGACATCTGGTCCAAGATGGTCGAATGCTCGCATAGTGGGGGATGACACAATGGACCCCCCCCCCAAATTAGATGTATGATGCCAACTGTGACGATTACATCTGGCGAATTGGAGTAACAAAGGGTTGCAGAGTTACAATCCCTGCATTCTTCCCAGATGCCGTTCGAGTTGTAGATGTGTTGCCTGGTACAGGAGGTGACGACACAGTTGCTGGCCTCAGGACAAATTTTGTCCGTATGTATGCACTCTTCCAAGATGCTGTTTGAGTTGCAGATGTGGTGCCTGGTACAGGAGGTGACAACATTGTTGCTGACCTCAGGACAAATTTTGTCAGTATGTCTGTCACAAATCTCCATGGATAGTTTGGAGTTTATGAGGGAGTGTCCCCCCATATCTAGGCAGCTCAGTGGGCATAACCCCCGCCCCCCGCATGTCCAAGTATGGGGCATTTCTTGGAAATTAATGATCCATTTCACCATCCTTTCATGCCGTACGCTGGAGCTCTGGCTGCCGACCAGCCAGTCCAGCAATCCAGCTGTACGTACCTATTGCATTGTGACCAGAGATCCATCATGTCTGCAAGCCGTGCCACATACCGGCTGACAGTTCCGTGTTATGTGGAACCATATAGGAATCATTTTGACCGATCCATCCATTCCACTGCACATTCTGCATGGGCAGTCCCAGATCCAACTGTTCAGTCAACAGCCATGCATACCATCCAGTCGGCAACTAAGTAGACCAGCCAGCCAGCCGCCCAGCACACTCTCTGGCCATCCATATGAACAAGACAATCTGTGTCTCTTGCTCAGCCACAGATTCTACCTGGAAGTCATTTGTTCATGGCTTGTCCATTGGAGAGATACCGTGATACTCTTAAGAGATGATATCAATGCCTCAACCATACATCTGGGGATGTTCTGCTCAGATGGACATAAGGCCTGATGAGGACAACCCACACAGTGAGTGCGGGGACAACCTCGGTGATTTAGCATACTCAGATTCCACAGTGGAACAGACTTGAGTTCAGTTTTACATTGGCTGTCAAGGAAATATATCGTGTGTTGCCAACTTCCGAATGCCAGCCCCCGCCAACTGTGAGCCAACCTATAAGGTGAAGGTATCAGTAGACTTGGAAGATAAGGACAAACATCCCTCTTTTCATCTACTGCCACAGTCGGTGAAGATAACAGAAGTATCAGACCATCTGTTGGATAAGACCCATGAGCTCGCAATTCTAAGGCATTCTTTTCGAAAAGCCAACTACCAGCGACATTTCCATCACTCTGGTATCGAACACATTTACCAGTGAGCTTCTAACATTAGATAAAAACCTTGCAACAGTGAATATGACTACCCCTATGTTTTACAGTGTGGTCAAAAATGTTTTTCATGCTGCCTCTAAGTTCGTGTGTAACAATGAGGCAACATCCTCCATGTTGGACAAAGCATTGCTATCCATTTTTTTACTTCCCGAAAAATCAGGCAGTGATTATGTATGGGAGTCTACGGCCAGGAATGCCAAGGTCATTAACAGGGCAGTGCACCATTCTATGGCTTATGCTCTGATGGCTTCAGCTAACTTAGATTTAGTGAGACGAGACAGCTGTCTTCGCTTGTTGTCACTCAAGAAGCATCAGTCCTTGGACCTCTGTGCTCAACTCTTTGGGTCACCTTTACTATTTGGCAGTAGCATAGAGGAGGTTTGCAGGCAGACAGCACAGGAACTGCCCTTCCAACTGGCCTTCCTGCCTGCACTGGGGTTCAGGCCAAATGAATCTTGTCCTCAACGAAGAGATGATCATTGGCAAAGAGATAAGATGCTGAATACTGTCTGGCAACAACAACAGTTTTGATCTCAATAAAATTTCAGGTGGCAACAGGCCCTTCAGTTTGGGAGGCAGTTCAATAAAGACGATAAGAAACAAAGTTTCACTTTACTCAAGCCTCCCAACAACCACCATTGACTCACCACCCAGACTGCCCGCAGACAATCTACTGGTTGGCACCAGAATCCTTCATTTTCACCAGTGTGGTGCAGACGATCACCAGACCCAGTTAACGTCAGCACAACCTCCTCACAGGCATGGGTTTAGCACTTATGCTGGATTTGCCGGAACTTTTAATGGTAAGAAGAAATAATTATTTTCTTCTTAGCCATGTATGGTCGTCACGGGTTACATGACCATCAGTTGTGCTGTTGTCATATTAGAAGATGGGTTATCCTTCATATGGGGAATCCAGCATTTCTTCCCTTGAGAGTGCCTGGGGTGGAGGTCGGATGCTCAGTATTCCCTCCTATTACATATTCTCCCAATGTTAATGTGATTGGGGAATGTATTCAAAGAAGAAAGAAAATTTTGTAGTAAATTATGTTTCTCTGAGAATATATACCTGATCACATTACTATAAAATCCTCCCACACCTCCCAAGAATGCAAGCTTCCTAGTTGATGTATTGTTCAGCTTAAAACTGGAGCCTCATAGCAGTGGTAAAGAGGAGGTAATGGGTAAGAGTTTCTTCCCTTGGTCTGTATGGTATATAGACGGAAAAGATAAATTTTCACCTTTTCAGGAGGGCTGGATTCTGGAGGTAGTAAAATTTAATTTCCTTGTGTTAATGTGATTGGATAAGTATTCTCGGAGAAACATAATTTACAAACAAATTTGCTTTCTGCAAATACAACAGATTAAACAATATTGTACTTGTGTTAACTTTGCTTCTGTATATAACAATCATAATAACAATATGCCTTTTTACATTCAGGAACAAGAGTTTGTGAAGATAATTGGAATTAAATATGAAATCCGCCCACCCAGGTTGTGCTGCCTGAAGCTGGCATACCTGGATCCTGTAACAAGCAAGCCAGCTGGTGGAAGCTTCTCTGTTAAGTGAGTGCTTTTTATTTACTTCACCTCTGCGAAGTAGATGGGAGCTATTGTACCACCCCAAGTGTCAGCATTGGCATTCGCACATATAAAAGCATGTAAATATGTACAGCCTCACTGCATCTCAACCATTTGTACTTCCTAGGTCCTAGGCACCAGTTTCGAGTGTCTTTTATAGCACCTAACATCTGGGGAGGGGGCTAAGGAGGCTAACTTTGTACATTTGTTGTACATTCTTGGTTAAGTTTTTGCATTTCGCTCAGGTTTTTTGCACCATGTATACATACTATTTTACCTGGAATCATGAAACTGGGTGAGGGGATGTATCTTCATGAGTACAACACCCTCATTACAAAAGTTGGTCACAGACCCATATTTCATGACTTCACTGACTTGTGTTCAGTTTTTTTTTTTTTTTTTTTTTTTTTTTTATTAAGCACTGTTCATGATAGAATCATAAAACTAGATAATTGTATGCATCTCTATTAGTACCACACTCTTATGACCAAAGAAGGTCACTGTGACCTACAGTTCACATTTTGCTGACTTTCGTTAAGTTTTTGCATCTAACTCCTGGCCACATAGTTCTTTTTGCATCCTGTATGCATATTGTTATATCTGGAATCAAGACACTTGGTGATGGTACTATACCCTCATCACAGAATTGGTCACTGTGACCCATATTTCTTGCTTCACTGACTTGAAGTTCAATTTTGTGTTTTAACTGTTCATGCTAGAATCAGTTAAATAGATGATTGTATGCATCTTTGTTAGTACCACACCTGTACAAAAAAGGTCACTGTGACCTAAATTTCCCATTTTACTGGTTTAGGTTAAGTTTTTGCTTGTAGCTCATGACCACATAGGTTTTCTGCATGCTGTGTACATACTGTCCTATCATGAAAATTGGTGAGGAGATGCATCTTGATAAGCACAACTCCCTCATTGCAGAAGTAGGTCATGGCCCATATTTTATGCTTCACTGACTCAAGTTAAATGTTGTGTTTGAGGTTCATTTTTCAGGCACTGTTCATGCTAGAATTACAACAAAAGAAACTCCTCATGACCTATGTGTCATCTTTTACTGGCTTTGGTTGAGTTTTTACATGAATTTCATGACCACATGAGTTATTGGTATGCTATATGCATACTATTCTACCTAGAATCATGAAACTTGGTGAGGGGATGCATATTAATAAGTACTTCACCCATATTTCAAAAAGAGGCCTTTCTGACCTACATTTCATGCTCGGTGACTTTGTTGAAAGTTTCTGTCTAAAGGTCATTTATTGGTTCATGTTTTTGTTATTAGAATCATGAAACTTGATAATTGGATGCATCTCAATTAGTACTGCACCCTTACTAACATAAGTTAGGTATATGTGTTTAACTCGTGACCACATAGATTTTTTCATGCTATATACAGCCCTTTATGACCTGTGTAGTTCGAAGTAGGGATAAATATGATTATTTAATGACTATACATTGTATATTGTGATAGGTTACCATTAACAAGTTAACTGTGTATTGTACATGTGAATGAGTAAAGGACTTGGATGAGTGGACTGCATGCATTTCATGTGAGGCCTCAGTTATAGTGGCTAATCAAAGTAATTACTGATGCATGAACTATGGTTCTGATAGTGGCTGTTGCTCCAAGGTTACTCAAACCCAGTAAAATCTTACTTCCAAGGGTGGACAGTGATAATATCTTCTAAAACAAATTTTAAGAACAATGATTAAAGAAAACAAACAAAACAAAATCTCTGGTTTTTATAAACTCATTATAGTACGTCTACTTTGACATCATAGAAAAGAATCTTCGTTTTTATTTTATGTCAGTTATGCCCTGTCAAAGGGGCCAACATTTCGTCAACATCACTTTTTTAAAAATGTATTTTCTGCATGATATGTTTTCAATAGCCACTGGAGACTACCAAAAGCTTTGTAGAGGTGAGCTATGTAATCACTGATTACCATGTTTCTCTTTTTATCCCTATGTCATATTCAGTAGAGTGTGCATATGGTAGCGTTGCCCATATCAGTATGTCCTCAGTCCATTACCCCATTCATCATCAGTTTCAATTACACTCAGTAAAATTTCAAATTTAGTTTCAGTCCTCATATTAAAAAGAGCTATGTCCTATTCAATCTATGTCACATTCAATTTTCGTCCTTTGTCTGTCAGAGTTCAAGTTATGATAGCTGACTTTGCCCTGCAATTCTAGTTTGATGCTCACTTTTGTTTACCAAAATTTGAGTTATTGCCCCTGCCTGACATAAACATTTGCCCTTGAATCTGCAACCATGGTTTTCTCTTAGCTCTACTGGTCATAGACCAGAAGAGTTTATGTGATGGTCTGTTGTCTGTCTCCTGTCATCCGTCATCTGTCCATCCATTAGCACAAGTTTGTTATCGCAACTCCTCGTAAACTACTTGGAGTCTTGCCATGAAACTTCACACACACACATTCATCCTGTGGTCTAGTTGGTCCTAAATGAAAATGGTGCTGCTCGGACATCCAATGTGGCGACCACAGTGGCCATCTTGAAAATCTTGTTATAGCTACTCTTCCTACGTGGATGGTCATATCAACATCGGGTTTTCATTAAAAGGCTTCTTATGAAGTCTAGTTTGTCCTAAATGAAAATGGTGCCAATCTGACATCCAATATGGATACCATGACAGCCATATTGAAAATCTTGTTATTGCTACTCCTCTTGAATGAATGGTCATATCAGCATGGGGTTTTTGACTGAAAGACTTCTTATGATGTCTAGTTGGTCCTAAATTCAAATGGTGCCGATCAGATGTCCAATATGGCCACCATGGCAGCCATAATGAAAACCTTGTTATCAATACTCCTGAATCGATGGTCATTTCCACATGGGTTTTCACTAAAAGACCTCTTATTATGTCTAGTTGGTCCTAAATGAAAATGGTGCCTATCAGACATCCAGTATGACTGCCACAGTGGCCATCTTGAAAATCTTGTTATCATTACTCCTACATGGATGGTCATATCAACATGTGGTTTTCACTGAAAGACTTCTTATGATGTCTGATTGATCCTAAAGGAAAATGGTGCCATGGCAGCCATCTTGAAAATCTTGTTATCACTACTCCTGAATGGATGGTTGTATCAACAGGGTACTTTCACTAAAAGACTTCTTATGATGTCTAGCTGGTCCTAAATGAATATGGTGCCAATCTGACATCCAATATGGCCACCATGGCAGCCATCTTAATCACCAATAGACTTCTTATGATACCTAGTTGGTCCTAAATGAAAAAGGTGCCAGTTGTACATCCAATATGACTGTCACGATGACTGTCTTAGAAATCTTGTTGTCACTACTCCCCCTGAATGGATGATCATTATGACATAGGGTTTTCACCAAAAGACTTCTAATGTTGTCTGCTTTGTCCTAAATGAAAATGGTGCCAAGCTGACATCCAATATGTGAACCACAAGAGTGAATTTTAAAATCTTGTTATCACTGAAGAATATCAGAAATGGTTTCAACACTTGACAGTTACAAGGAAGAAATGGTCTTATCTTGAATTCCTTGAAATTCTTTTCCTCCATTAGAGCATCAGTCCCTTCGAGGAACTCTTGTAATTCTATCATATTGGCAGGGGCATCTGAAGCCTTTGGACACATTTTTAGTAACGAAATATCTAATTGGAATCACAAGTTTTCTTGATTAGATGGAATGATATATTCAGTTGAACAATTTGAGTAACAGATGAACATGCCAATTTCAATTTTGACTTCACAGGATACTTTATGCATAGAATACCAGTTTTCATGGATTTCATGGTTGCTACAAAGCACAAATTTAAATATATCCAAAGAAATGTATCTTGGCCATAAATACCATTTCTGTCTGAGACATGTCCATATGTTTTAGCACCAGTAAAAAAAAAAATTTTTTTACACCATGAAAATTTATGACTTTGAAAATAAATGACTTCACAGTAGTTATTCTCTTCAGGAAATGTTTCAGAGTTGAAGGAATTAGGATAATCTAATGTTTTATGATACCAAAAGCATGCAGTAAATGCAGACCTTTGTCTGCAAGAAGTTTAATGAACGTATAGTATCTTGGATGTATTGAAAGAATGTACTAATTTCTGGAGTTTGTTGTTAGCTCTACTGGTTTTTAAACCAGAAGAGTTTATGCAGTGGCCTTTTGTCTGGTATGTCCTGTCTGTTAGCACAGGTTTGTTATTGCTACTCCTCCTAAACTATTGGGTGGGTTGCCGTGAAACTTTATAGTCACATTTCCTGGTATACAATAATAGCTGTTTCTGTTTTCTTCCAGATCATAAACTATCTCATGTCAACATCTGTGAAATAATAGACCTGTGTGTATCAATACATATCAAGATGCACTACCAAAATGACAATATATATTGTGTATGCCTCTTAACTTTAAAAGTTATTTTATTATAATGCAAGGGAATCCATTGTGTAAATTTATGTTGCTGTGAATGATTATTATCATTCAGAAGGTTATTTCAAGGTCCAAATATATAGTTTATGATATGTTTTACAATACTTTAGTCTCCTGCAACAATATTGAAGTGTTTGTTGCAGAAACAAGTTAATTTTGTGTCGATTTTTATCTAGTTTCTGTATTGATACAAAAATATTGATGCATTGATGAATCATTTCACTCCTATGGAGCCATCAAAAGTACTTGAAGTTTATAAAACTTGTACATCAATTGAAACTGCAGACATTCAGCAGCTGTTATACTTTAACAATTGCCATTTACTTGCAGATATCATGACATGCCTGATATCATAGACTTCCTGGTTCTGAAACAAATATATGATATAGCCATGAAGAGGAAGTGGAAACCAGGTAAGTTAAATGACAGTGATATATATATATATATCAATAGTGCAATTTCCAATGAAATCTGAAATGAATAAATACTGAAATACAAATCTTTACATAAGTTATTTTCTGGACATCACTTTTACTCCCATGCATATCATTTCAGACACCCATTGAGTTATGTAATAAAGCATCCACTCTCCCCTTCTCTCTCTCTCTCTCTCTCTCTCTCTCTCTCTCTCTCTCTCTCTCTCTCTCTCTCTCTCTCTCTCTCTCTCTCTCTCTCTCTCTCTCTCTCTCTCTCTCTCTCAGGAAAACACATACATTAAACTATAGTACACATGCATCCAATGGTAGATGATGATTATGTTCTATTTTCAACTTTGAAACTAGTGCAGAATAAGGTTAATAATGTGTTTATTCTGTTCCTACCATATAGGTCTATTCCAATATGAAGTCGATGAGACAACACTAAAAGTGTGAAAGCAATTTGATGTTTACTGTTTGTCAGTTCATTCAGATAAAATTTATAAGCAAAAGTATCTTTGGTAGAATAATAGACAGTTAGTTTCTTTGAAGATATAAAATTTAATACCATTTTACTGTATGTTTCTTGGATACAGTCAAATAGCATTTAACATTTTTTGCATCAATAAAATTTGTTGACATCCAAAATAAAGAGCTGTCCAACATATATTATTATTTGACGCAAACTTTAATCTAGGCAGACACATATTTTATCAGGTGATCGTTTTCGATCCATGATTGATGATGCCTGGTGGTTAGGGACCATTGAAGCACATGTGCCATTACAAGCTGAGTTTCCTGACAGTATGTTCCAGTGCTTCAGAGTCCAGTGAGTGATTATTCAAATTTAAGAGTTATTAAAACTTTATTGATTATATGTTAATCATACATTTTTTTTTTTTGCAACTTGCTTACAATTGTACACGCTTTTTACTAGCTCACCTAGCCATAACGCCAATTAAGCTTGTGGTCTGGCTTTTCGGCTGCCATGTGGCATTCATTAACCGGACAACAAGTGCTATTTTCAACCTCTTCCCAAAATCTGCTAGATCAATTTCAGCCAAACTTGGCACTGAGCATCCGGGCATAGATGCCTTTAAAATTTGTACAAAATGATGCCAATCTGTCATCAAATATGGTTGCATTCCTAAAAATAGCAAAACCTTTAAAAGACTACATCTCCAAAACCACTGAACAGAATCTGATCAAATTTTACAGAAAGATCCTGGAATGAAAGCTTTCATGTTTGTGCAAAGAGTGCCAATCTGCCATCAAAAATGGCCACCATTACCAAAAATAGAAAAACCTGTCTGTCATCCATTAACCTTTGCTAGTTTCAACTTCTCAAAACCCACCAGACCAATTTCAACCAAACTTGATTCAGAGCAACTTTGCATAAAGGCCTTTCAAATTTGTACAAATATGGTTGCCATTGCTAAAAATTGAAAAACCTTTAAATGATTTTAAAAAAAACGCTGAACAGACTTTTACCAAGCTTTACAGAAAGCATCATGGCATGAAGACCTTTCAAATTTATAAAAGTGATAATGATCCAACATCAAATATGGCCACCATTACTAAAAATAGAACAACCTTTAAACGACTTCTCCAAAACTGCTGAATAGAATTTGACCAAACTTGACCAAAAGCATCCTAGCATGAAGACCTTTAATTTTTATATAAATGATGCCAATCTGCCATCAAAAATGGCTGTCATTACTAAAAACAGACAAAACTTTAAATGGCTTCTCAGAAACTATGCAGCAGAATTTGAAAAAATTTGGCAGAAAGTATTCTGGTACTAAGGGCCTTCAGATGTATACAAATGATGTCATTTCACTATCAAACATGGCCACCATTGCTAAAAATAGAAAATCCTTTTACAAACTTCTTTATATACAATCTTCAGAATTTGACCAAATTTTACAGAAAGAATTCTGACATAAAGGGCTTTAAAGTTCATACATATGATGCAAATATGCAATCAAATATGGCTGCTGTTATTAAAAATGTAAAAACCTTTAATATCTTTTTCTAAATACCACTTAACAGCTAACAGAATTTGACCAAATTTGACAGGTGTCCTATCTTGAAAACCTTTCAGATTTATACAAATGATACTATTCCACAATCAAATATGGCTAACATTATTAAAAATAGAAAAACATTTACACAACTTATTTTTAAAAAACTCTGAACAGAATTGACTAACTTTGACACATAGCAACCTGGTAAAGGGGCCTTTCAATATTGGACAGATGATGCTGATGTGTAATCGAGTATGGATGAAGATACAAAACTAAGAAGCCTTGAAACAATTTTTTTTATAATATATACAATCAACAGCATTGGAGAAATTTCAACAGAAGCATCCAACTGTTCTAGTTTTCTTAGCCAACTATTCTTGCATTTGGTTGTTAGGCAGATGTCAGCCAGAAGATCAGTTGAGACCCACTTGGGCCTCTTGTTTATATCTTTAGATAAAATATATGTTTTTTTGAATAGATTGCTTAATTCAATATACATGTATACCCATCATTTCCATATTTGTTGCACAAGCATATCTGGCTTCCCTTTCATGATTTAAAATGAATTGATACTTGTGATTTTAACAACAGCAGTTGTAAAATAAAGAAAAATGTATGCATTTTCAAGCCTTACTTCATTAGAACATATGGTGTATATGTATGTGTATATATATAGATGTGTATGTGTGCATATTATATCCATAGACCTTAATGCCCTCAACTACTGTTATTTTCACTTGCATACATTTTGTTCCAGATCGATAGAATAGAGTGAGTTTGTGAAAGTTTAAGTGATATACACAGCAACATACTTGTAGGGCATGATATTGCCAAAGAGAAAATCTTGCAAACTTTCTTGTAAAAATAATGAATCTAATGCATTGACAGAATTTGTATGGGTTGTAACAAAAAGATTTACAGTTTTAATCCCCACCAATGAAAGTTGTTGAGTAGTATAGATTTCCGTCATCTATCCCGGTAGGCCAGCATTCATTGTGGTTTTTGGATGATAACTTCTTGTGAACAGATTTCAACACAAACTGTTTACAGTTGTTTCCCTTAACCAAAAGAAGAACCTGTTGATTTTGGGGTCAGTAGCTCAGTTGCTAAAAATAGATTTTGCCTATGCATTTCATTTTTGAAAGATAACTTAAATTCTAGTGAACAGATTTAAATGTAACTTCGTAAATATGTTTCACTTAGCCCAAGGAAAAGCCATATTGACTTTGTGGGAAATGGCTCCAAGGTTAAAGTCAGTCTTGCTTTAAACAGAGTTTGCCTATGCATTTCATTTCTGAATGATAGCTTACATTCTAGGTAACAGAATTGAACAAAATTTAGTACATTTTTTTTCCCTTCACCCCAGGGAGAATACTATAGATTTGGGAGTCAGTAGCCATGGGTCAGGTCATATTTCATTTCCATTTTATAATTTAAATTCTAGATTAAAAAACTCAGCAGATTTATCCCCAGCAAGAACCCTATCAATTTGGGAGTCAGTAGCTCAAGGTCAAGATCACTGTTGCTGAAAACAAATTTGGCCATTGTATTTTATTCCTGGATGATAACTTAAGCTCTAGATAACAGAATTCAAGAAAGTTTAGTACATTGGGTTCTCTTAGCCCCAGAAAAATCCTATTTATTTTTTAGCTTCAAGGACAAGGTCACTGTCACTGAAAATAGATTTAGCCAGTGCATCTCATTTCCAGTCAGTAGCCTCTGCACTACACAATGCATTTGTTTGAATCTTTTTACATGTGTTTACCTCTGCCCAAGAAAGAATCCTATTGATTGGTGGGGGAGGGGGGGGATACCTTCTAGGTCAAGGTCACTGTTCTTAAAAATAGATTAGGCTTTTGCATTTCAGTACAGACAAGAACTTGAAGTTTTCTTCTAGTAATTTCAGCCATATTTGGGATATGTATTATAATTCTTTGGCCGAAGAAAGAGCCCTATTGATTTGTGAGTCTGTATCATGAAGCACAGTGTCAATGTTAGTATAAAGTAGATTTTGCCATTCCATTTCATTTCTGTACAATAACTGAACTTGTCAGCAACCGATTTCAACTCTTGTGTTGTTGGAGTATCATATGCAGTTTGTGATACTCGTGTTGTTGGAGTATCATATGCCATTTGTGATACTCTTGTGTTGTTGGAGTATCATATGCCATTTGTGTTATTGGAGTATCATATGCCATTTGTGTTATTGGAGTATCATATGCCATTTGTAATACTCTTGTGTTGTTGAAGTATCATACGCCATTTGTGTTGTTGGAGTATCATATGCCGTTTGTGATACTCTTGTTGTATAATACAAAATGTCAATGAAGGCCATGCATGGGGCTTACAGACACCAGCCATTGTGAGGTAATTATTAATTTAAGTATCAATCAAATTTCCTTTAATTGATCTCTATATATAGGTGGCTTGAATGTAGAGGTGACCATTTCAGCAGATTCAGTTGTATTTAGTTGCAAAGAAATCTATAGGACAGAAACTTATTTTGAAAAAAATGACAGGTCAGAAATTAGGTTCATTATTCCTAGGCATTTTGAAGAAATAGCTGGGATTATGTGATAATTGTCCATGCATTCATAATGTTGGATAACTTCTACACCATTCAAACATCAGGATATGATTTGAGATATTGGGTAGAAAGATGTTCAGTATGGTTTTAGAATTTTCATCCATCTCTTAAAAGCAGAGCTGAAGGGGAGGGGAGAGGTAGGGACACTTTTGGAGAGGGTGGGGCTAAACATAATCAAGAAAAGTGCAGGAATACAAGCATATGTGCTACAGAGTTCTAGTTACCTCTGGCATCTAACATTCAGATATATATACATATATTATTATTATTTCAGTTGGGATAATGGTGAAATAGAGCAAATGAGCCCTTGGGACCTGGAACCCATTGATTCTAGCAGTAAGTATAAAATTGGAGTACTTGTCTACCTATTTACATAACTGAGAGAGAGAGAGAAAAAAAAAAGGTTGGTTTATTATTTTGAATAGCATAACAGTAATTAAATAAAAATGTTTAGGATGGTTTCATTTTGCTGAGACTTTTTCTTAATTGAATGAATCTGAAACAAAATTTATGGCATTATTATCATTTGATTAAAAGGAAGAAATATACAAATGCTGCCTGTTCTTTATTTTATTTTGTTTGTTGGGTAAACAGCCTCCACTTCTGAAAATTCTTGGCAGTATATCTGTATAGAAAGTCAGAATGACAGTTAAAAAGTAGTCTTATTCCACTGTCTCTTTCTCTCGGCATATATACAGTCAAACCTAATGGTCACCTTTATAGAGTGGTTACCTGGTCTCAGTGACCATTCCTATTTCT